>OY982950.1:16997516-17598463 GCA_963890685.1 Plagodis pulveraria | reverse complement strand
ATTATTAGCTTTAAATAATTCCAATAATAATAATAATAATATATACTAAACATTTCATATGTTAGTACTAAAATATTGTTACACCGAAAACTACACTTGATAGGTACAATGTTACAGCAGCTGACTTCCCAACTATACTAATGAATCCAGGCCTACTTTCAAAAGTAGACCCTTACTAAAAAAGGCTTTCTTAACATAACTGTCACATCACATCAAAATATAATTTGTAGCTGAAACTGATTAATCTTATTTCAGCATAAATTCCAAATTTTTATAATGTACCAAAGTTGATTGGCATAGTGTTTAAGTAAATCATGTGTTATAATGATCAAACATTATATTTGTACTTAGGCGAAATACATAGCCCAATGTATGGAAGAAATAAAAGTGGAACTGCGCCAAGATAATACAGCAGTAAAAGCAAATGCTGTTGCTAAGCTGACTTATGTGAGTATCATTATGCTCAAATTGTATTTTCAGAATATACATTTTAAGATTTCTACTATCATGATTTATTTATTATATGAGCCTTCTTTACATTCCTTGTTTACTCTTCAATGTCACCTGACTATTTATGATATTTAATATAAATGTGGAACAAATTAATGATGCTAAAATTTGTATAGGCATGTATTTAATTATGTTGTATTTCAGCTTCAAATGTTGGGGTATGATATATCATGGGCAATATTCAACATCATAGAAGTAATGAGTTCGATAAAGTTTACACACAAGCGCATTGGATACTTAGCTGCTAGTCAGTCTTTTCATGCCGATTCAGAGTTGCTAATGTTGACAACAAATATGATTAGAAAAGATCTAAATGCCCAAAACCAGTATGAAGCTGGACTGGCACTCAGTGGCCTCAGCTGCTTCATATCTCATGATTTAGCAAGAGATTTAGCTAATGATATCATGACTTTGGTAAGTATTACCTTTATAAATTATTCATGTTAAGACATAAACAAGTTCATATGCTAATTTAAATATATTTCTGAATATAGATGAGCTCTACAAAACCATATCTTCGTATGAAAGCTGTATTAATGATGTACAAGGTATTCTTAAGATATCCTGAAGCATTGAGGCCAGCATTTCCTAAACTGAAAGAAAAATTAGAAGATCCAGATCCAGGTAACAGTACATAGTTTCAGAGATAGGTTTAAGTTTTAGGCCTTGTTTATTGTAAATGATGTTAACAAGTTGCTAATAGTACATACAAAGTCATATTGATTTTGCAAAAGTTTAATTATAAGTACAAATAGGGTTTACAAATATATAGAAGGTTCTATGTTTACAGTTCTTCTGGTGAATACATGGGCATAACTTAGTCAGTAATAAAGCTTGTTGACAAAAAAATATAAGATTTTATAGTCAAACAGAATCAATTAAACATTCAAAAGGTTATTTACAGACTTCCAAAGCTAGAGCAGTTTTAGATTGAATATTGTGGTAGATTTATATATTTTTCAGGTTTATTAAGTTTATAAAATGGCATCAGTACTATACAGGGTTATTGGTAAAATGCTATCAACCTCTTAGGGTTGGCTTCTGCTAGTTCTAACAAATATTTAGTTTTTTTTATAAATTGTTTTTGTGTTTTTGACGGAATAAGCACCAGGACACCTGATGTTAAAAGTCTCTTGTGCCAGTAATTTTTAAGTATGAAGATATGTGAAAAATAGATGAAGTGATTCTGGCTGTTATTGTTCCTAGTACATAATTATTTATAAGTAGTGTATCCATATCCCCCTCTCCCATAGCTACCTGTGCGTGTTGTAAGAGGCGACTAAAGGTAAAATACTGGAAGGTGGGCAGCAGTACCTTCTGAGGAACTGATATCTTATACTGCGATCCCCAAGTCTCCTGCCAGGCATTGGGATTATGGGCAAACCCCAGTGATTCTGGTTGTGATAGTTCTTAGTACATAATTATTTATAAGTAGTGTATCCATATCCCCCTCTCCCATAGCTACCTGTGGGTGTTGTAAGAGGCGACTAAAGGTAAAATACTGGAAGGTGGGCAGCAGTACCTTCTGAGGAACTGATATCTTATACTGCGATCCCCAAGTCTCCTGCCAGGCATTGGGATTATGGGCAAACCCTCTTAATGGGGGAGGCTGTGTTCAGCAGTGGACAATCCGGTTGATACAGTAAAGTACAGTCACTAGCTACGTGTATACATATTGATCTACATAAAAATATTACCATAGTACACACCCCTTATTTATGACATTTTCAGGCGTTCAATCAGCTGCTGTAAATGTGGTATGTGAACTGGCTCGAAAAAACCCCAAAAACTACCTCTCTTTAGCCCCAGTTTTCTTCAAACTTATGACTACTTCTACTAATAATTGGATGCTGATAAAAATCATCAAACTGGTGAGTGCTAGTGCGTTACAGACAACTCAATTAGTTAGTTACACATTGCTGATAACAAGTTTATACAATCTAGAGCAGATACAACATTACAAACTGTAACAAATGTGTACTTCAATATTTCTTACTTAGGTAGATGATTGAGTATTTTATACATAATCAGAATATGAGTTCGAGTTTATGAAATTTATTAACATTAGCTGGCAATTTAATGATATTGACAATACTTATGGAAGTTGTTGAGAATATTCCAGTTGTTCATATAATTTGTAAATTCTCCACAGTTTGGTTTAATGACACAGTATGAACCAGACATTGGAAGAAAGATTACACAAAGCCTCATAGATCTCATTTGCAGGTACCACAAAATGAAAACAAAATCAGAATTTAATAGCCAATACTGCTAGTTGCATTCACTACACCTCACCATTGACGTTTTATGAAATTATTCCAAGTATTACACAATTAGGGTGCCTTTTCAACAAAACTATATGAGAAAAGCAGAGTGCTTAGTGGAATAAAGCCACTGATAGAATAGCATAATATTTTTTAGGATATTGTGTTGTTATTCTAATATGATTCTTTTCCTCTTGCTTGCTTAGTAGAAAGGCACCCTTATGTGCTCACATGTGCTGTTGGTATGTTAAGAATTTGCCTTTGTTTGAATAAATGTAGGTCAAATTTGTACTCCCATATAATTTAATGAGAATTCTCTGTTAGCAATTTGTATTATTATTATTATATATTGCAATATTCTTAATATTCGAACCACATGTACGTAATATATTATATGAACACATGGAGAACACCTCAAAAAATTGGCACATTTGTCTCACTTTACTATTATTTTTGCCGCTACAATTGTATACATATAAAATAATAATGAAGTTCATCACTCAATTCAGTTTTGAAAAACAAATTATTTTGTTCTATGCATGAAAGTGTTCCAGATACTGGGTGTTCTTAAAGTGGTAGTGCTTGCATATGGGGTGTTCTGTTAACTAAGATGAACAGGATTATATAGAAATACAAGAATTATAGATGACTTCTCAGGAAAATTGTTATAGAAACATTATATACATTTTAGTTATGTTGCTCCCACATAAGCTAGTCTTATGTTATGTAGTGTCATTGTGTTTGTTGCAGTTTGGTGCCTTAACTCCATTAGAGCCTCGGCTTGGCAAGAAACTGATAGAACCATTAACTAACTTAATACATAGGTAAGTCAATTAAGTTCAATTGACATACCGACACTATATTCAGTGTGTACAGAGCTGTTTTTGTATTTTACTTAAATTAATTGGCTTTTTCAAGATCAAACATAGATATTAATTATTTTAATGATTAACAGAAATGTTTCCTTAACCTTTAGGAAAAGTAGCAAACGGCTATGCTTATTCTGGTTCTGTTTAAGTTGTAGCACATCTGCTTCAGATACAGCACTAGAATAGAACAATATGCTTTCTAAGTAGTCAATTAGAAAGTTTTGTATAATATACAACATTTCTATCTGCTTATTTACACAGAATTATGAATTACATGATTTGATTTGTCTAAATCTTATATAGATAGCCTTAGAGAGCGGAAGTATGCTGCTTTCATAATTATTGAAATTGTGATTTAAAAAAGAAAACTGTATCATACACGAGTTATGTACAAAATTTGGCACAGGGCCACGTCACTTCCAAATGCTTTTCATTGCACTAATGTAATTTATTTTCAGACCATTATACTATTGCAATGTATAAAACTGTATTTTTTTTAATAATTTATCTTGCAATTAATAATATAGCGAAAGCAATTGCTTACATGAAGGCATTGCTGCCTAATAGAGATTTAGTTTTCACATCTCACTTGACATGAGCTTTTTCAAGTCGTTATGATCACTCGCCTTGTCTAACTGCAAGTCAGCACAAAACACCCCAAGCGGGACGTCAGTTCAGGACATATCACCCCCAAATAGAATAAGCAGTGCAAGTCAAACTTTGGTAGACCTTGATGGGTGTTTTAAACAACAATTTCCACTTGATGGGTATGTTAAACATCAATTTAAAGTCCATTTAAGTATAGAAATATTTAGTGTATACAAAATATTACCTCAACGGGAAGTAATCCCTCATCTTGCGCCCTGCACCGCACCGGCGCGTGGCACCGGCCCTTACGGCAGTTAAAACAATAAGTTAGATTGCATTAAATAATTTAAAATAAAATTGTCTCTTTTCTACGATCTTGATGCCAAAAATGTTCAGGGTATAATAGTATGTAGAATCGGGAGATGCCGGTTCGATTTGCGCTCGAGGTGAACATTTTATGCTCTATTAATTTGTAAAAATCGAGTTCAATAACTTATATTTATTGTTCTGACCGCAAATAAAACACATATCGACAAATTAAACGTCCTATAAATAACAAAAATAGTAAAATAAAAAAATAATAGCCAGTCAAAGTTGCAAAACAAAAGTGCAAAAATACCTAACTTTATACTATGTACATAAGTTTTTGGGAATCGTTGAACTGAAAAAATAAGTATTTTATTTATTAAATAGGTTGTTAACAAAAAAAAAATTCAAGACGCAATATGTACTTTTCATAATCGCTTAAAAATTCCTGTCACTTATAATACAATAATTACACAACTACAAAAATTTACGGGCATCTGCAAAATAAATTCATGAAAAAGGGAAAAGTGAGTAAAAACAACAATTTTGAATTGTATTTTGTCAAGTTAATAATATTACAATAATTAAGGGTTACATATCGAAATAGAAATTCTCGGACAATGTCTTGACTTCGAAATAATGTTGAGTTCAAGCTTATAAGAGAATTTTGTTTTCTTATAGTAATATCGTTTTTAATAATCGATAGTTTACGCCATCTTCTACCTTACCCTTTCATGACTAATGATGAGAGTCGTAGCATGCTAGGCCCACATGGGATGGGGTGTGGTATATGGGTACTCAATCATACTTTTAATAACTAGGGTCATTAAGTTCCAGGGCTTAAAGTTTGTCTTAAAATTGCAGCACATCAGCAATGTCTCTACTTTATGAATGTATCAACACCGTGATTGCGGTACTAATCAGCATCAGCAGCGGCATGCCGGGACACGCCGCCTCCGTGCAACTGTGCGTGCAGAAATTAAGGATACTCATAGAGGATAGCGATCAAAATTGTAAGTCTTATAAATTCCGCCGATAATAACAGTTAAGTTTCTGATAACATTGAAGGTCAATAGAATATTTGCACCCCAAAATTATTTATTTATCTTGCTGAGCTTTTGGCATAAAACTGTCTACGGATACATTAAAGTATGAAAGTATATGGGACATTACATAATACATCGTGGGGTTATTGATAGTATGGAACCCTGTCTGATGCTAATACTGTAACTGCTAACAACAATTTCGTGCTAGTTTGTCTTTCATCTGCTGGTTTTGATTTCATCATTCGCAAATATACTGCCCGCATAGTCTGCACTTTTTGAGAAGTTTTTGTTTTTTGGGAAGTAGCAGGATAGTTTAGGATGCATCTTGCACCGATTTAACTTGTAATTATAAAATAAATAACATCGTGTTTGAAATCTAGGGTGGTTCAACGACGTTTGCATAAATCATAGTTCCAATTAAGTATAGAGCCTAATTAGTTATGCAATAATGTGCTGTATAATCATAATATGGTAGTTTTTTGGTCGGTTTTTTTTTATGCCTGATAGGTTAGCCTTTGACCACTATCTCACCTGATGGTAAGTGATGATGTGGTCGGAGATGTTGTTCAGGCTAATCTAGAAGTACTGGCTCTCAAGGACAGCTGCCGGAACACACCGTTAGGTGATTGGCGACAGGTATTCTACTTGAGGGTGGTAGCTAGCCAGGCGGGCATTCACAAAATGCCCTACCACCATGCTATAACGACTGCCATCCTAAGACAACAACCGGGACCGATGGCTTAACGTGCCCTCCGAAGCACGGAAACGCTTAGTAGTAATGTCACTAGCGGTCACCCATCCAACTCATGACCGCGCGCGACGTTGCTTAACTTTGCTGATCGGTTGATAATAGCTAAGTAAACTTCGTTACGGCTTCTCATGTATTGGAGCCCCCTGTAAATGAATTCATTGATTTTTTAGTCCAATATTCATATTAGGTTTACGTTCTATATCAAATATTAGAATTATAGTTTTGTGACTCATTCCGTTTACGAAACCCGTGGCATACGGGCGATAGGCAGACACCCTAGTGACTTTCATAGAGTCCGTTTGGGTACGTATCCATATTTATATTATATAATAAAATTTTAACAAGTAAAAAACAACTTCGAACATAAAATACACATTAATAGGGGATAGCACAAACACTACTCGAAAGATCTCACTAAAATTTAAATGGGACCACATGAAAAGCAGATTAGAATGTAACAAAAACACCAAAATCGGCACACCCTGTAAAGAGTTACGAGGTAACACACACAAATAAATAAAAAATACGATCAAATTGAGAACCTCCACCTTTTTTGAAGTTGTTTAAAAATATAATGGCTATGTCGTTTTCCGGCTTAGGCTTATTATTCCGCTACTTCTGCAATTATTTTCTGTTGTCCCTGTTTTTTTAACCCTTTTAGATTTAACTTTTCACAAACATGTATCAGATCACAATAAAAAACACGTTTTATTTTCCAGTAAAATACCTCGGCTTATTAGCAATGTCACGGATACTTAAATCGCATCCAAAGTCGGTGCAAGCCCACAAAGATCTGGTGCTCGCCTGTTTAGACGATAAAGATGAGTCCATCCGACTAAGGGCGTTAGGCCTGCTGTATGGAATGGTAAGTTTAAATCTACACATCTACCAGTAATAAGAGTTGAACCCAAATTCTATTCAAGTTTCCGTATAATTTCTTACATATGATTTTGTTATTAATTTACAATTGGTAGGCTAGCCTTTGACCACTATCTCACCTGACGGAAGTGATGATGTAGTCGAAGATATTGTTCAGGCTAACCTAGAATGACTGGCTCTTAAGGACAGCTGCCGGAACACACTGTTGGTTGCTTGGTGACAGATTTTCTACTTTGTAGCTAGCCAGGCGGGCATTCGCAAAATGCCCTACCACCATGCATCAATTTAATGTTCGATTATGATTGGCATGCAGAAACAGGATACCAAATAACAAATGTGCCTGTAATTTCACTGGTTCTCAAGGACTGCTGCCGGAACACACCGTTAGGTGCTTTGCGACAGATTTTCTTTTTGATGGTGGTGGCTAGCCAGGCGGGCATTCGCAAAATGCCCTTCCACCATGCGAACATTCTGTTGAACTCAGTATACTGGTACCAGAATTAATAAAAATATAATGTCACATGCAATAAATATTTGTATCATTATTCAGGTATCTAAGAAGAACCTGATGGAGATAGTGAAAAAGCTAATGGTCCACATGGAGCGAGCAGAAGGCACGCTATACCGCGACGAACTGTTGACGCGCATGATCGAGATCTGCTCACAGAACAACTACCAACACGTTGTTGACTTCGAGTGGTACGTCACCGTGCTGGCTGAGCTCACTGAGATGGAGACTAGCGCTAAACACGGTAACTCCCCTTTACTTTTGATTGCCCTCTCAAACCCTCGAAATTTTCTGGTGTCTCCGTTGTTTTATCTCCGTACTTTTCAACTCTTTTATTGTAATATAATTATAACTTATGTCTATATGTAACATTATCTGGCTGAGCTCACTGAGATGTAGACTAGCGCTAAACACTGTAACTTCCCTGTACTTTTGATTGCTCTCAAACCCTCGTATTTTTCTGGTCTCTCCATTGTAACATCTCCGTACTTTTTAACCCTTTTATTGTAATATAATTATAACTTATGTCTATATGTAACATTATCTGGCTGATCTCTCTGAGATGGACACTGGCACTAAACACGGAAACTTCCCTTTACTTTATATTGTTCCAAACCCTCGTATTTTTCTGGTCTCTTCCTTGTAACATCTCCGTACTTTTTAACTTTTTATTGTAATATAATTATAACTTATGTCTATATGTAACATTATCGGGCTGATCTCTCTGAGATGGAGACTGGCATTAAACACGGAAACTTCCCTTTACTTTTTATTGTTCCAAACCCTCGTATTTTTCTGGTCTCTCGGTTGTAACATCTCCGTTCTTTTCTACTCTTTTATTGTAATATAATTATAACTTACGTCTTTTTACTCGTATTACATTATTATTTAAATTTACTACCAATAAATAATGTTATACTAGAAAATCGTGCTGCTACTATTGGCAGTGAGCGGTAAAGTCTCTTTAGGGTGTAAGAGTGTGACAGAGTACTATATCATCGACACTATTTCCACGTTCTAGCGACGTTGAAATAGTCGCTAAAAGATCGTTCAAGTCGACTAAAAAAATGCTTTTTAATCTATTTTAGAGGTAAATTTTAATAGTATTACGTAAACAAATGTAAAAATTGTAAAATAATATGAACAATTTACCTACATGCATAACATCCCTATCTCTAAAGTAGGATTAATAACACTTTTGCACTACTGTTAAAGATCCAATAAATCGGTGGAATGAAAAATCACTGTATGTATTTGAATCAGTTTAATACCAGCAAATAATTACCTACATATTTTGATTTTTGCTTAACACAACTTCTACTCTGACAGAAAACGAAACATTAAACATTTTTAAATTGAAAAGCTGAATAGATTCTGCTTGTTGTTACTTTTACAAACTACGTGCGTTTAACTTAAAAATTTCATTCATCTTTCATAATAGAAACGTGTGATTCGTTTGTGACCAGGATGCATAATAGCGGGCCAGCTGACAGAAGTGGGTGCGCGGGTGGCGGAGGTGCGTTCGTTTTGCGCGCGGGAATGCGCGGCGATTTGCTCGCGAGCGGCCGCCGCGCCGCCCGGCCCCGCCTCCAGGGAAGTACTCTACGCTGCTGCATATGTACTCGCCGAGTATTGCACGTGAGTCAACAATAACCTTTATACCACACCCACTCATAAAACGTCTCAATACTCGTTCAAAAACATGTTATAAAGTTCGTCATTTCTCCCTTATAAATGTACGGCGTGGAAAGTTATATATCATTCCTTCACTCCGTAGCAGTGAAGGAATGTATGAAAATCCATACCTGCCCTGGTAGCGTTCTATTGTTTTTAGCTGCTTACATAAAAACATTCAATCTCAAAAAGGTTTTATATCAAATAATTATAAAAAAGAGGTGTGATTTTTATTTGTACTCGATTTTCAATGAAAGGAGGTTGGCAACCTTTTTTTGCACTACGAGAAAAAAAGCGCGGCAATTTGTTACGTATGATTAAATTTAGTTTTTTGTATTAAATTGATATATTTTAACAGTACGCTTTTAATTATTCTAAATAATTTTCCAAAATGTCATATGATAGTGAAAGTGACGATTTTATAATGATGACGCCACCAGAAATAGGAAATGCAGCTCAAGAAGTCATAAAGAACTTACTGCCTGAGAAGTCTCGAGGTAAGTACGAGAAAACGTATAATGATTTTATTTTCCTCGTAGGTGTAGTATAAAGCACTATGTATCACTCGGGAGAAAGTTCTATTTCTGTTCTCGAGTTGCCTATAAGCCCTCCGCTACGCGTCGGGCTTAAACAAACTCTCGAACAGAAATAGAGACCTGTATTAAGGTTACTAAGGTCAATGACCCCAAAGTTGAGGTCATTGACCTAGGACGTTTGTTGGCCTCCCAGGAGGTCATTATATTGAAAAAAAAAATTTTTTTTTTTGCGCCCCCAATTGTACTTTCCAACCAAACTCACACCTACCTTTTTCACATTTTCAAAATTATGTAACGTAAAATTTTCGCAACAGTCCTAGACGGCCCTATCACTGGACGCTTTCCATCTAGGTAAGTTAATTTCGCGCTCTAATCAATTAATAATTATTTTTAATGGTCTCAGTTGTCGGTGCGGCCATTTATCATACATCCGTTGCGTTAATCCCCGATAACAGATGAAATTGTTGCTCGCTAAAAGATTTTTACATATTATGTAATTTATGGCTAATCGTGCGATAGTGCTTGAAATAGTGGATTTTAAAACGAGTGCATAAATCATGTTATTTTAGCCAAGACATTTAACAGATGGAGTTATTTAAGTCTAGGATAAAATGTTTATTATAAATGAGTTACAGCCTCGGCTTTTCACTTTAACTGATAAGACGTGAAACAGCGGTATTGTAAGTAATAGGTCTTTATTTTTTTTATTGATATATATACAATTACCTATTTTTAGAAAAAAATCTATCTGGTTTTTTAACAATACACGTAGGGATTGTCTGGATCATTATGGATCATAGTATCATGTAATATTAAAACATCAAGGTCCTACGAATATATATGAAAATAAATGTAATTCAAGCTCAAAAACAAGAGAACGCAAAATATACCGCAGCGGGCGTGGCTTAAAAAGTGTACCGCGCGGCGCTGTCAGTTCGACGAAGCACGTAAGCGCTCAGTAGTAATGTCACTAGCGGTCACCCATCCAACTCATAACCGCGGCGGACGTTGCTTAACTTTGCTAATCGGTTAAGAACAGCTAAGCAAACTTCGCTACGAGCGTGTTAATTGGATTTAAACAACAAAATTGATTTTGTTGTCTAAATTAAATTGATTTTGTTGTTTAAATTGCTCTTACAAAATTTTAATATTGAATATTCTACTGCCACGTTCAGCTAACAAAATTGTATAGAGGCACTGCGAGAAGAACGGGCAAGAAACTCGGGGCCATTCTTTTAAACGTCTTTTAACAATGTGTTACATATTTACTATATACACTTTATTTACACTTTTACTGGTTTATCAACTATTAATTAACATATAAAGTCATTGTTTACATAAACAGATATTTTCTTATTCGATATATAATTATCAAAACCTATTTAACAAACCATGTAATGGTCCAAAAGGACCATTACTGTTAAACGAGGTTTGTCGTTATGTAATATCAGAAAATAGAATAATAAATTACTTAACTTCACAACATCTTGATCGGGTAGCACTTCGTCGTCAAAGACTATTTCAGTACCACCGGACGTTTGCTCGGCACGGCGGCGGCCTGACAGAAAATGAATCTACTTGCCTAACACTACCCGTTTTATAGCAGTGAACAAACAAGGTGACGAAGCGACTACCGTCACAAACACAGTACTCTTTAAAATTGACAATTGTGTGATATCAACCTCTATACATATGGCAATAAGTATAATAAAATCTTCAATGTTTTTACACATAAAGAATATAATATAAACTATTTTAAATAAGTATCTGTAAATGTCATATGATCAGTTACACTACTTATAAAATATACTTTATAGTAATGTAATATCATCAAACAATGATTTAAGTGACCATGAAAATCCATATATGTTGTTTAATCACAGTCTCACAATAAACAAAATTAGATAGAATATATTACATTCAAACCGCAGATAAAATATACAGACAGATAATTAAACTATTACTTATTTTCGTCTTAAATACCACAGAGTATTTGTAAAACGAAATTAGAATGTCACATTAAACCAGTTGTTTAAATCTTAAGCTTATAGCCAATCAAGTGAATATGAACAAATATTTCAATGAATAATGAGCCAATTTTCAAATAATCTATCAAGCGCTTCAAAACGTTCTTTTACCAAAAATTATAATCGAACACCAAATGTAGTATTTGATCACCAAATGCGACGACGAGCGAGGCGAGGAGCAGCGTTAGGCGCATCGCTCTTCCAGAAGAGTTATAGCAACATGTAAAAACTTTGGTTATCATTTTACATTTAAATGCTGTTTTAATTTTGGTGTTCATTTACTACTATTGGTGATCATTTACTACTTTTGGGTTAACAATGATTTATTTGGAGTCATTTTGCTTAAATAGGATAGCGAGATGATAAAACTTTGGTTATAAGTTTACATTAAAATGCGGGTTTGAATTTGGTGATCATTTACTATTTTGGTCTGTTACTATTATCTGGTGGTAAGGTATACATATGCCTTTTTTTAACTGTCTATTTTTTGCCGGATTCATTTTGGAGACTGCAATGGAAGTGCACAGTCTAATATATGTGCGTTTTACCGCCAAACAAGGAGAATCTCGAATGGATCACAAGAAACGCACAAAGTACTGTACTTCAACATACAGGGTTACTGGTTAAGTCGACCTAGATCCATTAAGAGGTTATAGTTCCCATCATTTCTGACTAATTTGACTATACAACACCCCAGCCTAAACCTAACCGTTTTTGAGATATTGGACTTAGAATCTATCTTTGTTCTATTATCTATCAAACAAGGTATAACAAGCTAGGGGTCTTATCACAATTCTTAGAAAAAACTTTAATAAAAAGCTCACAGGTAGAGACAAAAAATGATAAAATGAAAAAATGGGACTTAAGATCAAACTTATCACCTGGATCAGAAAATGAAACAATCCAAATAGTTATAAAACAACATTTATTGTTATTTTTACAAGTCCTGTTCCATATGACCGCCTCTGTTTCGCACAAACACTCATTCTGTGTCTCACTCCACTTTTTACTACAGCAGTAGTTAAATCTCTTCTTATTTCGTTTGCTGCCGCAGTTATTTTCCGTCTCAACTCCCCAACAGATGCAATCGGATGATTGTCTTCGTAGACTAAAGTCATCATGTGGCCCCACACATAAAAATCCATGGGGGTCAGATCAGTACTTCTCGCTGGCCACGGTATGGGTCCACCTCTTCCGATCCACCTATTTGGATACTGTTGGTCTAGCCATTCCCTGACCCCTCTCCTGTAGTGTGCAGGGCAACCGTCGTGTTGGAACCTCATGTGTCTAATAAGATTTAGGGGTAAATCGTCTAACAAATCAGGTAGTTCTTCTCTTAAAAAGTGTTCATAGAATTCTCCATTTAAATTGTCAGGCAGAAAGAAAGGCCCAATTAAATGTTTTGAAATAATGCCCATCCAGACATTCAAACTAAATCTTCTTTGTGATCCTTTTGTCCTCTTTTGATTAGGATTTCGTTGCGCTTTCGGGGCCCAATAATGAGCATTGTGGTAATTTGTTATACCGTCTTTATCAAATTTTGAGTCATCTGTCCACAAGATTTGTCTTAAAATGCTGGGTCTTCCAAATCTGCATTAAGCATAAATCTGCAGAAGTCTAACCTCCTCACTGGATCTCCTTCTTCGATAACTTGTACAGGCGTGTAGTGATAGGGGTAGAGGCCTGCAGTATTCACTGTAAACCACACTTTCCACTGTGAGACCCCAAGTTCTCGGGCAACAGCATTAGTAGAAGTAGTCGGATCCGCTCTAAACCGCTGAACTATTTCATTGTCTTGCTCTTCATCATCATCAATGACACGTGGTCGGCCTAAGTCTGCTCGTCGCCTTGAAACAGAGCCAGTCTCTCTAAGTCGCCGGTAAACTCCGTCAAAGACACTGATATCCGGTACTCGGCGGCCGGGATAACGTGCAATGTATTCGTCACGAGCTCGTGCGGATATGCCATTGCAGTACCCGTAACAAAGCAGAATATCTGCATATTCCTCGTTCGTGAAGGTTGCCATCTTCAACAGTTCCAATCACAAGCACAAATCAAAGTCCAGTTAACAAGCACAGTCACAAATCGTAGAAGAAATACAAGCCAAGTCGAGTAAGAAATCAAGAGCACTAAATATCGCATCTACTACAGACGAATCACGGAAGCAGACTAAAAATAAATACCATAACAACAAAATGGCCGGGAATAATTTATCTCGCTCGTACTTGCACAATTTGTCCCGCTCGCACGAATCACAGTCCCATGGAAGGACAATAGGGCAAAAGAACCCTTATTTCTACTACTACCTGTGAGCTTTTTATTAAAGTTTTTTCTAAGAATTGTGATAAGACCCCTAGCTTGTCATACCTTGTTGGATAGCTAATAGAACAAAGGTATTATTTAGCATATCTGCAGCACAACTGCCATACATTTTTTTAAAAAAAATTCTAAAAGAAAAAAAATGTTTTTATAAATTTATTTCTTTTTTACACTTTCAGTCCTCTACTATGACTCCTATGGTTCAGATATTTGGACTTTTTGCATTTAGAATAATAAATGAACTTCTCTAGTGCTCAAAAATCGGAATTAGAAAAAAATAAGGCCATAGAAGACAAAAAAAAAATGCCAATTCTTAAGAAATTGGCATATTTTTTTAAAAAATCTTCTAAGTCCAATATCTCAAAAATGGTTAGGTTTAGGCTGGGGTGTTTCATAGTCAAATTAGTCTGTCATAAATGATGGGAACTATAACCTCTTAATGGATCTAGGTCGACTTAACCAGTAACCCTGTATTTTGTACGAACCGCGAAGGAACTATCTGAGTAACTTAACTACTGTCTTCTGGAAATTACAACAGACCACAGCGTTGCTTAATATGAGATAAACAGTGCTCAAATGTGAAAAAATTATCTCCAGGTATGGCAATCGCAAACGAAGTCGCAGGTACAGCTAGTCTACAATAAAGCTAGCACATGAATAATGTACCTGCCTTATTTATTTTTTAACGGATTAATTAGTGCATTATATTTGTTTTATCGATGGACTTCCTTGATTTAACGTGTCTCCTTTATGCACCTTCTTAGGGATGTATATCTTTATAAACATCATAACCCAGATAATCAAAGTTTACTTTAAAGGAACCTATTGGGGCTAAAATTAAGCCATGTGCTTTGCAAGTCCTATAGTCTCTCTTGTTTTCCCATTGATTTTGTACCTAAAATATCTCTCTAAAACTGGAAAATTTTAAATTAACTATAAATTTATTTCTAAATATGATTTCAAGTAGTCACGTACTAAGCGAAAATCATATTTTACAAATGATTGGAGAAGAAAATTTTATGCCCCGGGCGGGCTTGAACCCGCGCCCTCCGATTTCGCGCCGGATGCCTAAACCACTCGGCTTCCCGCCCCGGGCATAAAATTTTGTGCTCCAATAATTTGTATAAATAACTATAAACTTTTTTATTTATGCATAACCAATAAAAACGTTACGCTTTAACACGGGGTACTGATAGAAGATCAATGATTTAGTGTTCCTATGTTCCAGTTTTTGTAAAGAGACGGCTAAGTGATGGTCACCCTAGTCATACCATTAAGTACCTTACATAAAGAGTCATCTGTAGTAGGTAAATAAATGTCATATTTCATCAAAAAGGGTTCGTAATTCTAAACTCAAGTTGTAAGCCTTGTGCGCCTGACGTAATACTTGACGAGCGTATGAAATATATATTTTGCTATCCATTTTCGTAATTTTTGTTGTGGACTCGTATATGCCAATCGTAAATAATTTTACGTAAACAATGTTCATTCGTGTGTGTGTTGCACACAAAGAGAATATTGCTACGTTGTAATTTGACAATTAATTTTAGAATGACCATCGCTGAGTAGATTTCGTCTTTAAATCTCCGTTCCAAAAGAAGTCTATGCTTAATTTTGGTCCGCTTACCACGGACATAAAAAAGAACTTTACGAGTATGACAAGTGAAATATAACGACGTTTTGTTTTCAGAGAAGAAGAAGTGATGCGCGAGGCGATATCTCCGCTGATGGTGTGCGGCGGAGTGGGCGGTGCTCATATGCGCGCGCGCGCAGTCTGCGTCCACGCGGCTCTCAAGCTTACTGTCAAACTGCTCGCAAACTACGAACGCAGGGGAGACGTCAACGCGGCTATATCGGTGAGTACAATGCGATTAAAATAAGAATAGGATCGGCTTAGCGCCATTTTGTTGTGACGTCAAAACTAGAACTTGGTACAGTGTGCAAAAAAAGAAATGATACAACATGTATAAATTAATAAAGAAAATAAAAAACCCGACTGCAAATAATTTATTTTCGTTAAGTGTTTTATCGATCCATTGAAATTAAAACTGCAACGAAAGAGAAGTAGAAACGAGTCCATAAATATATTAATATTTATGGACTCGTTTCTAAAAGCCCTTCATTTTGATAACAAATACGATGGCTTTGAAACAAAAAAAAAATGTTTTTCTCACTATATGGCTCACTAGTGTCGCATTGTATCGCATTGTACACGCACATACGAGTTCATATTGCCGTTTAGAACGCTGTTAGAACCTCCACTTATGATGTAACAAAGCGAATTATTTAGCGACAATGAAGCGCAGATCATATTGCACAGCTTAGTTTAAACCAGGTTACTTCATATGGACATAACGTTAACGGCCGCAACAACACTACTCCCAATCCGCTCACATACCGAACGAAGAAGCGAGTTCGAACTGATTAGAGACATTAAGCAGCGTGTAGGCGACTCTCGTCCAGACCGATAGTCAGCGATCAAAGCCATAGCTCCCCGTGGATAACTTGAAACACGCCGTCTTAAGGAGTGAGAGTGATCACCTGTGACAGGAGTAACTAGAGTTATTTATTTATTTATTTATCATCCAAACTTACAGCTATCATTACAGGTACTCAACCCAATGCGACAGTGTAGCGATTTATACATTAATTATAACATAAAATTCTCAAAGTTATTTCGAACCAACAACCTGAAATGTATATATTAATATGGACATGAAGACGACTAAAGCGCAGCGCATGCGGCATTTTATTTTGTCTCTTTCCATAGAATGTATTATCTCGTAACAACTTACTCTGTCGGGAGCGTAGAGTGCGTTTGGTTTTGTGAACTATTGTGTTGTGATTTTGAATTACTTCACGAGTAGGTACCTATAAAAATTACCAACCATAACAATAAGTATATGTTCTAAATCCCAGTGAATCCCGGGATCTCAGGCTTATCCATACTATGAAATCATGTCGTGAGTAATCGGAAAAGCTCTGCCTGCCTACTCTGATAACTGGTGATCACTCTGCAAAGCAGAACACTTTAACTCGATGGGCTTGCTAGTTACGAAGTTCTGAGCCCAAATAAGTTTTTTTTTTTTTTATGCTTGGTAAGTTTGCCTTTGACCACTATCTCACCTGATGGTAAGTGATGATGTGGTCGAAGATGTTGTTCAGGCTAACCTAGAAGTACTGGCTCTCAAGGACAGCTGCCGGAACACACCGTTAGGTGCTTGACGACAGATTTTCTACTTGAGGGTGGTAGCTAGCCAGGCGGACATTCGCAAAATGCCCTACCACCATGCAAAGTCTAAACATATGTCGGAGAATCTCCAATAAAATGCCAGATCTTCTTCACATAGTAGCATATCAGGTAGGTATTAACGCTGGTAGTTGTAGTAATGTTGTAGTATGTAAATGTTATATCATATGGACGAGAAACAGTGGGTACACCATGTTCGAAACCAAATAACCGAACAAATTTGGACATAGTCACAATACAGCGACTAGTAAGTGTAACAGACCTGAGGAAATGGAGAGGCACGAGCCAATCTTTCTTAAACCATTAAAATAATAAAGGAAGCCCAGAACAGAGAAACAAAGTCGTGTGTTAGCTGAAATCTGGAGAGCCAAAAGAATGCTGCTCAAGAGAAAGCCGCTAACTAAGCACTGTATGGTTTCTATCTTGAAGTCTTAAAGGTTGTGGCAGTGTTCCACTCTAGCAGACAGTTATTGTTAAATAAAAAAAACAGGTTTCTGTTCTCCTGCGGGGGACAAACGGGTAGTGAAATGTAGGAATGAAACATTTTTATCCTACTGGTGGGTAGTTCTTAGTAGGTATGGAAGAATTGTACGGTTTAATACCTGCAGCAGCTTAAGTTAAACTAGAACTTAATAATAGTTATCCGTAAAAATAAGCTGAACCATTGCTAAACTCTTAGCTAAATTCTATAGGTGAAAAATATACAAGAAATCCTTAATGATTGATCGTGCTTAAATTCAGATATAGATATCAGAATGTAACAAAATAATAAATAATACACTTTAGCGTCGTCACATCTTTCTAAAACCAACGTGAGGGCTGCCGCCGCTGCTACTTCGGCGGAGCAACTCAAGCGGCGCAAGTATGCCAACCTCGGTATGGGTTACATATTTTAGCCGTTTGGTGTAGAGACGTTGGGTCCGTGGGGACCGGGAGCTCATCGTATTTTCCAAAACTTATCAGAGCGCTTGGTAAATGCGACGCGTGATCAAAAGGCTGGCACCTATTTGGCTCAAAGAATAACCAATCCAACGGGGCAATGCTGCCAGCATGCTGGGCACGCTGCCAACTGGCAGTGGGCATTTGGACTGCATATGAGTCTGCAATGACTTATAGGGTACTAAATGCTTTTATTGTAGTACCTGTAGGGTGTATATAGTTCGTAGTATTTTGTTAATAAAGGCATACCGCCGGTTAAAAAAAAAAACAAATTAATATCTGGATACTAAAATATATATAATTAGAAATTGAAGTGTAAACTGTTGCTTCATTTTCCTAGCCTCGCTGAACGCAATGATTAATTAGTGGATATTTTCCTCATACACTGCTCAACTTCCGATCACATCTCTGGTTAATAGGCAGACCTAACCTAGAATGAAAACTGGCTCCCAAAGACCGCACATAGCCTCATAAAGACACGGTTAGGGGCTTGAAGATAGATTTTCTACTTAATGGTGGTACTTATCCAGGCGGGCATTGCCCAATTGGCAAATTACTTACCCTGCCATTGTAAGGCAACAACCGGGATCGACTACTCTACACTGAGAAAAACGACTTAAAGGCTTAAATCAAATTTTACCTTTTACCGTTGAATTGTAACTACGTAAGATGAATTCACAACTCTTAAGATGATTTTCACCAATCAATAAAAACGTAACATGTTTTATAATAAACACAACCGTCAAAAACGCCTTCCGTAAAGTCTTTTTAAGAATTGAACTTGTTAGACGATAATAATTGCAGTATTGACTATAAAATATACCTTACTTTTACGGCGGTTTATATACGGTGATTAATACTATAACGTACGACTTAATCAGCCTCATCGAAAAGTCAATATTTAAGAAAGACCACAAAATACACCTTAAATGAAGACGAAAGGAAACATTCGCCTTCACTGACCTCGTTTAACGCCTTCTAGTTGGAAGGCGTTTTTGTACGTATTTACGTTTGGTCGGTTTTTTGCCTTATACCATATAAATTGGCCGTCATTAGGGCGCTTTTGACTTTAGATTTTCTCAGTGTACCTGCCCTCCGAAGCACGGAGGCGCTCCGTCAAAAATGTCACGAGCAGCTATCCATTCAAGTAGCTCAACTGCTTAACTCAGTTTATCGGTTAAGAACGACTTGGCAAGCTCCACTACGAACTATTCATATATATATATATATATATCTCTTAAAACTTGTATATGAAATTTGACGGTATTTTGTTAATGCTCGTCTAGCTACTTCACCACTCTCTTCAAATAATCACTCACGATCCACGTCACGATGGGTTTCGTAAGCTATCTTTGAAATCCAGTTCATATATAAAATACAAACAAATTTAAAAAAAAATTATATTGTTAGGTTAGGTTAGGTTGTGATTTTATAATGTAATCCGCATAGCAGGCGTTATTGCAAACCTAACAATATTAAAATTATAAGGTTGCGTCATCATTTACAAGTGTAAAACCAATTGCCAAATTGCTCTTGTTTGTAGTAAAACGCAAGTGGTACTATAGATGTCGCTCCATCCCAATACGACGGTTAAAGAACTATAGGAAAGATTTGAGTTATGACGTCATGTCATGTTAGCTCAATTGGTTAGAGCATACCCCGGCTCAAGGGGTGGATGGACGCGGGTTCGAATCCCGCACATGACTTTTCCTATCGTATATTTGTGATTTTATAATGTAATCCGCATAGCAGGCGTTATTGCAAACCTAACAATATTAAAAGAGTTATTAGAAACCTTGGCGACGTGCCTCGATTACCCCATTGTTCAATCAAACCGTCCGGTATGTATTAACGAAAAGCTCAAGTTCTTTTATCGTATTTGAAGGTCCTCCGAGAAGCCATCGCTGGCGTGCGTCCTTTACTGTGCAGTGAAGACATGGAAGTGCAAGAACGCGCTCACAACGCCTCGGCATTGTTGTCGCTCGTTCTGAGGAAGCTGAACGCTGATGATGATCTGTTACCTGAAGACTCTGTGCCGGTGTCCACGTTGCCCTTAGTGGATCACGTGGACCATGATCACAGGTAACAGTTTATAATAATAATGTATTCTATTTTGATGAAATTTTATCATTTATGACAGATTGTAAAATAAGAAATAATACATAAGGTGCTGCAATAGACGCAAAAATTCACAATTAAAACAGCGTTATCGCGCTTACAGCCAGATTTGCTAACCTTTCTAATATATGATCATGGTGTTCGCTAGAGTAAATGATATTGCTCGTATTTTATTGGAAATTGTCCCTAAAATAGTAAAAAAAAATTAATTACGTATATTTGTAGCTAATGTATGTAATTCAATATGTATAAAAAATATTACTTACCATAAAAAAATATTTAGGGTATTACGTGATCAAGTACAAACGTTAGATGACGTAGCGCCAAAACTAGAATTAAGTTTAATTTCTTAATTTAGCGAATACTTCAGCGTACATCAACAGCGCAGAATAATGCATTTTTACTTTATAGATTATTAAAAGATATGAAAAAGGTTTTTTGTTACAGATAGTTATTTTAGCTTATAAATATTAACATAAGTTTCGTATCTAATCTGCATTAAGAAATTTTATAGTTAAGTTTTACGAAGTTAATTTAGTATGAACGACCCGCGAAATGCCTCCGCGCGCCCCTACATGCACATAATGTATAAATTTGGTTTCGATTTTGAATTTTAACTCTACATGGAAATTTGCGTTAGAGGTACGAGCGAAGAGCTTGAAGCAGTGGCATTGGCTATGGACTGCCGCGCAGCAGGTCCATGGTTCAAATCCCGCCGCGGGCTTGAGCGTCATCGGATGGTGTCAGGGCATTTTGCGAATGCCCGCCTGGCTAGCGACCACCCTCAAGTAGACAATCTGTCGTGAAGCACCTAACGGTGTGTTCCGGCAGCTGTCCTTGAGAGCCAGTAATTCTAGGTTAAGCCTGTTAACACCTTCGACCACATTATCACTTACGATGAGGTGAGCTTGTGGTCAAAAAAAATAAAACCTATATACAGCAATAAAAAAAAACTTGCACACAAAATAAAAATAAAAATTAGTATCCACTACCTTCCTAGCTCTATCCCACTATTACGTCTACGTTACCAGTGGTACAGTGCTAATTGGTCGCATAATTTTTCTTAAGTCATTAGTTTCACCAAAAACAAATACCAGCTAATATTTGCTTTCTTTTCAGTAACGGTCTGGAGAAAGAATCAACGGAGGAGGTGTTAAATGGCGAGAAGCCTGTCCAGGGCTTCAGTAGTGGTCTCATCGAAGAGTTGGCGGACTTGTTCGAGGGCGAGCTGAAGCCGGTTGCGCCTAAAGCGCAGAAGAAAGTGCCTATGCCTGCAGAGTGAGTGCTCTTCATCTCATCATCATGAAAGAATGTGTGATAACCTCACTGTTTACATTAACACCATCCTTTATACTTACTTTTTACATTCATTATTAGAACCCGGTTTAAGAAAGAATCGTATATAAAATAGTGCTGCAAATCATTACATCTTACTTGCACGCTATAGACAGGTTTAAGTAATCTAGTTAAACCATTTTATTTTGAGAACCCAGGTTCTAGTTAAATCATTTTATTTTGAGAACCCGGGTTCTAGTTAAATAATTTTATTTTGAGAACTCGGGTTCTAGTTAAATCATTTTATTTTGAGAACCCGGGTTCAAGTTAAATAATTTTTTTATTACAAAATCACAAATATACGATAGGAAAAATTTAAGTCATGTGTTAAATAATTTTATTTTGAGAACTCGGGTTCTAGTTAAATCATTTTATTTTGAGAACCCGGGTTCAAGTTAAATCATTTTATTTTCATATAATTTAACTTTTATTGCGATAATGCGTAAAGCCGGTAAGAAATTTCAAGCGCTTGTGACTTGTTAATTCAATAATCCAGACAGATGAAGTGCACACATAACAATAAACTGGAAAACGAACAGTACACAGGTGATATTTACTCCTATAGAAGCGAAACTCAGGTACCACTTTCAGATGCGTCTTTGTTTCGACGCTGTGTTTATTAGTTGGGAGTCCCTTTAGAAATCAGTTTTTTTTATAAATTTCTTTTGTTTTTTTTTTATAGTCTGAACTTGGAACAATGGTTGTCGCACGACCACTGGTCGTCTGACGACAGCTCCAGTTCGGAAGGAGAGGGAGAGAGCGCGGGGGCAGTGTTCGCGCCGCCTGCACACGACCCGCGTCCCACCGCGCAGTTCACGCCGGAGGAACTCGAGATGGTAACACAATATATACAATGCGATTAAAATAAGAATAGGATCGGCCTAGCGCCATGTTGTGACGTCAAAACTAGAACTTGGTACAGTGTGCAAAAAAATAAATGTTAAAACATGTATAAATTAATAAAGATAATAAAAAACCCGACTGCAAATAATTTATTTTCGATAAGTGTTTTTTGTTGCGATCAATTGAAATTAAAACTGCCAGTTAATATATTTATGGAATCTTTTTTCAAAGCCAATCATTTAGGTACCCAACACAATGGCTTTGGAAGAAAAAATAAATTGTTTTTCGCACTATAGGGCGTCTAAAATCCAACAGTTTGTTTTTTATTTTTTTATGTACATAGTGTCACTTGAGCTATTAAGATAAATCTAACGGTAACGATATCTCGTACATCAAAATCGGTTAAGCCGTTTAGAAGTTATGGTGAAATAAAGAAACTCACAAACTTACATATACATACATGACACCTGTAAACTTAACACACGTTTATGTCCTGTAACGTGTCGCGTAGTAGTAAACTGTCGGAGAAATAAGACCCTGACGCCCGCGTTATCATCAAACCAAGATGGCGTCTGTGCTATCAAACTTAAAGATATGAATTTATTAAAATTAACAATTTCGGCTCAATGATTTAAAATTACGTGTACATATATGGCACTGCTCCATTTTTAAGTTTGTTCTGCTGATCGTACTTATTAGAGTGAATATGAGTGAAGGTAGCCGAGAGCCCGTCCTATTGTTATTTTAATCGCATTGTATATCGCACCTCCGGTGCTACATAGACTTAACTGCAAAAAATAAGAAAATGACTTTACAGTGCTAAAATATTTTAATAATACATATTTATACGAAGCAACAAAGACGCAATATCTTAAAATATTCTTGCTATATAATACATGTGACCCACAACCGACGCCAGTGAAGATAAATATTTGCCAAAAAATAATAAGCTCATAAACGCAATACCCATGCGCATCGTATATAATTATAACAATAGAAATGGACGATATCGTCCACTGCTGATGCTAAGAGGTCACGCACAAATTTATCTGATTCTACTAATTAAACTACCGTTATTAAAATTTAACCACGTTGACATAATGCAGGTTTTTTTTTATTCCTGATAGGTTAGCTTTTGACCACTATCTCACCTGATGGTAAGTGATGATGTGGTCGAAGATGTTGTTCAGGCTAACCTAGAAATACTGGCTCTCAAGGACAGCTGCCGGAACACACCGTTAGGTGCTTGGCGACAGATTTTCTACTTGCGGGTGGTAGCTAGCCAGGCGGGCATTCGCAAAATGCCCTACCAACATGCTTTAACGATTGCCATCCTAAGACAACAACCGGGACCGACGGCTTAACGTGCCCTCCGAACACGGAAACGCTTAGTAGTAATGTCACTAGCGGTCACCCATCCAACTCATGACCGCGCGCGACGTTGCTTAACTTTGCTGATCGGTTGAGAACAGCTAAGTTAACTTCGCTACGAGCGCTTCAAAAGCAGGTTTCCTCACGTTGCTGTTCTTTACAGTTAAAGCAAGTGATACTTAATTTAAATCAAAATTGCACTAAGTGCAAAAAGTGTTATTTTATTTGTTATAGTATTACTTAAATGCCACTATAAATAAACAAATTATCATACGCTATGTTTGCCACCATAAATTCATTTTGATTCTTGTTACAATGAAGCTATTAATAATAACAAATATTTTAAAAGTATTTTAAGAAAACATTTAATTAATTATTTAATAAAACACTTAAAAAATCTTTATAAAAATGATATATATCTAGTGACAATTCCGCCTAATTTCCTACTACTCCTACCTAACTCTACGAGCGCACGTCGACGTGCGCTCGTAGAGTCAAGACCTCCTGAGGATGCTTTGTTTAGAAGCGAAACGCGTCGAATACTCTTCCGGTTTGGCTGCGTGGCGTTTGTGACGTCACGTCGGCTTAATAGGAAATTAGGCGGAATTGTCACTAGATATATATCATTTTTATAAAGATTTTTTAAGTGTTTTATTAAATAATTAATTAAATGTTTTCTTAAAATACTTTTAAAATATTTGTTATTATTAAAAATGGATTTCCGCAAAGTAACGCCTGAATCTATTCATTAATGAAGCTATTAGTTACATCGTAACTGTAAAAACGTGACCGCACCTAGTGCTACAAAGACATCTGGCGTAAGCTCAGATTTGTTCAATATTTTTGTTTAGTTTAGAAGTCTATTTAGTCCATTGAAATGTTACAATTTAAGGACCGAATATTGCATTTTTTTTCATATTTTTATTCAATAGAAGCTTAACCTCAAGTTTGTGGGGTCGCCACCCTTGTCGCCACCACGCCCCCCGGCCGCCATCTTGGAAAAGGGTTGAAAACACTCTTTTCGCGATATCTCGGAAACTATGCGTCTTACAAAAAAATCGTATAGACATAATTTGTAGAAAATGGTTTTATATAAAACTTGTTTTAGGATGGAAGTCGTTACAGCATAGTGGTAGGGCATTTTGCGAATGCTCCCCTGTCTAGCTACCATCCCCAAATAGAAAATCTGTCGCCAAGGCCGTAACAGTGTGTTCCGGCAAAAAAAATCTTACATTTGAGCACTTTCCGATTAGTTTTATTTGTTAAAGGCATTTAAAAATTTTGACTGTAGATTTTATTATAAAAACTAACGTGGTTTTCACACATTTTAGTAAATAATACGGGATAACTCACGTGAATAAGTCAGATAGCTCCGACTATAGTTTCGACCACATTCGGTGGTCTTTTTCAAGGAGAGCTCGGGACGCCCGCGTTGACGTCTCGCTTAGCACTAGTTGAAACTATAGTCGTACACTGTAGATATTTTTTAAATCTATATTAATTATTGTTTTGTTTTTGTAGTTGAGGGAGGCGCGAAGACAAGAGCAAGCGAACAACCCTCACTACCTGAAGGATGACTCGCCGCGCTCGTACCAACAAGAGGACATTCCCGTTGCTGAAATAGCGCTTGAAGTCCCATTGCAAGTGCACCGTGAGTAGTCCTGATAAACTGATCACATCATCTACCTATCTCCTCTGTTTTTTTTTTTTTTTTTTTTTTTTTTTATGTTATTGTAACGGAACAAGCTCGAGGCCCACCTGATGCTAAGTGGACTAACCTCTGCCTATAACAGTTGCAATTCATGACAACTCACGAATTGCACTGCGCCCGTCACATTGAGACATAGTTGTTAAGTCTCATTGTGCCTGTAATTTCACTGGCTCTCAAGAACTACTGCCGGAACACACCTTTCGGTGCTTGGCGACAGACTTTCTACTTGTGGGTATGGTGTAGGTGATGATCGGGTCGTTACAATATCATCTTCTACTCTGACACAAGTAAGGATACACAAGTACATGTATAAATGTGTTTGTTGTTAGGACAACACACGGACACAATGGAGCTGATTAATGATAGTTTTCCCAAGGGGTGCTGCGTGTTTATTGCAATTTTCTGTATTTCGCTAGGTGTTATAAACAAGTGTTTTCAAGATCTCCGATGCTGATATACTGTTAAATTGCCTATGCTTCCTTCCAAAGAGGGATAGCTAGTCCAGTTGAAAGTTTTAACTTTAAATTCATTATTTAACCTATTTAAACGTTTTGATGGGTTTAGTTGTCTTGGCTTAAGTACAGCTGCTAAACCAAGTTCATTTAATGGAACCTGGCTTAGCGGCGGTTCTAGAAATACATTCTAAGCATAGTGGATTTCTAGAAAAGCTGCTAAGCCTGGTTCTAATATGTTAACTTGACTAAGGAGCTGTCTAGCAGAAAGCCAAAGTCTAGTTTGTTAACGATTTTCGGCCATATCAATACCAACAGGGCAATGATGGCCAAGCAGTTATAGCTATGGTCCATCGTTCGATCCCCACCACCGGCGGCTTCACCGCATAGTGGGAGGTCACTTTGCGGATGCTCGCCTTGCTAGCTACCACCCTGAAGTAGAAAATCTGTCGCCAAGCACCTATCAGTATGTTCCGGCAGTCCTTGAAAACCAGTAAAATTACAGGCACACGAGACTCAACAACTTTATGTCTCAGTGTGAAAGGCGCAGTGAAGTTCGTCTGCTGAATTCTATTCTAATAATTTGTAAATATGAAAGGAATACTGACTAAATTCCAGTATTGAACACATTCAAACAGTGTCATCAACTTTTAACCCTTGACGCACGTATACCCACGACGACAAAACATTATATTATGTACGAGCTATTTATTATAAAATCTGTTTTCTCTAACTTAAAGGATGACATAGTAATATAAAAAGGTAGGCTTCGGTTATAAGCTCGTCCGGACGCTACGCTTCGCTTAATAAGGGCTTAAAGAGCTCTGTACTGTGCACCGAATGTGCTACAACGCTCTACTCTAGTTGACGCCAGTAAGGTATTCTGCTTATTCGGCTCATTCTTTGCCCCTTCTTTCCCTTACATTATATTATATTACACTTAGAAGTAGCCTTTTACGACACCCAACAGGACGTTATAGAACAGTATTTTATATTCCTAGGCTCAAATCAGCTCGAAGTGGCAGCGGCAGTTTCACCGTCAAACTATTTTCGATTTTGTCTCATCACTACAGTGATTAGTATCGGTTGAAGTTATAAACTGCGTAGCCGCTGGCGTCCCATCACCATCAAGTCTTTTATCCTATTATATGTATTAAAGTGATAAAGGCAAAGTTGCCGGCCGCTACTCCCTCGGTCTGAATTTAGATATTGTATACAGTTATACAATTAAATGTTTGTCATTAATTATAATCAAGAAATTACTTCACTCATGTATTTTTATCCCTGAAGTAGTTCATATCTTTTCAGTATCGTGTAATACGAGGGAGCCTATTGCCACATACTGGTTACAGGAAAACATCACCTAAAAAATCTGAAACTCAATCTGAAAGCATTTAGATATTTCTACACAAAGTATTTTTATATTTAATTGTATTGTGATTTATCCTGAATTATGAAGTAATTTAAAGTTTTCTTTGCTTCAGCCAAGAGATCTGATAAATATATAAGGGAGAACTCAACTAAAAAGAAGAAAGAAAAGAGGCAAACAAAAAAGCGAAAGAGCAAAAAGGACAAGCATTCCACAGAATCGGACAGCGAAGGTGAGTATTAACTATCTTATTTTAAATAGTAGATTGTTGTTGTATCCAGGCGGTGAAAGAATTAAAATGAATATTATTATTACTCTTAATAACTTACTCTTAAGAGGCCTTTTACATTATGCAGCCCTCTCACTCACACTTTTAAAGATTATTTCAATTAGCAACAATATGGTTTATATTTTTTTAAATGTGTAAATCAATCATTATTTCGCTGCATGCAACTATAGATGTTCTCTACTAATTTTCATTTTGATATCTGTAATGTGGGATCCAAAACGCGTAATTTAGTTATTTTAAATTTTGGGCCTCTAATTCTAATTGGACTCAACATGTAACAAAGTAAAAATATGTTGAGAACATCTATAGTTGCATGCAGCGAAATAATGAATGACCACATTTTAAAAAATATAAACCATATTGTTGCTTATTGAAATTATCCTTAAAAGTGCGAGTGAGAGGGCTGCATAATGTAAAAGGCCTCTTAATCCTTCCCCTTGCCCTAGACTCAAAATAGCGATTTCGCCTTAGTTCTAGTTTACGTCTGGTGTAAGTGGACTAAAACGGATTTTTATGCTCTAGTGCTTAAAAGCTTTTTTTAAGCACAAGTGTTATAATTTATTTACAGTTTTTAAGCGGTAAATATTTCGTCCCCATGTGATACACACTATTTTTAATCACTCCCTATGAGAAAAGAAAAAGTTGTCTACCTGCAATTTGTATATATATATATATCCGAGCAAGGTCAAGCAAAACGAGTACGGTGACAGTGCAACTGAAATAGTCGTGACGCTTACCAACAGGTGGCGGGCTTGTACGTCTCATCACTTCATAACATAAAAAAACTAGTTAAAAGATTGAATGATAATTGAATATGTGATTTTTGCATTGACACCTGCTTAGTTAATAAATTTACAAAACTACAACGAAAGGAAAAAGTTCAATTTACTTGACTACATATGTATGTCGCTTCGTCCCCTTAAGACACTAAAACAAAATAAAACTATAACTCATATATAACTCGCCTTCACCATGGTAGCTCAAATTGGCAGATCATGTCCTGGAGGGACAGATGGTCGCAGGCTCGAATCCGGCTCGGGTTAAAAAATATATTTTTCGTTAATTTTATAAATTGAATAATGATATTTTTGCAGAGGAAGTGCTAGCGCGGCCGATGGTGGAAGAAGGTGGCGAGATGCCCGAGGGTGCTGCGCCCTCCGACGAGGAGCCGCCGCCGCCGCCCGACGACCCGCATCGGGCGCTCGATCTCGATCTAGATCAGTAAGTATCTATCTACCTTCTTAGTTATAACTTCAACGCGAACTGACACCACACGATTAACTGTTTTCTCAAACCCCCTCAACAATTGTGTTACAGTTCATCTATATAACCTTTTTAACTGCCATTAAATAAAGAAGGAGGTTCGCAATTCAGTTGTTTTACTTTTATGTTTGTTACATCAGAACTCCGTCATAAATTAATAAATTTGGAAAATAATATTTTTATTTTAAAGGATATACTGTCCGGTTGGTCCCATAGAAATGTCATCTATACCGGTTTAGTAGTTAGGTTTTTAAATCAAAATAACTAGAAAATGTATTCTATCCAAGTAAACGAAATTGCGTACTTCATACTTTTCAATGAAGGATATCGGTCTTTTGTACATACTCATTTTAAAAAAAATTCTGTTACACAAAAGGCAAAACAAGCAACTAATATTATCTTCGAACAAACTTCGAGACGAGAAAAACTAGATACTGCTTTTATCTGTGTTTGAAATAACTATTAATGTAATACTTATGGTAAAAGTTGCGGGTGCAAGTTAATTATACACTCGTAATAAAAATGTATCGTACTATTTTCAGACCCTTACGCGAAGACGAATTGCTCAATTCTAGAATAATCCAATACCCTGCTCCCGATGCCGTCGGTTTCCTAGAAAAACCCAAGACATCGAAGAAGAAATCCACCGCAAAGGGAACTGACGATAAACCTTCCAAGAAAAAAAAAGAAAAGAAATCAAAACAAAGTGAATTAAAAATCGATTTAATTTTACCAGAACTAGCTAAGATCGAAGACGACAATGATACACTAGTTAGTAAGTCTAACGGCAAGAAAAAGTCTAAAAAAAGTGAAACATTGGACAATGACGCGATTCCCCAAGAGGCGAAGACTACAAAGACTGATAAACATAAGAAGTCGAAGAAGAAGTCAGAAGAAAAAGACTCTAAGAAGAAAAAATCAACGAAGAAAGGTACATTTTGCAATTATAAATACTTGAAAACCTTTTCACGTGTGAGTTTGCTAGCTTAGCTACCCAGAATTCTCGACTTCTTTTAAGACTTGACTTCTTTGGCTTAACTTATTCAATTTTTCAGCTATCCTTTGACCACTTTCTTACCTGGTGGTAAGTGATGATGTGTTCGATGTTATTCAGGCTAAACTAGAATTACTGACTCTCAAGGACAGCTGCCCATTTCATTGGCTACAATTGTCTCAAAGGTATTTGACAGTGTGCTTAATACTCATTTAGATAAGCACTTTAAGCTTCACGATGCTCAGTTCTGGTGTCGACCCGGGTTATCGACCGAAGCGGCCATCTTCAGTCTTAAGCATACTGTCAAGTATTACACAGACAGACAAACACCAATTTATGCCTGTTACTTGGACCTTTCTAAGGCTTTTGAAATGGTGTCATATGACATTCTTTGGGAAAAACTGAGCGACTCGGGTGTACCGCCAGAGTTAGTATCAATATTTAGATTCTGGTATCTGAATCAAGAAAATCGTGTGAAATGGGCAGGTAAGCTTTCAGATCCGTACAGGCTGGAGTGCGGGGTGCGGCAAGGAGGGTTGAGTTCACCCTCGCTCTTTAGCCTGTATGTGAATGCGCTGATTGAGCGACTCAGCAGCATGCCAGTGGGCTGCTACATAAACGACGTTTGTGTCAATAACCTCAGCTATGCTGATGACATGGTGCTGCTGGCTCCCTCTATCAGTGCACTACGGAAGCTTCTTGCTGTATGTGAGTCATATGTTGCTTCTCATGGTCTCCTCTATAATGCTGCCAAGTCTAAATTTATGGTTTTCGTGGCAGGTATCAAGTGCCCGTCGTATATTCCACCTCTCACGCTAAATGGCGTTCAATTAGAGCGAGTACATAATTTTAAATATTTGGGGCACTGGGTAACTGACGACCTGAAGGATGATTTAGATATGGAGAGGGAACGCAGAGCGTTGTCTGTCCGAGCGAATATGTTGGCCCGCAGATTCGCTAGATGTACAGATGCTGTAAAGGTTACTTTGTTTAAAGCGTATGTACGTCTCTGTACTCGGCGAGTCTGTGGTTTAACTATACTAAAAAGGCTCACAACGCTCTGCGAGTCCAATTTAATAATGCGTTTAGGGCGTTGTTACGGCTTCCGCGATACTGCAGCGCTTCACAAATGTTCACGCAAGCACGCACTGACACATTTGATGCGGTTTGGCGTAAAAAAACAGCGTCGCTGCTGAACAGACTACGCTCAAGGCGGAACAGCATCTTAAACGCAATAGATGAAAAATATAATTGTCCTTTGGTCCTAAACTCAACTGTCATCTGACACTGCGATCCCCAAGACTCCTGCCAAGCGTGGGGATTATGGCAAATACCTCCTTTATAGGGGAGGCTGTGTTCAGCAGTGGACGATCCGGCTGATACAGATACAGATATAAACTCATCCAGAGGACAAACTCTCTTTTAGTTATTAAGTACTAACGTAATTAACAAAAACATTTATTATTATTATAATTAAATGTTTGTCACGCGATTACATTGCAAAAATCATTCAAATTATTTTCACAGCCCAATAGGACATTTTCTACATTTAAAGCCGGATATAGATGGAATCCGGAATTTGTATGTTTTCTACTCCAAAAGCTAGATTGACGAAATTATTGTCAAACCAGTATATTTAATTATGGTATAATTTCTGCCTTTTTTCAGATAAACACGAAACTAAACTGGGGTATGAAGAAGCGTTAGGTATTTCCACACCTAGCAAAGAAGTCGTATAGTGTAAATTATTATATATGTACCTTCTATTAAATTAATATTTCTTGTCTTGTCACGTTACTCATGCTATCTCAGTGCAATTGTTGATTTGAACAATTTAGTTATATGTTATATTATTAATTGTTATTATTAGGTCGAGCTCTATGCTTTAGTTACGTTATTTCCATGATCCAGAGTCAACCATGTCCATTAAGTCTAACTATTATATTTAAAGTTAAATAATAACAAAATATTATATTATGTAATCATAATGTACAGTTTTATTAAAAATGATTTATCACATAATGAGATCTCATCATTTTTACAACCACAATAAACAACATACAAAATAGAAAATGTGTCCTTACCTACAATTTAATTTAAAAAATACATATGAAAACTAATTTGCAAAAACAGTTCAATTTTTTGTATTTATTTTAAGGTACAACCAAACCAATGAGTCTGCGGTGGCAATTAGTTTCTTGTATTTATATTTTTTAAAACCGTATCATTAAGGAATGTTCATAAAATTTAAAAGTATTAATGAAAATAAACGATGCGCTCCCTACTGCGCACCTGAACGCGTCAGTTTGGGCGTACCTTTAGTCAACTAAATCACTGTAAAATATAACTACTTATTTAAAATACAAGATCATTCCATAAGAATACATTTATAAAACGGTAAGAATTTAAAAGTTCGTAAATGTAATTATATAATATGTTTATACCCTTTTTGGAAGTTATACATTCTTGATATCGGAGGGTTATGTCGAACAGTTTAAGCTATGAAGGTATTTTTTTCTTTATACTCGACACAAAGATCAGCAAGTGACAAGATAGAACAAAAAAATATTGAATGATTTATTAGAAGTAAAATAACTGTTTGGTATCAATCGTAATATATATTTGCTAGTGACTAAAACTGATCACAGCAAAAAAATATCCGATCTGATAATGTTATAAAAAAATATATAACGCTGTGAAACATTATTTACGGGGGCAGCGAGCAGTGCGTCGTTTTCGGCCGGACCCAGGACATAAGACTTTCTTACCACCACCGCCGTCGCCGTCGCCGTCGTCAGCTCTCTTTATGTAACGGAACGATACCTGAGAATTATAACCGGCGACATAGTTCATTTAAATATTGAATGAAAACAAGTTTTCTGCTAATTAGACATAACACACTACATCAGAGTGAACGATGACCTGTTTCTACGTCGAAAGTAGCCTACATTATGAAATCAAAACTGAAAAATGCGACATCAACTGTCACTTTGACATCTGAAACACCTAAAACCTTTTAATGTAATTTCTAGGTCGAAAGCAGTCCAAATATGAAATCATAACTAAAAAATACGATATCAACTTTCACACATAGACCTGTTTCTAATTCATTTCTAGATCAAAACTAGCCAAAATAAGAAATCAAAATTGAAAAATGCGCCATCAACTGTCGCAACTTAGACCTATTCTAGTTAAATTCTAGGTGGAATATCAATATAACCCAAACATGAAATGTGGGTGGAAATATTTTAGAAATGGTGTTAGGTAATTATCACAATGACTGTACCAGAGTTTAATTAGGTGGGCACGGGGTAGTACCCGATTTTAATAAGATGTAAAGCAGACGCGTGTGAAAATGCAGAGGGCTGGGCCGTAGCGGTTATTATTAACTAACCATATAATTTGAAGATTTTGTAGATAATTTGTTGTATAAAATAACATAATGTTTGATGTATAAAATAACACGCTGCTGTGATTGGGCTCAAGCTAGGGATCGTCTTATTTGTTCTTGCTGATTATGAGGCACTGACATCGGTATCGGAAATACAAGTTTTTATCTATATTTCATAAACTAGCCTTTGAACAATATCTCACTTGATGGTAAGTGTGGATGTGGTCGAAGATGTTGTTCAGGCTAACTTAGATTTACTCGGTCTCAAGGACAGCTGCCGGAACGCACTGTTAGGTGCTTGGCGACAGATTTTTTACTTGAAGGTGGTATCTAGTTAGGCGGGTATTCGCAAAATGCACCACCACCACGCAAAAATTGTATGTTGTTTGCTGATGATATTGTTCTTCCGGAGAAAAATCAACCAGCGGCCTTATTGCAGAATCGGTTTGGAAATAGATTACATGGGAGCAGTGGCATAGCAAATCTCCTGCTAAGGGGATTTCTGGATTTTTTGTTCAGAAAATCCCCTGCGCGCGTCTTCTTTGAGTGTTGGAAGGAGATAATTGTGCGATAAGTCCGAAAATTCCCTTAACCATTTAACTGGACAAATCGACCAGCCATCCCCTTAATTAGTTATTTGCATTAATATTAAATATAAACAATTGATTAGGTAATTAGTCTTTATTTTTTTATATACTGAATTAAAAACAACAATTTTCACTAGCATATTCGCACTTCAATAAAATCTCTCATATATTTAAAGTAATCAAATGAAAAATTTACAATTGACTGACGATGAAGTTATGGTCAGCTTTGATATACAGTCGTTATTCACCAGCCTACCTGTACATGATTGCATTGAAATTGTCAAGAAAAGACTTGTGAGCATGAACTTCCTATGGAATATGCAGAATTACTGGAACATTGCCTAACATCTGGTTATCTATTCTGGGAAAATAAGTTCTACATACAGATCGATGGTGTAGCTATGGGCTCTCCAGTCTCCCCCGTTGTTGCCGACGTTTTCATGGAGGACTTCGAGGAGAGAGCTCTCTCCACAGCTGTGGCTATGCTGAAGATCTACAAACGGTATATAGACGATACTTTTACCATCCTTCACAGTAATAAAGTTTCTGCATTTCTAAACCATCTAAACTCCTTACATAAAAAAATCTATTTACAATGAAGCCTGAGGTCAATCAATGCTTAGCTTTTGTTGATGTTTTAGTCATCAGGAATCCTGACAACTCCCTTAGTCATACAGTGTATAGGAAACCCACCCATATAGATAAATATCTCAATGCTAACTCCCATCACCATCCATATCAGTTGGCTACCGTAGGCAAATCTTTGTTACAGAGAGCACATGGCATCTGCGACACTGACCATCTCAAGGAGGAGCTTCAGTAAGTAAAACAAGTACTGCGAAGCAATAATCACAAGCTCCGACGAATGCGTCACAGAGTCTGCCCAAGCCTTCCACAGTTGAGCGACAATCTGCCATCTTACCTTACATCAAGGGCATCACAGACAAAATTGGTAATATCTTAAGACGAGCTTCAATAAAAACTTACTTCAAGTCGCACAAGAAGATCAACTAATTTTTAAGACCTGTTAAGTGCAATATTCCCCTACAAGATGCAAGTGTTTACAAACTTAATTGTGAATGTGGGCTGTCATATATTGGGCAAACAAAGAGGAGCATTGGTATCCGGGTAAAAGAACACATTGCTGACATGAAGAATAGACGCTCGACCAAGTCTGCGGTTTGCGCGTGGCTAATAAAATCAAAAAATTTCAATAGAGAATATGGTTGGCAAATACCACCTTCTTGGGATCCTGTTATCAAATTAATTAAATCCCAAGGCCGACACAAAGCTGCAAGACCTCTGGACACTGAGCGAATACTGCGTGAATAGGGAAAACGTTATGATTAATATAAAATTTCTGACGGTAGAACATATGTCTAAATAATAACTCATGTGACAAATAAAACCAATTAGTCACCCCGAGACCACGATCACTGCAAAGTGTTTGAAACGTCGGGACAAAAATAATCACACATTATTTTCACCAACAATATGCTAGTCAAAATTGCTGGTATTAATTCAGTATATAAAAAAAATAAAGACTGATTACCTAATCAATTGTTTTTATTCAATACTAGCTGTACCTGCGACTTCGTTCGCGATTGCCGTACCTGCAGACTAATTATTCACATTTGAGCACTGTTTATCTCATATTAAGCAACGCCGTGGTCCGCGGTGAAGCACCATTAGTAAAGCATAGCTCAGAAAGGAGCTTTTTACTCTGGGTTTGAAAACTCCGGGCTTGTATTTTCCAGAAGACAATAGTTAAATGTTACCCAGAGAGTTCCTTCGCGGTTAGCACAATAAATGTTGAAGCAAAATACTTTGTGCGTTTCTTTGGAATTTTGATTTTAAAACGGCGTCTTTTTGCCGAGGTTATCCTTGTTTGGCGGTATTAACGAATATATATTAGATTGTGCAATCCATTGCGCAGTCTCCAAAATGTATATTTATTAACTTATTTTTCCTTGCACTTTTGTTATATTTTCATCCTTTTTCAACGAGTATCATACCTACTACTTTTTTTTTCACTTTTCACCATTTTCAAAGACTTCTTTCTGCACTGGTCGAAAACGCACCGGACAATTTCTTTTTTAAAAATGAAACTATAAGAGATCAATGAATTCGTTAAAAAATTAAATGTAAGAGAACGAAGGTTCTGCCGGTAAAAAAAAATAACCAGTTCAATGCTTAAATCTATTTATTTGAAACGGCGGTGTATCCGGGAACGCGTTACCCGTGTCCTCAAATATCAATTACTGGACAAGCAATTGAATTGAGAACCCCCTGGACACATGATTAGTTATTAATTCACATTACCTAATTAATATCTCCTTTCGCTACTAGGTACCATGACACAGGGAAAATATGGCGAAAATAACGTGGATGGCTACAATATTGACATTCTTCATCTTGGCGATCAATAAGGACAATTTTTGTTTGTAGTCAGGGTCCAGTTGGAAAGCGCTTTTCGAAAATACTGACTTTACTGACCATTTTCAGAAAAACTGACTTTTACTGACTTTACTGATCAGTTTCGACCCCAGTCTGTGATATAAAGATGATAAAGGTAATTTATTATGATTATTATAAGCATATTAAAGATGTACAGGATTCTTCAAAATAAAACTACATTTCAGATCTAAGTTAAATGTATTACGGTGATTCTTTAAAAGAAGCCAGAACAAATAAATACTTACATTTTAACGGTTTTATTCATAAATATTGTACTTTAATCTATTTTAATTAACAGAATACATCAACTTAATACAAATGTTTGCTATATACAAAGAAATACATGTACGTTATGTAAATGTATAAAATACTTCGATTTATTGCGCAGATACACGTTTAAGAACCGTTAGGAGGTTTCTTCAAAAAATAACTATTTCGAATGAATGTACATTATACTACATACATCAAAATTGTAGAATAATTCACTTCGAAAACGATACATCGTAAGCACAGTAGAAGGAGTGGGGAAGTAAGTTATCTTCAAACAAACGCACGTCACTTTTCTAGCATCTATGATTTTTACTTGATGATGCCTACTTATTTTTTTGTTGTATTAGGTATGCCCCGCGTCGCTCGTTTCTGGCCCCGCAACCACATAGGTATCGCCAGTCGGTATTTTTTTCATCGTGAAAGGTGTTATCATCGTTTAGATATAAAACCGACCTCACTAACCCTGAACCCAGACAACACATGTAAAAAATACAACTTCCCGGTGCTTGCCTATTTCTAGGTACTGAATTAAAAATTTGCATATACGAGTACATACATTATAAACAAGTAACAACCCTGAGACAGGCAAGTATGGTAGGTAATTATATCGCGAATTGGGCCGGAGATGGCCTACTTCCCCACTCTTTCTACTATGTCGTAAGCCACAACGAATGAACACCAACACTTAAAACGTAAAGCTGCATTTCCATGCATCACTATAACATTTTAATGTAATATTATTCATGGAATGCAGCATCATAATATTCGATTAATAAATTGTTTATTAAATTATTTGAACTAAATTACATAGTCAACAACTAATATGGTCACTTATGCTAGATGGTATTCAATAAATAGTAACATGACTTTAAACTTAACTACATACCTACGTTGTAGATATCCAACTCTATTGGTTTACAATATTTTTATACAATAATATATTTATCAAGAAATTACGCGAATATAATATTATATTTCAATACAATATTGGTAATGCTATACTTGCATGGAACTTTAGAAAATTCGCAACACTTCGTTCATATACGATATCATAGAAGAACAATTAATTATCGTAACATTTTATATCTATCTATATTATATATAAGTTGGATTATCTAAAAGCAAGAAAAAGTGCGATTACAGAATATGTAATGATCTTTACAATGTGCAATAGATATACATACGAAAAATACAGTAGGCTATTGAAGTTAAATATCGGAATAGGTACTAATGAATGATGTTGAGAATACTGTTTAATGATCGCTGCCGTACATATATTTCGGGATGTCGAATCTAACCTCAACGCCTGCCTTCTTGGCCAGACCGACAATTTCCGACAGCTGTACTACAAGGGCGGCGGCCTCGTCGAGGTCATCACGAGGCACGATCCTGAGGCCAGACTCCGCGATCAGTTTCCTAGCTTCGTTGACTTTCGTGCCCTGCGAATCAATAGTAATAAATCACTCGCAACGATAATGAATTGAGCATGCTCCGTAAACGTTTCGAAATAGATGACGAATTCATACGATAAACTTGTCAATAGTCAATAATCTTTGTATGACAGCTGTGCAAAGTCCGAGTTACAGATTTTATCAACAGTGTGTAACTTTGTTATAAGAAATTCATAGATATTGTAAGTAAATACTGTCTCTCACGATGAGTGTTACAATCTATACATACTGTAATAACTTTTTTTATACAAAATTTAAATTCTAAGTCACTTATTAAATGAACATAGGTACAATGGTTAAGATGTATATAAACCTTAATTGCTTTTAATAGATAGATATATAAACTCTTTATTGTCACACCATAATTTATACAACTAATACAAACAAATAATCAATTTAGTGCTACAATGGGCGGTCTTATCGCTCAAAGCGATCTCTTCCAGACAACCCATAATATTGTTATGTTTGCAATAACGCCTGCTCTGCGGATTACGTAACGCGATCCGTCCCTTTACGATGGTTGAAGAACGAGAGCAAGAATTAGAGTTATGAGTCATACTGTCATGTTAGCTCAGTTGGTCATAGCACCGGGGTATGCTATATGCTATATATGTATAGGGGTGGATGGAGGCGGGTTCGAATCCCGCACATTACTATATTTTTTCTCTAGTAAATTTGTAAACCTTGCTTCACTATATTCAACCCAATTAGGGTATGAAAAATAAATTGTATCATATTTATTTGTATGAGTGTTTTGTCAATTAAACATTGAAATGCACAAAAATGTATATGGACCTAACAAATAAAATTATGTAAAATTTAATTAGTTAAGATTAGTAGGGGCATTGCTGCCAGCATGCTGGGCACGCTGCCAACAAGTGGGCTGGAGCATTTGGACTGCCTGTGAGTCTAAAATGACTTGTACTCGTCTAAATGAAATATTATTGTTTGTAGTGTTGTATATAGTTCGTAGTATTTTGTTAATAAAGACATACATCATCCTCATCATCACAGCACACAATATTTCAAGGTTGAGCTAGTGATTGATAAACACTTCATTTTCCGCATTTTTATGTATATAAGTATACAAAATGTATGCAGACAATAATTATCTATTATATGCCTTGAATATTTTTGTATGTTCTCTAAGCAACAGAAGTTGTTATTAAATGTACATATGTACCTGTAAACGCACGATGACAGGGATCTGGATGTTCAGATTCTTGGCGGCGTTGATAATGCCCTCCGCGATGACGTCACATCGCATGATGCCTCCGAAGATGTTCACGAGGATGGCAGACACTTTCGGGTCCAACAGGATGATTTTGAAGGCTTCCTAAAATAAATTACAAAAATATCTTGTTTCAATAATTATTGCCAAAACAATCAATAAAGATTACATCCACTTTGTAAATATTACGAAGTATTACGAATACTTTTTTTTTTTTTGTTATAGTGACGGAACAAGCCCGAAGCCCACCTGATGTTAAGTGGACTAACCTCTGCCTATAACAGATGCATTTCTATATTACGAATTGCACTGTGCCCGTCACACTGAGTCGTACAGTTGTTAGGTCTCATGTGTCTGCAATTTTAGTGGCTCTCAATTAATATTACGAAGATAAGAATCAGCCCAACTTTTCGAAGTTATGAGTTAAGACATCGTTTTCAAAGGAAAGTGAACTTCGTGATAAAATATTTTTGTGCTTTGACCACTACCACCTTTGTGAAATATAAGCTATAAGTAACATACGACAAAAAAAAACTTCCTGCTCATCGCGTTAGTAATAGAGTTCCATACAACTTTCCTGCCTGCATGCTTGTACTACAGAAATTACCTCATTTAAAAACTATCAATTTACTACTTTCCGAGCAAGTACAATATTAAAATATTTTCCGCCCATTTCACTTTGTTTAGTTTTTTTTAATGATCATTATGTTCGGAAATTTTATTGCACGACTCATAAAACTTATAATTAAATTTTTAAACTAAGTGATATCACTTCTTATTATTATGATCGTCAAAAAATACTAATTAGTCTGAAGCCAACAAGGTAAACGTGTCATTTGTGATTATAATTACATTGAATTCTAAAGTGCGTAGCACAGTAATTGTATAAGTACATACATATGTTACCAAATATTGAATATATGCATATAGATCTGACTAAATTCTGAACCAGTCAGTTTCTTTTTCAGTTTCATTTTATTAAAGCAATTTTGCTGCAAGTTTAACACAAAACCCGCCCTTTTTAGTGCTGGATAGGTGAAATAGTTATTTGTTATGCAATGCTGCAAAATCCTTATTTGGCGCTTTTACTTTTATTGAATCCTGAGGAAACGAAGGGTTCGAAGGTTTCAAATATACTAGAAGCAAAATATGTTGCTGCCGAGCAAAACATATAATTTTTACTTCACTAAAGCAGCGTAAATTCTAGGTGTAGATTAAATAATTACAGTAATTTAGTATGAATTTACATCAAAAATTAAAAGTTAAATGACTTAAATTGGTAACAATAAATGGTATTATAAAAATAAATGTAAATTTCATTTTCTGGAACTGTTCAAACGGATCTGGTTTTAAAAAACCTTTTCCACGCTAGGGGATGTAATCCATTTTTCTACACAGATTTCGAATAATAAACAGCTTTCCGAGCTTGTGAGGTGAAAAAAATATTTCAACGGTTAACAATATGCCACGGAACTCTCCTTAATCTGTACTATTGAATGGAGAAATATTTTAGCATGAACAGAGACAGGTGCTCGTTTTGCGTCTCATTAAAATCATCTCACAATACTAGTGGTTTCCATCTAGTTCTAACTGAGTTGATCCAGATTAAGTTCACGTTCCATAGTTGAATTAGGATGATAAGATCTAGTTTTGACTGGCCATCACAATTGATGACTACAAGAATGTATGTAGTATGGTTGTGCCTTAATGACTATCACACTAATGTCTTTTGGAAAAAACACTGATTGTTTAATTAGTTATCAGCACTAATCAAATTAGACGAATGTCGCCATTCTAACCCGGATCTTATTGAGAATCTGAATATGCGTTATAAAAATAATAGGCAATAAATACACTTAAAATAAGATTAGATTAAGTTAGGAAAATACATTGGATTTCGATTTTAACGACGAAAGTGATTTTTTTTTATGTTATTGTGACGGAACAAGCTCGAGACCCACCTGATGTTAAGTTGATTAACCTCTGCCCATAACAGTTGCAATTCATCACAACTCACAAATTGCACTGCGCTCGTCACATTGAGACATAGTTATTAGGTCTCATTGTGCCTGTAATTTCACTGGCTCTCAAGGACTACTGCCGGAACACACCTTTCGGTGCTTGGCGACAGACTTTCTACATGAGGGTGGTAGCCAGGCGGGCAATCGCAAAATGCCCTTCCACCATGCGGTGAAGCTCAAGCCGGCGGTGGGGATCGAACCAGGGTAGTGCGGCACGGCAGTCCATAGCTATTACCGCTCGGCCATCATTGCTTCAAAATTATTATAACTCCGTTGCTGTACCCGGGAGTCGCTATATTTTCTTTAGTCCCAAGGCATTATAGTTTCATCTTTTAATAAAAAAAATTACAGGGCTTGTACGAGACCCTTCAGGAAGCCAAAACATATTTATTTATTCTTGTTTATTTATACTTTACCTACCTGAACAATAAAACAAAAACACTATTACAATTGCTAACCATCTGTGGATGATAAAAAAAGATAAGAAAGCTTTAGGTTTCGATAAATTAACCTTATTGTTATTATTTCTTGTCTGTCTTTGAGTGTAGGCTCGGTCGCAATATCTACAAGGGATTTCTAGAAATTTCAACAAATCGTTTTCCTCAAGCGAATTAAATGTTACGTCCATATAACGAAATAGTCGTTACAATCGAGGTAGTTATAAATTATATCTTCCATAATTCAAAAAATGCTGTATTCCTGTGAGTAATCAAGAAAATTAATCAGAAGACACCAAGAAAGTTCAATCATATAAATGAATTTGTTCATCAGTCTGTGTGCTATTATTACTTTTACATAGAAATAACCCTGAGAAAGAAAGAAGAGAAACTGACTCCAGGTCTAACTTTCCGAGGGAGTGTGATAAATGCAAAACATCTGAAACAAACTCATGGACGCATAACATAGTAGCAAATATCAAGGAATAGCATAGGAAAGGTTAGTTACCGCAACTGCTTGTGCGGTAGCGCCGCCGCCCACATCCAGGAAGTTTGCTGGGTCTCCACCGTACAGCTTAATGATGTCCATCGTAGCCATGGCGAGACCGGCACCATTCACCATGCACCCGATGTTACCTATTACGAAAATACCATATTTATTAATATCCCTGTCAACACTGAGCATATAAAAATAAGTATTGACAGTGTTAGCTAGTAGAAATGGACCTAGAAGCCGGGAACCGAAACGGTGGTCCGAGAAATGGACCTAGAAGCCGGAAACCGAAACGGTGGTCCGACCAGGTAATGCAGCAGCTGGAAATGCCGGTCAACATAGCTCTCCACGAAGCCTAAGACCGGAAAAAGGGAAGAGAACCATTTAAAAATTTTCAGAAAGTCACTATCCTCAACTTTCAAGTGAATCAACGTAGTAGAGTTAGGTAATGGATTTAGATATGGGTTTTGATGGCACAAGGATATCCCATAGAAGGAAATATGTAATCAACACCATTGAACCCAATAGCTCTTGAAGGAACAAGCACCAGACCCAATAACCCAATATATATATAAGGCGACTATGCTAGTGTTTTTTTCTCTGTAGTTAGACAACGTAAATTCCTTTCTCTGTTTTAAATGTTATGTAAAATAGACAATTAAAGAATATAATTTAGAAATACCATCCAATGTGATGTAGTTCAAGTCAAATTTGGCAGCTTCAATTTCCTTGGGGTCTTCTTGGGTGGTGTCTCTGTATGCAAAGATTTCCTTTTGTCTGAACTCAGCATTGTCATCGAATCGGAACTTGGCATCAAGGCAGAAAACTGCAATAAAAAATGTTTAAGAGTACATCGATATAAAAAACACTTGGCTGTAGAGCAATCTACTAATTTAGAACACATTTTGCGTCGCTATTTTATAATGTATCAGTTTAACATTGGAATAGTATGACAATGGTCGTAATTCTACTATCCACTACGAACTCACTAAAAGTGAAACACAAAAGTTCTTAATCTGTTCACGATAAAATCCAAATCTATAACACATAAGGATGATAATACTAATATTTAAATGTTATATAATTCCATCTTTTTATTCTTTGTATTTTTTGTCTCAGAAAATTCTATCACTTTACATGGTGATAGGGCATTCGCTAACCGCTAAACACTCAAAATCTGTCGCCAAGCACCTACCAAGCTACACTGTCCCTTAACGCAAATAATTATTTTAATAATAATACTATGAGGGTAATGTTTACTAACTCTGCTGCGCCCTTAGAACAAACAAGTGGGGTATCCATATATTATAGTACATAAAGAATTGCGTCCATTGTTACCTAATTTATAAATAATATTTTACACTATCGCACACATAAATTGAGGTAGTAATGATACTGCCACAGAATCAAATGAACAATATTCTTCTGTGAATTATATAACAATTTTTGAATGAATAGAAATACCATAATACTTTGGACTTAAAACCATCGAAATAATTTTGGTCTAGTTGAAAACTTTAACTTACATTGTCCAGATACGGCATCCTCAGCATAAGGATTGATTTCAATAAGCAATGCATCTTTCTTCAAAAATAGATCATACATCCTGTTGATCATGTCAACGGCTTGTTCCATTTCTGCTTCCAAACCAATCTACAATACAAATATTACAGTAACACTTTAAATTTGCAGGAGATATTTTATAATGTGATATATAATGGAACATTACTAAATAAAAGCTATTATGATGACCTCATTTTACAAGTCAACAATATTGACCATAAGGCTCAGGCAGTGGCTGGAAGTTTTAATTTATTTGATTCAAAGATCTTTATAAATCGGTTTGATACTGGCTGTATCGTAGCCTATTTGCAATTCCAGGGATCCTTATTCAATGAAAATATGGAACTTGTTTGCATTACAAAATCACAAATATACGATAGGATTGTTTGCATGTCTAACAGTCAAACTGTATTTTGTGACTATTTTCTTTTAAATATACTTGATAGTAGGAGTTGATATTTGGTAAATTACATTATATAGGATTAAATAAGGACATAGAACAAATTTTAATTATGGCTGGCAAATTTTCACCTAACGGTGTGTTCCAGCAATAGCCCTTGCGAGCCAGTGAAATTACAGGCACATGAGACTTAACAACTATTTCTCAAGGTGACAGGCGCAGTGCAATTCCTTGTGACGAAATGCATCTGTTATAGGCAGAGGTAAGTCCGCTTATATATCAGGTGGGCCTCGAGCTAGTTCCATCACAATAACATAAAAAAAAATATTACCTTTTTTACAACTCTGGTGATTTGTTCATTAGTAATGCCCTCCTTGATATCAATAGGTTCATAAGTGATGGCGTCGGGGTTCTCTGCAGCCACATCTTCAATGTTCACGCCTCCTTGGGAAGATGCAATGATTACTGGTCCCTGTCAATACAGAAAAGATGATAATACCTCAATTCATAAGCATATTGTTTATGGTATGTGGTTATAGTATTGATAATTTTACTTTCAGTGCCTGCAAGAGCCAATATGTATTTGAAGTCTTCAATGAGCAATCCTTTTGTCCCTACTATAAATGATTCAGTAGTATTTAAGAATAGTAAATCCTTATATATTATAAGCTAACTTAGTTTTTCTGATTTACATTACCATTGTAGTTGATTGAGATCAACTATATCATATATGTCAAAATCATTATGGTATATACATGTTTAAGCAATAATGTGAATTTATGAAATCAATCATGAGTCACTAAGTGAGGTAATTTTACTGACAAATATAAAAAAATAACAATAATGTAATAGTTTAGTCATTATGTACATTTTGTTACTTATGTGATGAGGCGTTTTAAAGACTCACATTGAAACTCCGCTCCATCATAATGGCAACATAGAATTCTCTGCGTGGGAATTTCCTTTCAGTTACCATCACCATGTTGCAGATACGTCCTCCTGCTCCAGTCTGTTTTGTCACAAGGTATTCGTTAAGCATCTTGCTGGAGAGTTCACCGGCAACTTGAGGCCTACCACAATACAAATATGTATTATTACATGTAACACATTTAAACATTTTTAGAGCAAATAATTTTAATCTCAGGCGGAAGCGAAGCCCATCTTTGAATTTACACACTAAACGCCTCAAACCCTAGGCCATCAAAATAATGGAATCAGATATGAATTTAGTATTTTTACTATATTTAAGTCATAGGGGACAGAGTGGCCGTTGACCAGATCACTGGACTACATCTACAAATTATTATTACAATACAAAAGATACTTACGAGCTTACCATCCGTACGCCCCCCTTTAAACCGGATTTGAAGGCACCTTTGCCCCTGCCTCCAGCCAGAACCTAAAATCATTATAACTTAAAACAATGTAATTTCATAACAAACATGAACCCATATTTATGATTATGTATTATAATGACATAGAATATATTGAGAATCTCTCAAAACAGCAGTTTAAGGGATAAATTAGAAATAAGACTATGTATTAGAATGATAACTTTTGACAAAAAACAAACCTTTATATAACAGGGGTAGGTTATTGGGAGAGGTCTCTTGACAGTCACATTTCACCAGATATGTACATGATGATAGTAAACATGTCTAATGCTACTGCTGCCTCTAAAGATTAAATATCAATTAGGGAATTACTACACAAACAACAAAGTTAAGTACAGGTTATGTTATATAAATTCAAGCAATTTACTATTTTTAGGTATAGAACAAACCTGGGCTTTGAGGACAATATCTTTAGTGTTAAGTTCTGTGGCAAACTTTACTGCTTCTTCCTTGGTCTTGGCAACATTAAACTTAGGCACCGGAATGCCAGCATCTCGCAACAGTGTGTAGCTGACATATTCATGGACGTTCAGGTGCCGAACTTGCTGCTTGCTTGGAATAGCACTAGCTGCCGTATGTGCTGCCAGAAGCTGATAAAACAAAATAACATTTATCTCAGATGCTATTAATATTTTTTTATCTGCATAAAGGGATTTCATATTAGAGCAAGATGTTTGAAATATAATTTTAATAATTTAAATTAAACAGTTTAACACATTTACAAATAATTGGAATACACTAAGTTTTATTTTGTTCCGGACGGGAATCAAAGTCGCATCCTCCGATGTCGCGTTGGATCTAAACCGCTCCACCACCGGAACCATACTCTTTCAAGTCGAAACTTTGTGCTTCATTTGTATTACTTTCACCATTATAGGGGATGTTAAGCTGTCCTCAACCAGACTTCATCCGAGCAAATGAAATACTTTTCAAACACTTTTAACTCTCACAATGATTTCGCTGCCCTTCTATATTTCTAAATATGATTACAAGCATTATCGCATGCTCAGCAAAAATCAGATTTACAACTTATTTTCACATTTAGTTTTATTTTATTTTGTATTAAAATGTATTATTCCTTATATATATACATATATATATATCCCATTCGAGAATTAATAATGAGTAGTGAAGTATATCATTACATAAGTAATTATTACTTTCAAATTACCTACTTATATATATGACTGCCATCAAACTGTTTAACAGGGTCAATTACTTTTAGCAGCCAGCAATTTGCTGCGACCAAAATAACACCACACATCTAGTATGTAGATTACAAAGTCATTTCATTAGTCACTAAATTATTTGATTGAATTGTATGTGTAATTAGGCAGTGTTCAGAGTGGATAAGTTTTCAGGAGTATATTACTTGTCAGTTATTTGCTGTGAACATAATCAAATGCACATAAATAATGCTAGTATGATATATTTTTATCTCAGTGTATTGACTAGATTAGGGAGATGATACTAGGAAATGATAATTCCAAAAAAAATTATCAAATCATTATTAATAGTTGGAAAACACTGATTCACCCAGGATCTTATCAATAGTGCTACAGCTCAAGCCATTCAGTATTCTTTGCATGGAACTCCATCCTAAAATGCACACTAATCAATATTGGAATAGCCTCAACTCTAGCAAAGATTAAATCATGAGCAGTCACAAGATAGAGACAATTTGGAAATGTCTGTATTGGCCATAACTAAGAATGAAAATGATGAATAAATAGCAATCTGATTTTAGATTTAACAGCCAGACTTTTTTAACAGAATTGGAATAGCCTATTAAGAAGTTAGTTTTCTTTTTTTGTTGTATGTAGATAATAAATATCATTAAAATAATGGAATGACCTTGGTTTATGCCACTAGCAGTCGCTAATCCAAGTTATGACGGCAGCAGACGTTTCAAAACAGAATTGTTCATTCAAGAATACTAAGTAAGCTATATCTGAGCACTTAAAAAGTTCAGTGTATTCTTAGTAAACATATATTGTCAGTACTTCATAAGGAAGATGCAAGCAGAAAACGGCCCTGGAAGAGATTTCACTGCATTCGAGTAGCAGCATTTATTGTGATGCTGCTATTCTCTCAAGTGTAAGACTCCTAAAACATTTACGCTTATTTTTGATTTGCCCAATTATGAAAAGTGATGATGAGTTTGGCAAAGAAATTCAATGAGCACTTAAGGTTGTACTATTTGTAAAAATATAGTTCAGCGAAAAATTGCCCAGACGGCAACATTTCAATGCTGATGACGTAAGGTCACATACTAGCTGAAAACGACAAGGTCAGTTATAAATAAAATTGATGTTTGCAATCAAGGTTCAATTTTTTTTAACGTTTATTATTTATTATTGATCATGGGTAAATTATTAAAACAGATAACGATACGTACAATAAGGCGACGGAAGGATCTTATTTATTACCCACTTAAAAGCTATATATATGTGGCTTACATGTTTAAATAAATCACAGACATTAATACGTGGTAAAACCTTGAATTCATACCTTATTTGCATTTTTAACGATTAATGTTTCCACGAGACCAAAAGAACGAGGTAGAAAAGTCGCCATGTTTCACCACAAATATGAATGTTTTTCACTCAGCAAATGACAGATGATACGATCTTTTTTTTTTTAATTTTTTGGCAACTTGATACATATTTCTAATGCCTAACAGATCAGGGGTTCGTTCCAGCAATGCCTAGGGAAAAAAAAATTGTAGAGCTACATTTGCTCGATTCTCCTGAAACAATCTTTAAAGCTACTGTCAATAAAAGGTGGTAAAATATATTCTGCATGTTGTGAAAATAGGGCTCATTAAGTAGTTATACAATAGTAATTTCGTAATCAATAATCTTTGGCTTAGTTTGTACAATGTAACATATTTATTTATTGTAAAATCTGTTACATTTGACAGCTAGGCAAGATTTGGCCAATTTGAGTTTTGGCTAGGCTCTAACAGGTCGGAACGGGTATGATCAAATCTAGACAGGAAAAGTTGGCATCGGACTGGATCACTATGGCCAATTTATGAATGAAATTATATTGTTATAATTATTGCCAATGTTAATTGGAGTGCATCAACGATGTAATGCTGGAATGTACCCCAGATCAAATCACCAGTGTTGCCAGAGCAATTAGGCCAAAGATAGTAGTATAATATTGGGCATTCTGTCCCAGCTTGTCGCTCGGCGACCAAGTTCGCCTTCACGACGGTGTGTCAGAAACGCCCAATATTATACGTTAAATTTCATTGAAAAATGTAACTGAAACAGGAAGTCATCAGTTTCTTCTTTCATAAATGTTTATGTTATTATATTGCTTGCTCATTACCAATCAAACCGCAACACGCATCAAACATGAGATTTGTAAAACAACCCCATTCATTGCAGATAAACACAATCTGCGATGATTTTCCTAAGTTTGATTTTCGGCATGGAGAACTATTACCAAACACAGTGCGATCCATTATTTGTCAAATTGTGGAAAAACAAATTTACTGATTGGACTTCTCTTACACGAAAATGGTTTAAAATTTCAAAATATTTATATTTATTCAATAACTCTGTACCAGCCTAAGTATATATTTTTAGAAAAAGTTTTACAACAAGTGCCCGCTGTTTCACTTCAGAAATATCAAGGAAGTGAGGAAGTATTAAAAGTTCAAGATGCGCAACCCAACTCAGTAATAATATTTGACGATGTTGCCTGCGAAAATCAGAATAACATGCGCGATTACTTTGCAATGGGAAGACATAAATGGATTGACTGTTTTTATCTAAACCAAACTTACAGTAAGGTCCCAAAACAATTAGTGAGAGATAATGCTAACCTATACATACTTTTTAAACAAGGCGAAATTAATTAAAAACATGTTTATGAAGAACACATTAATACTTACATGAGTTGGCTTGATTTTCGTAAAATGTATTCAACGATATGGAGTGAACCATTTAACTATGTTGTAATTAATAAAGATTGTTCCAAAAATAACGGATGCTATAGAAATAAATTAGACACGTGTGTAGTCTTTGATCAATAATATTTTTAAAGAATGTACTTACCTTCTCAATATTTTTGAAGTGAAAACTTCTTTAGCGGCGTTGAGCACTTTTTCTGTAATGGGTTTAAACTCGCGTCAGGACACGTGACCTGATCGAAAAAGCGTAAGACGGATGGAGAGTAGACAGCTATCCCCTCTCTACGGCGCGGACACACTTAAGTCATTGCATGAGCGCACATAAACAGTACGCGGCCAGAAGCTTGATCCGTATGTATGTCTCTGTAAAAAATATTTTTTTTACGATCGTGGCCATTGAGTGCAATAAAAATGCCTACATGCGCCATTAAATGGTGCGGGAAAAATAGTAAAACATCCAATTACAAAACAGATGGAATTACCTTTAATATTGAGAATCGGGAGAGCAGTCGGATGACATTTGTCAAAAATCCAAAATGGCGGATTTCAAAATGGCCGCCATACAAAATCCTTCGATCCCTCAAAAAAGTAGCTGGTTCTACCAGAAAGAGTTGAGTACGGTTATAGTAATGTATTACGAAAATGACTAAGGGGCCTAGCTGAGTAGGGGAAAAATTAAAAACCCTAGAAATGACGCCTGCCAAGTAAAGCTGGACTACGTATCTCGAAAACGGTAAGAGATATGTTGGGGGTGTTTGAACAAATGTCATAGGGAATAGGGAGAGCAGTCGCATGACACCTGTCAAATGTGCTACTCTCATTCTTCATACATTATTTGGAGTATTTAACCTTACAATGTCAACTGTATTAGGAGTGTTTGTGGGAATTTCAACTCAATTTAGAGTAATTGTCCTACTGTCAGTGTAGCGAGCCCGAAGGGCGAGCTTTTGGTGAGGCCGAAGGCCAAACTTTCGGGCCGCGAGGCCGTAGGCCGAGTGGACGGTGCGCGAGCCCGCAGGGCGAGCGCTAGGCGAGGCCGCAGGTCGAGCCGTCTTAGTAACTTGCGAGGCCGAAGGCCGAGCTCAGACTTGCACCGATTTGGCTGAAAATCGATATATAGGTTGTTCTCGTCATCCTTATTCCAAATACGAAATTTTTATTTCGATGACGTCTGCCAAGTAAAAAAAGTTACTCCGATTTGGCTGAAACTCGATATTTATGTGGTTCTGGACGTCCTTATTCTAAATCAAAATTTTTTGTTTCGATGACGTCTGCCAAGTAAAAAAAAATACTCCGATTTGGCTGAAACTCGATATTTAGGTGGTTCTGGGTGTCCTTATCACAAATCTAATTTATTTTTTCGATGACGTCTGCAAAGTTAAAAAAAGTACTCCGATTTGGCTTAAATTTTATATCTAGGTTGTTCTGGACGTCCTTATTCCAAATATGAAATTTTTTTTTCGATGACGTCTGCCAAGTGCAGATAAATCACGTATCTCGAAAACGGTAAGAGATAGGTAGGGAGTGCTTGACCAAATGTCGTAGGGAATCGGGAGAGCAGTCGAATGACATCTGTCAAAAATCCAAAATGGCGGATTTCAAGATGGCCGCCATACAAAGTGCTCATTTTTCGACCGTATTAGGAGTTTTTGTGGGATTTTGGACTGAATTTGGAATTATTGTCCTATGATAGTGTTTAGCAAGCCCAAAGGGCGAGCTCCTGGTGAGGCCAAAGGCCGAATTTTCGGCTCGCGAGGCCGAAGGCCGAGCGCATGGTGCGTGAGCCCGTAGGGCGAGCGCTTGGCGAGGCCGCAGGCCGAGCCATGTTAGTAATTTGCGAGGCCGAAGGCCGAGCTCCGACTCAAGAGTATTTTCCACGTCACCGACTGGTCTCCATGGCAACTGCCCACGGTAACCGAAGCACCTACGAGTGGGGTTCCTAAACAAAAGTGACTCAGAATCTTGGTCTCATTCTGCCCGTACCACCTTTTTATGGCAGTAGGGTGAATTTGCTTTTGTGGCTACAGTATGGTTCTTTATTGTATTGAGAGTTTATATGGGATTTCATACTTCTATTGGAGTTTTGAAATATTTTTATTTTAATGTAAAAAGGTGTTTTGATATAGTTTAAAATAAAATTAATAATTAGTTCACGAATAATAAGGTTAATGAATACAACAGTACAATTTTGAACAGTTTTGAAAATAAAATTGTTTCATTGGCATCGGATGTTTTCGTTGGTTGTCATAATGCAGAACAAGAAAATTTTGTAAGGCAAAAGTTACATAAAATGAAACCTGACGAGACTGGTGGATTACCTTATGAACTAGTTCTAGTTCCTAACCGACCCTATATGATAACCATAAACATAGATGTCGCTGATGGTTTATCTAATAGCACTGTAGGAAAATTACTACTCATAGAATCTGATAAAAATGATGAAATCACAAGACTTTGGTTCAAATTCTCAAAATCCATTGGTCAAAAACGTGCAACAAAATTTAGAAGCGACATTGCACGCTTGAAAATCGACAAAGACGCTGTTCCAATTTCTTTACAATCATCGTCAATACCACTCAACAGAAATAAAACTATAGTGGCAAAAAGAAAACATTTTCCACTGATTTCGGCTTTGGCGATGACAATTCATAAATCCCAAGGAGGTACGTTTGATGCTATCGTTTATGAATACAATCGTTCTCATTCAAGAGAATTGGTGTACGTTGCGCTATCAAGAGTAACTAGTATAGAAGGTTTGTTCTTAGTCACTGAAGACGACACAAGGGCGAGCTGGAAATTTCATCATGGCAGAGTAGGAAACGCACAGGTGGAAGATTCAAACGCAACAAAAAATCAAAAGAGATCAACAACTCATCGAGAAGATTTATCAATTGAATTGAAACGTTTACGTGAAAATCCTTTGCAAACCATCACCAAAACACTTGTAGATTTTATTTCTAAGAATAATAGATTGTCTATTTTTTCATTCAATTGTCAGAGTTTACGTGCGCATATAGATGATCTAGCAATTGACGCTCTTGTTAAAAAGATGAATGTGTTAATTTTATCAGAAACTCATATGGGTAACAATGAAATAATTGACATTCCGAATTTCAACTTTGTTGCGAGTTTCAGAAGAAATAATCGTCCCGCGGGAGGAGTAGCTATTTATCAAAATATGAACACAGTTCATTATTGCACAAATTATATGGATGTGCATGTGAAATACAACAGCATGTTTAATGGCACTGTTTCTGATATCGGTGATATTTGTATAAGTCGTTGCCACTCTGGTGATAATCAGTTCATAATTATGGTTGCCGTTTACATCTCTCCAGATAAGTCATTGCGTGCTATACGAGACTTCTTGTATGAAAATTTATTCATTTATTCTCATGATGCATCTGCATTGCTTAAAAAAAAATTGGAAAAAGCTTTGATGAATTGCCAATGATTTTGAGTGGAGATTTCAACATAAACTTCGCAGACGATAAAAATCAACTATTAATTGAATTTTTAAATAATGAATTTGGTTTAACTATGTCGAATGATCGCAATCTTAGCACAACGAAATACAAAACTACTATTGATGCGGTCTTTATTAGACATTTAAATAGGTTCGAATCAAAACTGTTCGTTTCTTACTTCAGCTACCATAAACCTATCGTATCAGTTTTAGAGATTGGCGATGATAGTTCTGGTAATGATGATGGTGAAAAAGTCGTTGAAATTATGGATGAAAGTTGATTTTTAGGAGAGATAAACTTTTTAATGTAAAATAATTGTAATAGTTTTAAAGTGTTAAATTTTTAATGTAATATAAATTGTCATGTTTGTGTACGATAGCGCAATAAATGAATATTGTATTCTACCACATAAATGATAGTACTTTTATACTGATAAAGCAATTGGTGCAAAATTATTCCCTAACCATTCCAAAATATCAAACATGCTCAACGTTAATTAATAATCAAGTTTTCACTTCTGCCGGCACTCCCGGAGTGCAACCCGTCTTTTTTTTATTCTTCAGACGACTCTTATTCGATTACAATCTTTTTACTTTTATGGAAAAAACATTGAAAAGACAAATCGTTGATGCTGCTGAAGCTGTAAATAGAAAAGTCCGAAAAATGAGAGACTTTGAAATTGACAATAAATCGAATAAGGGCTGGAATCAGTTTTCAAACCTGTAACGAAACCTCTCAACCTAATAGCTAACATAACTAATAGAATAAACTGCTTTTTCTCGTAATCCAGCAGAACCTGAAATTCCTAGTGTTGAGAAAAAAATCAAAAAGAAACATTGTTGATGATGACGAGTCAGATGAGAATGAATCTGATAGTACGAGTAACATTTCATATGAATCAGCTGATGCTATTGAAGACGACGATATATCATCCTGGGTAATTTCTGAAGATGCACCGATAGATATTCCATTTGGTGTCCGAACCGAGCGCAAGTAACTCATGCTAGGCTCTTCTTGTATTACAACGATTATATCATAGTAGCGGAACGCAAAAACCAAAACGCTCCTGGTTTAAAACAGTTGTTGCTGAAAAAGGAAGTAAACCTAAATTTGGTTACTGAAAGTGATTTGCGACATTATAAGTCGATGCTACTTCATACAATGCACATCGTCGAGATTTTGACCCTACTAAACCACTCAAAAGTAATAAAGGACAAAAGTGCATATACTTTTGTCCTTTATTACTTTTGACTAAATTATCAAACCTCTTGTCACCTCCCAAAATTAGAAACAAGATGATCAATATAAGAGAGAAATGTTGATTTCATATATTGGGATGATCCGACTGAACTAGTAGATAGGTTGAAGTTATTGATTGCATCTCGAGATGCTGGAAACACTGGTTTAGATAATGAAATTATATCTATCATTGAAGAGTTACGTGAGAGTAAAATTATTAATAAATAAATGTTATATTATGTGCACTGTTCATTTTCCTATAAACCCTTCAATACAATACATCTTAAACATGAATGTAGATAAATTCGGACACTATATTCATAAAAGAATGCGTTTATCAGAATTATTCGAGTATAGTGATAACGCTTTGTTAAAATCAGAAAACGGAGATTTTAATCTGAAAACGTCTAGGTTGAGAGGATTCAGACTTCCTCTAGAAGCAGGCGATGCTCTTAGCAAGGAATATGTAGATCAAATGAGAGATGCAATAAAACAAGAGGTCAATAAACTGATTGGCTCATTACGCACAAGAATCATATTGGATGCGAAGTACTACCGAACATTATTTAAAAGCGAAGAAATCGGAGATTTTAACTCATTTCGAAGAAAACTTCTACACCAAAGCAGAAGTAGACCACTAAACTAAACTCGAACAAAACTCAAACTGAACTCGAACTAAACTCAAACTTGAACTTAACTTGAAATAAGCTCGAACTGAAGTCGAACTCGAACTTGATCTTAACTCGATCCAAAGTCAAACTAAACTCGAACAAAACTCGAACTTAACTCGAACTAAACTGGAACTCAACTCAAATTAAATTCGAACTAAATTTGAATTAAACTCCAACTAAACTAGAACAAACCTCGAACTAAACTCGAATTAATCTCGAACTAACCCGAAATAAACTAAACCTAAACTCAAACTAAACTCGGACTTAACTCAAACTTAACTTGAACTAAGCTCAAACTGAAGTTGAACTCGAACTTGCACTTAACTCCATCGAAAGTCAAACTAAACTCGAACAAAACTCGAACTTAACTCGAACTCAATTCAAATTAAACTCGAACTAAATTTGAATTAAACCTGAACTTAACTAAAACTAAACTCGAACTTTTGAAGCGCTCGTAGCGAAGTTAACTTAGCTGTTCTCGTACGATCAGCAAGGTTAAGCAACGTCGCGTGGTCATGAGTTGGATGGGTGACCGCTAGTGACATTACTACTGAGCGTTTCCGTGCTTCGGAGGGCCGTTAAGCCGTCGGTCCCGGTTGTTGTCTTAGGATGGCAGTCGTTATAGCATGGTGGTAGGGCATTTAGTGAATGCCCGCCTGGCTAGCTACCACCCTCAAGTAGAAAATCTGTCGACAAGCGCCTAACGGTGTAAGTACACACCTGAACAACCTGTATAATTCTAAATACAGTCAAAAGCACATTATGGTATCTGTATACCTGTTAACATGTCTGTAGTTGTTACATCATATTAATGTCAAAATATTGAAATGTGTTCATTCTAATTACCACCTCATATCTTACATACAAGGTTTAATATTAATTGTGAATATTTGGCAAATTTGGGAATCTCACTGTGAGCGAGGTCCACTGTATACGGGTAAAAAGTATTCTTAGTAAGGATGGAATGACAAGAAAAATAAAATACAAGTTTGTGATATAAAAAAAAATTAACAGAACGTAATCAATGAATAGATTCAGGCGTTACTTTGCGGAAATCTATATTTAATAATAACAAATATTTTTAAAATATTTTATGATATCATCAAGAATATATTTTAATAAAACACTTCAAAAATATATCTAGTGACAATTCCGCCTAATTTTCCTGCTAAGCCGACGTGACGTCACAAACGCCACGCAGCCAAACCGGAAGAATTTTCGACGCGTTTCGCTTCTACACGAAGCATCCTCAGGAGGTCTTGACTCTACGAGATTCTCGATCGTGCGCTCGTAGAGTCAAGACCAATTGCATTTGCGAAGTCCCTAATTATGCACTTACTTCAATATTAATACCTTTTTCAAGACTTATTAACTATTAATAAATGCATAGGCTTAGGATGTACGAGCGAAACAATCTTACGTCTATGAATAAATGTCTATTTATTCGTAGCTTATTTTCGATAAATTTCTTAATCGACTTTGCGACAATGTTGAGCGACGATATTTTTTAATTATTTTTGGCTTGAAAATGATCTTTCCCTGTGTGCTACTGTGACAGGCAGTGTGAGATAAATAAGTGCTGTGGATAGATTTGGGAACACTAAGATTAACTTATTCGTTAAAAAATAATTTAAAGTATTTGACGGTGTACTATCATCAATAAACATCGGTAATAGTTCGATTTCATTGAAGAGCTCCAACTTCATTACATCTGAGGAACCAGCATGGCACGGTTTCTAAATTAGAACATAGTGTTTTTTTTTGTATCTAACTCCAAATCATAGAGATAAGTAATATACAAATTCCTTCCACTGCTAAAATTTTTTTAAAAATTGAAAAAAAAATTGATTTAAACACTTGAATCTTCCGTTAAATTTAGTAATTGCAGTATCTTATAGGCAGTAGTGAAATTATTTTTGAAAATGTTTTATCATGGCCGGTTCATCCTCCGCCCCATAGGACTAGATTATGGCATCACCCAAACATCTTATAAGTTAATGAGCGTATATTATAGCTTAAATAAATGCTCTCTATCTTAATAAATCTCACAAGTGCGATATCTCGGTCAAAGAGGATGTGATAAAGATCTCGTATAATGATATCATCGGTTACCATGCTAAAAGAAAAAATATCTACCAATATATTTTGTAAATATTGGCATAAAATAGTTGTCAAGCTACTCAGCTATCTCTTACTATACACGTACTGTTTCTTTTTGTAATTTCTCCACACGGATAGGTCCTTAACGTAAAAGCAAAAAGTATGCTCAAACGCTATAGAAATAAGGTTCAAGACCGATTGCAGCTAGTCATCGGGACAGCAAAACCACGCTTAGAAATGTTTTTGCCCAAAAATTTAAATATTTCGACGGGAACAAATGTTTTTGCTTATTACGCAAAAACCATGAAGCCCATTGTTTTCAAAATGTTGGTACCGATGGCACAAATTCTACCCAACAGTTTCAGATATTAAATAGTAATCTAGTATTTCTCGTTTGAGATGTGCAGCATGTACTAGCTGGGGACATGGGTCTCCAGCTTACACGTATATATTATTAAACTTAATGATGAAATAAAAAAATCTATAAACAGTGAACGAACATCGCTTATTTATTTATTAACTTTCAACACAAATTACAAAACATACAATATACGTAATCTTTTTATGTCTCAAGCTGCAACTCTTGTTTAGCAAAATTAAATTAATGCTACAAACGGCACAGGGCCGCTACTACAATTCGACGAAGTTTCGTTTTTCGTGTTTTGAACGACACTTTAAACAACGAAAATTGAATTTGCGGTACGAAGTTCGTAGTGTGATATAGTCTATGGTCGGACCGCAACGTTTGCCCGCCATGGACCCATGGAATCTCATACTACTCTGAGAACGCTGGTTTGCCTCAATCAGTGTTAAGTGTTAAAACAGAGAACATAAAGAACATTTTCACATGGTAAGAGTCTGAGAGTCCTAGTTATGGATATCAGCGACTGGTGTCGCTACTGTTCTAGAAAATAGGTAAGATATTTAGAATTTGCGTTAATGTATTTGGTCTCCATAGGTATTTATTTCTTCATTAGTATTTGTGTTCTTTCTGCATATTTAGAACTAGACTGACTAGTTATAAGCAAATGAATAAATTATACTTTCATATTTGGAAAAAGTACAAACCATACGAATCCGATAAAAAAATATATATTCAGAATGACACACAGACAAATGCTTGCAAGTCTATGCTACGAACGAAGTTTAACTTAAGTAAGCCAACACGCGTTTTGCGAGATACCTTTCTTTCGGACCCGAAGTTCGATACTTCGACCATAGAGAAAGAACTAATAAGAGTAGCAATCGCAACGTACGCCGGAATAAGCTCAAATCTTGTATTATATGCAGATGGCGCTGACTCGTAGCCTGGAAATTTTGGATTCGACACTTAAAGCTGATAAATTTTATTTTCATCGATGGTAAATAGCCCAAAAGATGTTTTGTGTTTTTTTAATACGAAATATTGTACTAATAACAATATAAAAATATATCTAGTGACAATTCCGCCGATAATTTAATAAGGGAGTGATCGCCCTACGGCGTTTATATGGAGAACTGTACGGCCAGTTCAACCTTAATTAATAGTACTTTCTCTATGCTTCGACGAATCAGAGTAGCGGCCCAGGTCACAAGTTTGAATTTACATGATGCTATTGCAGAAAACAAATTGTAAAATAATACGTATATACAAACAGGTACAAATTAGAAATTATGATTATCTTCCTCATAACGACTGGCGCTTACTATCATCGTCAATGTATGTCTGATTATTGGAATATGTGGTCCTCGATAATTCTTCTCTAAAATATTTGATAGTTCTTTGAAGGCCATCTTGCAGCGATATCTGAAAATAATAAGCAAGGCATAAGAATAGCTAACGGTCGAATATTTTCTGTCACTCTTAAACTGGTGTATCTCAATGAGGTAATAATAACCATTTATAACACATTTGCTCGTAAAGGGTCTCTTATTTCACCAATTTCAACATCGTATTGTATTGTATTAATTACGTACTTGTGCGTTATTGTAATGTAAAACGCACGAGTTTCTTTTTAATAAGGTAAAACGCACGGTTTATCAAGATGCTCTGTCAAAAACGGTATTTTAAATCTTAGCAAGGAGTTTTTATGTCAGAAAAGTGGTCAACATTTTATGAATAAATTGAACTTTGAGGCATAAAATAGAATAAATAAACATTAAATTAATTAACCTAATTAATATTGACCATAAATTACAGTTTATCTGTAACAAAATACAAAAATATTAATTTACTTTATTAGTAAATACTGTTCTGTGCCTTTGCCATAAAAAAACGAGCGAAAGCGCGCGCATCGCTAATTTGTGAACAAGTAAAACATATTCCGCACGCTTTTTCTTTTCGCTGTATTGTTTTTATTTTAAAATGCCGTCAAGTTATGATGAATTAAAGTCCGAGTTTTATTTATTTCCTCGCAAATATGTTATAAAACATCATATGATATACGTGCGCTTTGATAATTACAGCCTCTGCTTTCTAGCAATATTGCCTCGGCTATAATTTCAACTTACCTCACTTTTATCATAATATACTATTAAAGCCCTGCGTCATCACAATCGGAGTATACTCTCACAGAGTGCACTCGGCTGCTGACTCTGATGTAACTCATATTGTGGCAACCGGGAAACCAAGTACACTCTGATCTTCATCGTCTCAGAGTAGAGTGGAGGAGTACTCTGAGTCCACTCGGATACTGACTGATGGTAATGAAATTTCAACTGGTAATTTAGATCGGAGTGTACTCAGATTCGACTCGCACTGAGCCGTGTTTTTTTTTAAATTAGGTTTCTAAAGGTACTATAATATTTTCCAGTCAGATATAAATATAGTAGTGAATTATTGGTCCCTTACATGTCTGTAAGGGACCAATAATTCACTACTATATAATATGAACTGTCGTTCAGGGGGCCAACTTTCACCTCTTATAGTAATAATAATTTAATCTTACTGCAAAATTTTATACCTCTAAGTCAATTAAGCAATCTTACAAACAGTTATATAATCGCTCGTCGTTTTGATGACGTCACAAGAAATTGATTACTCTTTTCGCGAACTCTGACGTACGAACTATTACTGTTCCAGCGACAAATCCGTCATGTTTATCCATCTTAAAAAAGTTACTTTCTAGCAGCGGATTTAAACTTGATTTTAAGTATTTTACGATAAAAATGGGCTTAATTAATGTGTAAATTGCTTGCAATGTATTTATTTCTAATATTCTTTAAAATAAACGCAGTAAAATTATTTGATGAGTGAAATTAAAATAATTCAGACAGCTGTTTAGCAGCATAACATGGTATAACATGGTTCGGAACAGTGCGAGCGGGATAACGGTATATTATAAACATCTTGTATCTCGCTTGCACATTCGTAATTCATATTTCATTTTTTCTTTAAGTAGGATCAAACCAATATTTCTTGACGCGGTTGTGGGTCGGTGATAGTTCGTGTCTGCGAATGATTATTTTAAGCATGAAACAAAACGCTCCTTTTTTATGATAGTTTCGTAAAAGGTGGGAGTTGGCCTCCAGTACACAGATGACTATCATCGATAGAAAGTTATGAATAACTTGTTTTTACTTGCTATACACCCGTTCTGCCTTTTAAAGCTTTAAACTTTTGATCCGTCTGCAATTTTCTAAAAATATGAGCTATTGAGCCGCATTACCACTCAAAAAATACTAGGAAAAAGTTCTTGTACGAGAGACAAGGGGTTCTTGTACGAGAAACGCATTCAACGCTTTTTGTTATTTCATAAAAACGATAGAAGTTTGGTATCATTAAAGATATATCACTAAACAAGAGTAATAAAAGACTTGCCAAGTGTAAGTCGTAATCGAGCTAAGGATCGAACCTATTGTAAAAAATAACGACTTTCTTTAGTCAATTTATTGTTAAAGTCGCGGGTAGCCAATGGTTACAAACGGCTAATAGCTGTTCTTTGTGGCGTTCTATGGGATTACTTAACGGTTGAGAACAGCTAAGTTAACCGCTACGAGCGCTTCAAAATTATTATTTCTATTTAAGAAGGATACCTTAGGCTTCCAATTTAGATGTTTCTCAGCAACGGCGATGTCTGGTTGCCTCCTCTGTGGGTCGTCTTCGACAGCGGCGCCATTCGCGACCATACTGCAACAACCGGGGACTAGTTTCTTTATGATCATTGCGAATTCTGAAATTATAACATGAGACTTCAAGGTAAAACCACACATATGCAACTGGCTGACAAGATTTGAAGATTTCACCATTTTGATTATAGCTGATTTCGATTTGATTTAATCGATAATAGAGATAGGTAATGATTGTCGTCGAAGATGGCTGTAGGCTACCGGATCGGGCTACATGGTATGGGTACAAGGTATTGAAAGTTCTGCATTGAAAGTTTTCCACTCATGGCTATATATCAATGATTTGAAACGTTATGTTTTAACATGTTGTATTTTTATAATACATTTAGTTATCGGTCGGGTTTCTATCCAAGATGAGGAGAATATATTGATAAATAATAAATACCTCGGTTTTTTTAATATAAATAGGATACTTTGTAAACGTGCGTACGTTTGCAAAGTGGCTCTATACACTTTATTTGCTGAACGTGGCAGTACAATGTAGAATATTTCAATACTAAAATTTGTAATTGACCTTCATAAGAGCGTCATAGACGCCTAAATTGAATAAATGATTTTGACTTTGACTTTGACTTTGAAAGTATGCTACGGAGCTAAACCACGTAAAAAATATAAACTGCATTTTGCTCTAATTATACAATACAATACAAAATTCTTTATTGACCAACAATTTTAAATAAAACACGTAATAACATTACAAACAATGATAATTGATGTGATTGGACAATGAGCGGCCTTATCGCTTATGCAATTTCTTACAGGCAACCTTGCACGGAGAGGATTTACAGAAATATAACGGTTTAGGGTGTACAAAAAAAAAAGATAAAAACATTGGTATTAATTATCACTGTTTATATGTATCTTTGAATTTACGTTTTATATGGGTTGTCACGAATTGTTTACACTTTTATTTGATTAGTCATTATCATCAGTATCGTTAGGCTAGCGACCACCCTCAAGTACAAAATCTGCCGCCAAGCACCTAACGGTGTGTTCCGGCAGCTGTCCTTGAGAGCCAGTGAAATTACAGGCACATGAGACTTAACAACTATGTCTCAAGGTGACGGGCGCAGTGCAATTCGTGACTAGTAACGAAATGCATCTGTTATAGGCAGAGGATAGTCCTCTTAACATCAGGTAGGCCAGGACCTTGTTCCGTCACAATAACATAAAAAAAAACATAGTACGGCTATTGACCGACTATATATGTGCGACACCGGCGAGCAGATCAATAAACAGAAAAATATAATGTACCTTCTATTGTATGTTCTTCTGGGTTGCCAATGTTAACAGGCAACGTGTAGCTGGACGCCATCAATGCTAGCAGTCCGTCGACCAGATCCGACACGTAGCAAAGCGACCGCGTCTGTTGCCCGTTCCCGTATAACTGCAAAAATATAAATGTATTTAATGAATAGATTCAGGCGTTACTTTGCGGAAATCCATATTTAATAATAACAAATATTTTTAATATATTTTAAGGAAACATCAAATTAATATTTTGATATAACACTTAAAAAATATAAAAATATATCTAGTGACAATTCCGCCTAATCGAGAATGAATCGATCGTGCGCTCGTAGAGTCAAGACCTCCTGAGGATGCTTCGTGTAGAAGCGACACGCGTCGAAAATTCTTCCGGTTTGGCTGCGTGGCGTTCGTGAAGTCACGTCGGCTTAGCAGGAAAATTAGGCGGAATTGTCACTAGATATATTTTTATACTTTTAAGTGTTTTATTTTTGTATACTTGTCGAGAACGTAAGTGACTGGACAAACCTTACTTAGGTTTTTAGACACTACTTATCATATCACTATTGTAATACTTAATTTTGATAAATAAATAAATAAAAAATGTAAAATAAATTCAAATATTAATTTGATGTTTTCTTAAAATATTTTTTATTATAAATGTATTTCATTTTACAAATATCTATGATTATGAATGTCATCGATGGTTTAAAACTTAGTTAAAACTCACTACATTTCTTCATCTACTAATCCTTTGTTTAAAACTGATTCCATTGTTATGTGCTGTTTATGATTGTTTATGAAATCACTGCAAATATTTTAATATTTTTATGTTATGTATGGATCTTTATGTATATATGTATGTGTATATGTATATACATGTATATATAAATCGTGTATTTTGGTTTGTTAAAATGATTTTATACTTATATGATGTAGGTAATTTACGTTTTATTTATTTGCTGTACGAATATTTCTTGTGATGGATATTATTATTTATTTTGTACTTTTATTAGCATTGTAATAGATAGACCTTCGTCCATATCTAACAATAATAATCCCTTTGTAACGGGTTGTCTGGACGAGATCGCTCAAAGCGATAAGACCGCCCATTGTCACACCTACTTTTACTATGTTTTTAAGTTTGTAAATTTGTATTGTGTCACTAAAGTGTTATCTATCTATCTATCGTTGGCACGTTATTTCCTACAACGCAACAAGATCTTAACATCACGTGTAAAGGCGTACACATAGTCCCCCATGGGCACAATTCTCCCGCTTGGGAGGCGTCTTGATCGCAGTGCAGTTCGCTCACTACTGCCGTCCCTTCGTTGACTCCGCCCACCTTCTAGTATTTTATTACTTCCACCAACACTCACAGGAAGACATGAGGCACAATTCTAGCCTGGCATCTCACGGAGGACGCCTTACGGCCTGGATATTACAAAGCGAAGCTTTACGCCACCCAACCAATGATATGCAGTTGTAAAAGTTTATTGTTATCGTTATTATCGTCGTTTTTTTATCGCATTTGAGTTTATGGCCCTTGTGCCAGATTGACTCGCACCTCTCTTGGGAATTTTCGTTGGCAGTATACCAGTTTTAAGGCGTCTAATAAGAAGCACGGTGGTAATAAATACGACTCCTGTATATTCCCGATGTGGTAGAGGTGTTCTAATATACACTTCACCAGAGGTATATATGGTTCAGATATCTCCTGCGTGGGAGACCACGATATAGGCGCCGAAGGGATAAATACCAGAAGGCGGGCAGCAGCACCTGAAGAACTGCGATCCCCAAGAGGCCTGTTAAGCGTCACAGAGAAATATAATACAATTTTTATTGATTATATAAGTGTGTTAAGAAAATATTTACTTCAATAAATACTTAGTTACAAAAATGTCTATTAAAAATTTGGACACCATTCTAATGGTATTATGTTAGGGCATAAGGCGTTCTTTTTTTCATTACCACCGCCGTTTGTGTCCAAACTACATTCTTAGAGTGTTATTTTTATCTACAATGCGATTAAAATAAGAATAGGACGGGCTCTCGGCTAACTTCATTCATATACACTCTAATAAGTACGATCAGCAGAACAAACTTAAAAATAGAGCAGTGCCATATATTTATACGTAATTTTAAATGAGTGACCCGAAATTGTTAATTTTAATAAATTTATATTTTTAAGGTTGACAGCACAGACGCCATCTTGGTTTGATGACAACGCCGGCGTCAGGGTCTTATTTCTCCGACAATGTACTACACAATATAAGCGACACGTTTCAGAGTGTTTATTAATCTTCTAGTTTAATTTTTTTTTTGACTGTTTGATTTGTTGTTGTTGACGGTTTAGATAGATAAGATAGATAACACTTTATTGACACATTAAAATTTATAACTTAAAACAATAAGTAAGAGTAGGTGTGACAATGGGCGGTCTTATCGCTGAGAGCGATCTCTTCCAGACAACCCTATACAAAGGGATATTTATAAATATATATATGCACGGAGGTATATCTTTAACAATACTGATAATAATAAAAATTAAACAATAATTTCCAACACAAGAATCGGACAATAAATTAATTAAGACGTAAATTACCTACATCATAAAAATTATAATTTCACAAACCAAAGTATCTTAAAATAAATAATAAATATAATAATATATAAATAAATATGTATATGTATATATATATATATATATATATATATATATATTAAAAAAGTAAAATGTATAATGTAATAAATAAATATATATTTAAGTATAACTATTCATACATAAAACATCAGATATACGTACATTATATAATGTTACATTATTACAATATTTGCAGTGACTTGAGTCTAATCACACAAAACAATGGAATTAGTTTTACAATAGTAGTAGCAGCGTGATAGTTATCAAGAAAGGTAGTGAGTTTTAACCAGGTTTTTGAATACATATACAGAGGGTGCACGTTTTATTTCGATCGGCAACGAGTTCCATAAACGTACAGCTTCAGTGGAAAATGATTCGTCATAGAACTTTGTCCTTTTTTTTTTTTTTTTTTTTTTGAGGGGGGGAAATGCCTTCGCACTGCCCCTCCACCACGGGGGTGGTGGAAGGGGATGTGTGGGACTTGCACCCACTAAAACCCCCCCGTGAGCAGTCCTCCGCCAAGGTGGGGCAAGATAGGGTCGCGTTAGCATTCGCCATCTTGCCCCGGCGGTAGGCCCGAACTCAGTCGGGCCTCTGCGCCTGTGGAGGGGTGGCCTTGCTCACCAAGGCCACCCCCCAAACGTGTGGGGCCGTGAAAGCTGGTGGAGAATCCCCCGACTTTCCACCAGTAGCCCCACTACGGAGAAGGGAGGAGGCGGGCAAACTGCCGCCTCCTCGTCCCCGTTCGTCTGCGCCGGAGCGGGGCAGCATGGACATCGTCCTCCCTGACCCGCTCCGCGGCCTCCTTCTGCGCCATTACCGCTTCGCAGAAGGAGACCACCGCCCGCCACGATCTCTCTCCCCCGAGCATGGCGTTAACAACGCTCGGCAGAGAGAGATCCCCTCCTATGAGGGCTGAAAGAGTGTGCCGCTGCGGGCCCCATGCGGCACACACCTCCAGCGTATGGAGCGCCGTATCCTCCGGCGCCCCACACTCGTGGCAGGCTGGGGTCGCCTCCCGTCTTGCGATCTGGTGCAGGTACTTTCCGAAACAACCGTGTCCAGAAAGCACCTGCACCAATCGGAAGGTCAGCGACCCGAACGGCCGCTTTACCCACCTCCGAAGGACCGGGCGGATCGCCTCCACCGTCCACTGCCCAGGGCCCGGTGGAGCCAGGTCCTCCGTCCACCGCCGCAACAGTGCAGCCCCCGCCTGTCGCCGCATGCGTGCGACCTCCTCCCATACTGGGGGCTCTCCACGGGATCTCCTCGCCGCCACGAAGTGGTAAACTTCGGCGAGGATCTCCGCTTGGAGCTCCCATGGGGGATCACCGGCCAACACGCAGGCTGCCGTCCAGGACACCGTCCGGTATCCGCGTATCGCCCTCGTCGCGACAACCCGCTGCGGACGTCGCAGCAGGGTCTTGTTGTCACGGTTGAGGGCGTCCACCCAGACAGGTGCCCCGTATAGGGCCATACTCCGGATCACTCCGGATAGAACTTTGTCCTGTGCTCAGGTATTTCAAGTGTCAGATTATTTGACGACCGTAAAGAACATAAATGAGTGCTGGAAAGGAAACTAAAACGTTCCTTGAGGTAGCGCGGTGAAGAAGGATTAAACAGAATACTGTAAAGTAGGGACAAAATATGAGCATTCCGACGAAGGCGAATAGGGAGCCACTTGAGCTTAGTGCGGAATTCGGAGACATGGTCATATTTGCGCAAGCCAAATATGAACCTAATACAAAAGTTTTGGAGGCGCTCAAGTTTATCTAGCATATCCTCTGTGAGGTCGAGGTAGCAGACATCAGCATAATCAATAATAGGAAGTAAGAGAGACTGTGCAAGCGCAATCTTAGTGGTAGTTGGTAGAAAATTGCGAAGTCTACGTAAGGCACCTGCAGAAGCAAATATCTTGCGACTGGTTTCAGCTAGCTGCGGTCCCCACGTTAAGCAATTGTCAATAATTATGCCAAGATTTTTTACTGTGGCACTATATGGAACAGTAACCCCGTCCAACGTCACCTTCGGCAATACATCCCAATCGATTCTGCTAATCATACGTGAACTGCCAACAACAATGACTTGTGTTTTTAATGGGTTGACATGAAGCCCATAAGCTTTACTCCAATCTGATATTTGAAGGAGATCTTTATTTATAGCTGCTACTGCTTCAGACAATTTGAGGAGAGGTGCTTGGCAATATAATTGAAAATCATCTGCGTAGAGGTGGTAGGAAGAAGATATGTTTTTTGATATGGAATTAATAAAAATAGCGAAAAGAAGAGGAGATAAGACGCCACCCTGAGGTACACCAGCTGACGTGCCACACCAAGAAGAATAAGAATCATCGAGGTGAACTCGCTGCTGGCGACCGTACAGGTAAGAATGAAACCAGTCAATCACCGTTGGAGATATGTTGTTAGAGCGAAGAATTGAAAGAAGGATGTCAAAGTCAACAGTGTTAAAAGCGTTGCTAAAATCTAAGAGTGTCAGCACAGTTAGCTGACCGTTGTCCATCCCTAGGCGTATATCGTCAGTGATTTTAACAAGTGCAGTAACTGTGCTGTGTCCTGGACGAAAGCCGGATTGAAAGGGATTCAATAGATCGTTATTTGTTAGAAAATAATTCAATTGATTATGGGCAAGTCGTTCTAGTACTTTTGATAGAAAAGGTAGGATACTTATGGGACGGTAATCTGCAAAAGATTTTGGATTAGATTTTTTAGGAAGAGGAATAACATGGGCTTCCTTCCATAAAGATGGATATACGCCATTTGTAATAGAAAAATTTAGTATATAGCAAAGAACAGGGAGAATGAAATCAAGAATGGGAATCAGCATGTTACGACTGATTCCATCCGCACCAACAGCGTTCGAAGAAATGGAAAGTACGCTCTTCTTAACATCACAGACGGTGAATTGACTAAATACAAAAGGAGAAAAGTCAGGAGCTGAGATGTTGGAAAGAGAGTTTAAAGTACGGGCTTTTGCCATATCATTAATATAACTTGATGAGGAAAAGTGTTGATTTAAAGAGTTTATATCTAAATTTACGGGAACAGATTCTTGACGAGATTTCCCAACTCCTAATGACTTCAGGAATTTCCAGACTTTAGCTGGGTTCCCGTTTTGAACAGATTCGTGGATATGACGTCTTTGGGCATCCCTACACACCACATTGCAGCGATTACGGTGTTTGGTGTACCGAGCTTTATTTGCATCACTAGGATCACATTTGTATTTGGTTTTGGCAACGTCCTTTTTGTGTTTTAAGGTTTTGATGTCGTCAGTTAGCCAAGGTGCTGGAGTATGTTTTATCTTTATAGGCCTAAGAGGGGCGTGTACATCATAAAGCTGAGTAATAGCAGTATTGAAAATTTCAATTTGATCATCTATTGTGTTCCCTTCAAAAACTGGTGACCAGTCAATTGCTTTAGCATCATTTATAAATGCTTCCTGATTTATACCACTAAAATTACGCTGCAGAATAATTGTTGGTTTAGATTTTGGAGGACGAACCTTGTAAGATAGGAAAAGCAAGTCATGGTAGGAGAAGGCATCTGCTGTACATTGACCATGCTTAGCAACATGATCTAATGAGGATACCAAGATAAGGTCAAGGAGAGATGGAGTACAATTTGGAAAATAGTGAGTGGCATTGAGAGGCAAAATATGCATGTTGCTAGATGCTACAGTAGTTTGTAGGGAGGAAGAACGATGGTCGCGTTTTAAAAGACACGTATTAAAGTCACCTAGTACTATGGTATGACTGTAAGAAGGAGAAAGATCTGACAAGGTTGTTTCAAATGAGGAAAAGAAATTATTATTAGACGAATTGCTATAATAGACTCCGAGAAGTACTTTGGTGTGAGAGAGAAGGACTTCAATGAAAAGATGTTCACCGACGTTGGAGGGAGGTGGTTGGGCAGATGAGCTAATTACTGAGTAAGGTATATGCGCACGGAGATAAATAGCCACACCTCCACCGACACTTCCCGTCCGATCGTTACGAATAAGATTAAAACCGGGTAAAGTATAAGAAATAGATGGAAGGCATGGCCTAAGCCAAGTTTCGGAGACTAGTATAGCATGAATATTTTTGTTGTCAAAGGATGTCTGCATGTCAGAAAAATGTTTCGGAATGCTCTGTGCATTTATGTGAACGATATTTAAGTTCTTAGGTACGTCAGAGAAATGAGACTGTAAAGTTTCAGAGAGAGAAGGTATGCTCGAGAAACTATCATCACTACTACTGCAAGAAGAAGAAACGGACAAGTAACTTTCGCTATCATTGCAATCACTAAATATATCCAACATTAGGTATGTATCATAAATAGATTTAAGTATAATATATAAATACTAATTATAAATAATAATAAAATGAATAAATAAAAATAAAAACTAAATATAAACAGTGTCCATTCTACCTGCCATTTACAATATAAATCTAAGCGAGTAATAAGTAAAACTAATCGAATAACAGTTATAAATCTCACCTAATATTAATAATTTATATATTGATACCTAACTACCTTAATCCTGGTCGAAACAAGCACGATCTTTACCTATATTGACATTATATAAAGTTGCGGCGGCAGAAATTAGGTGGCCGTATAGAAAAAAAAATATTATAATATGAGGAATGGAAAACTTACAAATCATACGAGTCCATAAAACAAAAACAAAAAAAGTGTATAGCATTGACTTTGACAATGGCATGTCTATCTGTCAATAATAGTAATCAACTCAATGAGTGATTGATACTGTACAATGATATCAAAGTGAGTAAGATAAAGATTGCGTTCACCCACAATTGCGTTTAAAAAAAAAATGAATGCCCAGGACAGGGTAGATTCTACAGTATGTGTGCATTAGTGTGAAAATGGGAAGAACTCGATACAAACTACATAAGTCGTTCACTTTCGGGCTGCGCTTGCTGCACGCCTGGGTTTACTGGCAGCTGCAGGCTCCTTCGCAGTCATTGCCGGTTGCTTCAGGGCAGGAACGGAGGCGTCCAGTCCGCTGAGCTGTACCAAATCAGCAACACAACATATGCGATGTCTCACACCATCTGCTCCAAGGGCGAATATATAACCCAGATGTGTCCAGCACTTGGATATGCCAAATCGTTGCCGCGCGAGCATAAATACATCATGCCGTGGTTTCGTCAAGAACTCCGATAGTGTTATGCCAGAATTCTTGAGGTTTTTCTTAACGGCCCAGATTTTATTGCGCATTGAAAAACTATGAACTTCGAACAATACAGGCCGAGGCTTAGCTGACGAAGATTCTCGGCCCATTCTGTGGCACCGGGTGATATCCTCGGCTTTGAAATCCTTCAACTTCAGCTTCTTTACTACCGTGTCAACGATAGTGGCCTCTATACTTGAATTTTAATATGTTTTTGGTGATTGTTATATTTGTTTTTGTTACCCGTTACGATGATAACGATAAGTCTGACTAAGTTGGCCATCAGGACATGCGGCATCGAAGAGCTAAGCGATTCAAATTAAGATACCTAAGCACAAAACATTGCCAGCAAATAAAATCAGTTCAAATTATTTCTGTGTTTGCTGTACCTACAACTTCGTTTACCCACCTATGACTACTTGTTTTTATAGACGACTGCCCACATAAACGTGTGTTAAGTTTTCAGGTTTTATGTATGTATGTATGTTTGTGAGTTTCTTTATATCACCATAACTTCTAAACGGCTTAACTGATTTTAATGTACGAGATATCGTTAGATTTATCTTGATAACTCAAGCGACACTATGTTCATAAAAAAATAAAAAACAAACTGGATTTTAGAAGCCATATAGTGAGAAAAACTATTTATTTTTTCTTCTTTCTTTCGTGTCGGGTATCAAAATGAAGGGCTCTAAAAAACGATTCCATAAATATGTTGAATGGTAACATTGCCATTGATAACATTAGTCCTGCTACATTTTTCTATTTTTGTAAGAAAAATATCAGTTACTTGGTGCCAGTAGTGATACCAATACAAAGTTTATAGCCGTGGGAACATCATACTTTGTTATCGAGCCATAAAACCAGGACGGGATCCCTAAAATTGTAAAAGATAAGCAATAATTAAATACCCACATAAACTGTTATTAATGTGCTACCTACATACTCGATGTATGTCCGAGCGTCAAATTCAATTGACAGCATGGAACTCAACTTTGACAATTCGTTGACATAACAGTGTTACCATTACTACGTCGACCTTGAATTGCGAAACTGAAGATTCCGTTGTAACTTAAGGAGCAAGTATCCAACCAAAGAAAATGGCTAGATTGTTCAATTTCAGTAATAAGTAATATTTAGTATGACAATTTATAACGTTTTTTCTAACTGATTTCTTTACCTACTTGTTAGCACCAAGGATTGTTTTTTTTTATTTATATTATTGAATGATATCATTTTAGTACTCATAATATTTTTTATATTTATTTCTGGTTTACTTTATATTTAATAATTGAAATTATTAATTTATAATTGTATTGAATTTTGATGGTTTTATTTTTTTTGTATAATGTTTGATTTCTAATTATTTCTGGCAGTCTGTTTGATAAGTTCTCATTGTAATGATGCAAACCTCCGCGCGTATCCCTTGCCCTCATTGCCCTGGTTCCGTGAAACTATACTCTGCCCCACACGGTCTTCGAGTGCATATTGGCCGTAAACACAGAGACCTTATTTCTATAAATACTACAACTGTCATCACCAACACTTCGTCTCTTTCAAGGGGTCACAATCTAACTCTCCATGATTTGCCTAATCTCAAATCAAAAATTCGAGTGCTTAGGCATGTGCCAAAAGGAGCAAGATGTTTGGCGGCTGGCAAATTAGTGTCATTAATTGAACAGTGCCTTCAATCGAATAGCGCTGAGGATTGGTTCGCTTTGTTATCATTCTCCTTTACATCCTTGAGAATACCCGATCAAAGTGAAAATAAATCTTTGACAGCTAAAGTAAAGGAAAATATTGAAAACACTCGACTAGACCTACAAGCCGATTCCACCCCACGTAGGCCACCCTCCCTTTACAAGTTAGTGGAAGCAAAAGTATACGAAGGAGATCTTAGGGGAGCAGCTCGCCTGTTGACATCAGACTGCAGCCTCGCTCCAAACAATAACGATACTCTGAAGGCTCTAAAAGAGAAGCACCCAACTTCTTCTCGACCTTCAGATACTTCTCTAACTCTTGACCCATCAACTCCTTGTCTCACTGTGAACATTGAGGATGTCACGAGCGCACTTTCCTCATTTCATAGTGGCTCCGCTTCGGGTTTAGATGGTTTGCGCCCAGAACATCTTAAGGAACTTACCTCTAACTCAGCTGGGGATAACGGTCCGCGACTGCTTGAATCGTTGACCCGTCTTTGTAACTTTCTTTTGAAAGGCCAACTAAATTCCGAGGTATGCCCTTACATGTACGGCGGTTCCTTATGCGCACTTTCAAAAAAAGATGGAGGTGTAAGGCCAATTGCGGTAGGTAATACATTTCGACGTCTAGTAGCTAAGCTTTGTTGTCGTGCTGTAAAAAGTGACATTTCGACATACCTGCAGCCTCACCAGGTAGGTTTTGGTACAGCTCTTGGGTGTGAAGCAGCTATACATGCTACTCGGACTTTTGCTATGCGGGAAAACAGCAATGATGTCATTATCAAACTTGACATACGCAACGCTTTCAATAGTATTGAAAGAAATACAATGCTGTCTGAAGTAAAAGACCTGGCACCATCCATTTTCCCGTTTCTGCATCAATGTTACTCCATACCGAGTAATCTATCTTATAACGATTCAAACATAATATCCCAGATGGGTGCACAGCAGGGCGACCCATTAGGTCCACTAATATTTAGTATAGGTATCCACAAGATCATCTCATCACTCAAGGCACCGTTAAATGTGTGGTATCTGGATGATGGTACACTTGGAGGAAGCCCAGATATAGTTGAGAGAGACTTTCGTTCCCTTTTCCCAGCTTTGAAAGAGCTAGGGTTGGAGGTCAACACCGCGAAATGTGAACTTTTTGCTTGTAACTCAGCGGCGGCGGCAACATTTCCAAAACTCATGTCCCTCATTCCCGGTTTAAAAGTTATGCACAAAGATTCCTTTGATCTTTTGGGTGCACCTATTTTCGTAGAGGGTGTCAACAAGAGCATACAGACAAAAACGCAGATCTTAGCATCTCTTGCTGACCATCTTAAATACTTACCGGCACATGTTTCTTTGACTCTTGAGAAATTGTTATGCGATGCCCAAGATGGCGTACTTGGTCAGAACTGCTCCCACTTGGAAGTTTCCGGAAGAGGTACTACAATTTGACAAAACTCTTCGACGAACACTCGAGGAAACACTTAATGTTCACTTGAGTGAAACGCAATGGTGTCAGGCCAGCTTACCTGTTCGACACGGTGGGCTGGGTGTGCGTCGGCTACAAGAATCAGGACCTATCGCTTTTCTCGCTTCCTCTTATGGGGTTGCGCAGCTTGTCACTAAAATTCTTTCTATTCAAGGTGAAATGCTGCGGATCCCATTTGTTCCAGGAGCCTTAAGTGCGTGGTCTATTCTGTGCCCTGATAGCGACCAGCCTGCAAAATTAGAAAAACAGAAGGACTGGGAAGACACTACCTCGAGACAACTCTTTTTAAATCTTTTGGATGAATGTTCGGGTGCTGAGTTGGCCAGACTTAAAGCTGCTGCTAAACCAGAATCTGGTGCTTGGCTCCATGCCTTACCATCTCCACATATGGGCACGTTGTTAGACAATGATTCCTTAAGAGTGGCCACGGCACTTCGTTTGGGCAGTACAGTTTGTGAACCTCACACATGTATATGCGGTACAGAAGTTGATGCAAACGGGCATCACGGGCTAAGTTGCATGCGCAGTGCTGGGCGAATGTCCCGCCACCTCGCCATTAATGATGTAATCAGACGAGCCCTGGTCTCAGCGGAAATACCTTGTGTGTTGGAACCTCCAGGGTTATCTCGTTCAGATGGCAAGCGGCCGGACGGGTTAACACTAATCCCATGGCAGAGAGGTCGATGCCTTATTTGGGATGCGACATGTGTCTGCACGTTTGTATCCTGCCACCTTCCTGGCACGTAACAGAGTGCAGGTGCGGGTGCAGAGACTGCTGCAAGAGGCAAACACGTCAAATACTCATGCCTGAAATCAGTATATGACTTTGTGGCGTTTGCCGTCGAGACAGCCGGACCGTGGAGCAGTGATGCCAAAAAACTTGTTCATGCCATAGGGTGTCGTCTGAAGGAAAAGGGTCGTGACCCTCGGTCTGGCTTTTTCTTAAGCCAGCACATATCTCTTGCCATACAAAGAGGCAATGCGGCGAGTATAATGGGTACCTTTGGCCAAAGGCCATTGCGCGGGGGTTTATTTGACTGAGTTACATTAAGTAACTATATTTTATTTTTAGGTATTATAATTATATTTGACTTTGTTTTGACTAATAATAATATATAAACATAATTTTTGTAACATAAATATATTAACTTGCAGTTTTGATTTCAATGGATCGATAAAACGCTTAACAAAATTAAATTATTTGCAGTTGGGTTTTTTTTTATTATTAATTTATACATGTTTTATAATTTATTATTTTGCACACTGTACCAAGTTCTAGTTTTGGCGTCACAACATGGCGCTAGGCCGATCCTATTCTTATTTTAATCGCATTGTACTAATATTATAAACTTACCGCGAAACAAACACAACACCTGGGAGACTATGACACAGGAGAACAGAATTCTTACATTCTGTAGATTGTCAACCAAGGAAGGTAAAAATGACAATTATATATCTGTCGCTTTATTCTTCAGATATATTAGACATATTATGTAGTACCTTTTAAGTTACTAGGTAGCTTCGCACGTATTTTAGAGATTTTTAGAAAATCGATACCAATGTTATCGAGTTTTTTAAACAATAAATCGATTCTTCCGACTATTTCCACAGCACTACTCGATACAACTCTAGTCTAGCCCTCATTCTTTTTTCGTGCGAGGTAGCGAGCGCGCGCACTCTGTGTTAGTGAAATAATTTGTTGAAAATGCCTAAACGTAACCGTGATGCCGAAGACTTAGAATACTATCGTCGAAAAATCAAGAAACTCGAAGAAAAACAGAAAAGTAAACGACGAAGGATTTTAATTCAATCTTCATCGGATTCAGGTATCAATTTTAAAACTACCTACATTATCATCTTTTAAATTATGTTTCTTTGAAACAAAATTGAAAGCCTGGCGGTTAACCGTGAGCTAACACAAAGGCAAAAACGATGTTTTACATGATATTTATGGCAGATAATAAAAATGCATTTACAATAAATGCAATCGCCTGGCGGTTGACCGAGAGTTAACACGATGGCTGCTCTGCATAGCATGTTAATGCCATCTTTATATTAAAGGTACCTAATAACCTAATTGCAGAAATAAACCAGCGGTTAACTGTGAGTTAACACAACGGTTAAAATTGATATTATTCGTCTATATAAGTCTCGTCTTATATGTTACAGACGAAAACACATCTTCTGACTCTGAGCAGACGACAACCGCATATTCTGGGCTTGCTGATAGCACACCCGATGCCGAGGCAAAAGCCGTCGGGGGCAGCGCTACGGGTGGGGCCGGCCTTACACCCGCTATAGTTTCAGCACCGCGTGGAGCAGACATCGATGACGACCACTATCCAGAGCTCCATCCAGATCTTCTCGGCGCGCTTGGAGATGAAACAGAATATGTTCCAAAGTTTGGAGAAAAAATTCACCAAAACTTAGCCAAACGATGGGACCCGATTCTAAGGAATGGGTTATTGAAAGAAACAAAAGATAACAAAAGATGTTCAAAGAGTACCTTGTGCCTGAAAACTGTACCCTTCTACAAGTGCCAAAATTAAATAAGGAAGTATCGGCAGCCATATCGGAAGTATCGGCAGCCATATCGGAAGCATCGCGCCATCGAGATAAAAGGAAAGAGACTGCGCAACAGCAACTAGGAGTTGGGATCTCAGTCATCAACAAAGTCTTGACACAAATACTTATGAGCGACGACAAAATTGAAGCCATAAAAATAATCAGCGATGGATGCCGTATTCTGACCGACCACACAAGCGCGAAGGAATGTAATCAACTACGCACTTGACAAGCCCTTCTTGAACATAGTTCAAGATGGTGAGAGAGATGAGACGCTGTACGGATCTAAATTGATTAAAAAATTAAAAAACAAACCTGCAAATTTCTGGGATTCGTTTTCGAGTCAGTAGATCAAATGATTTCATTGCCGCCAGAAAAATGTCAAAAAATGTGCACAGTGAGAGATTTTGCCCAATTAATTGGAGTCTTGGTAGCTGCGCGTCCAGCAGCCAAGTACGGTTGGGTTTATACAAAAATTCTTGAGAGACAAAAATTTCTTGCTTTACAAAAATGCCCAAATTTTGACGCTCTAATTAAGTTAAACACAGTTATTCTAGAAGATTTAAATTGGTGGAAACAAAATGTCATGACTACCAAGAATTCCATGAAGATCACCAACTTTGACTTGGAGATCTATACAGATGCATCACGTACAGGCTGGGGAGCGGTTTGTAACAACGAACGAGCTCATGGAGCGTGGAAGCATTCTGAGCTTAAAACCCATATCAACTACTTGGAATTGTTAGCTGTATTCTTGGCTTTAAAGTATTTTGCTAATGTATAATTTTACTACGCGTAGATAATACGACAGCCATCAGCTACGTAAACCGTATGGGTGGAATCCGATTTCCTCACTTAAACAGTCTGTCCAGAAAAATTTGGCAATGGTCCGAGCAACGAAATATCTTGTTATTCGCATCGTACATCAACACGAAAGAAAATATTCAAGCGGATGAAGAATCTCGAAAACTCAATCCCGATACTGAATGTGAACTATCAAATTCAGCTTTCGAACAAATATCAAGAGTTTTCGGTGAATCTAAAATAGACTTATTCGCTTCTCGAGCCAATGCCAAATGCCAGCGCTTCATCTCATGGAAAAAGATCCTGGTGCTCTTGCTGTAGATGCTTTCACAGTAAAATGGAACACTAGTTTTTTCTATGCCTTTCCCCCATTTTCACTAATACTAAGGTCCATTCAAAAGGTTATAGAGGAAAATGCTGTAGGTATATTAGTCTTCCCCTTCTGGCCTTCCCAGGCTTGGTATCCCCAATTAATAAAAATAATTGTTTCTGACATAATTTGGTTCAATCCTAATGAACATGGTGTTCGTTCATGTTACAGAAATCCACTTATCCTGGGGGCCGCAGTGCTCTCAGGCAAGCGTTCTCGTCACGCGGCGTTCCAGAATCAGCCTTGGACCTGATGCTAGCATCCCTTTTAAAACAACACGATGCAGCAGTACAACATCTCATACAAAATGTGGTGGCAATTCTGTAACGCTCATAATTATAATATCTTTGAATGCTCTGTTCCAACAGTTTTGGGATTTTTGTGTGAGCAGTATAATAAGGACACATCCTACAAATCTCTAAATAGCCACAGATCCGCCTTATCTCTACTATTAGGCAACCATATCGGATCGGATGACAGAGTTCAAAGACTTCTAAAAGGAGCGTTCAAATTGAAACCTAGCTTCCCAAAATACTGCTCAACATGGGATCCACAAAAAGTTCTGAACCATGTAGCAAATTGGTGTCCTAACAGAGAGCTCAGTAAGGAAAAAATTACAAAGAAATTAGTGATTTTGTTAGCAATTTGTACGACCCAAAGCGTTCAAACCATTTCGTTGATAAAACTTGATAATATAGCTATCAGTTCTAGTGGAATCAGCATAGTAATCAAAGATATTATTAAGACCTCCGCGGCAGGTAGGGAACAACCCACCTTATTTCTCCCATACTACAGAGATAATCCTCGTATCTGTCCCGCGACTGTCCTCGAAGATTATCTCCATGACACAAAGGAAGACCGACCTGCTAATGTTTCCAATCTCTTAATAACTGTGAAGCGCCCCTACAAGAGTGCAACAGCACAGTCAATAAGCAGATGGATAAAGCAAGGCTTAGCGGAAAGTGGCGTGGACGTGGCGGCGTTTAGCGCGCACAGCACGCGGCACGCCTCCACGTCAGCCGCCGCAGACGCAGGGGTCTCCATAGAAATTTTATCATCGTCCGATTGTAGATAATAATAATTTTGCCGAATCGATATTACAAAATATAACAACTAGCAATATTTAGATAAATTTTGTAAGATTGTAACATTATGTATAACTGATTATATGAATCCATTTAATAATTTACGAGTATTAGTATTATGTTCATTTATTTTATTTTGCGAGTAAGAAATTTCGTTTTTGTTAAATAAATAGCTCTTGATGGATAAAATGTTTATTTTAATGCAAACAAATGCAAAAATTCTCTGAACATCTACATATGTCTAATATATCTGAAGAATAAAGCGACAGATATATAATATGTGATCAAAAGAATTTCGATGAATATTATATGAGGTCGCTTTATTCGAAGATATAAGAACCCTCCCGACCCATTCCCAAAGACAATATATATTTTGCATTTGACTTAAATATCTCTTAAAAATGAGGGCTAGACTAGAGTTGTATCGAGTAGTGCTGTGGAAATAGTCGGAAGAATCGATTTATTGTTTAAAAAACTCGATAACATTGGTATCGATTTTCTAAAAATCTCTAAAATACGTGCGAAGCTACCTAGTAACTTAAAAGGTACTACATATGTCTAATATATCTTCGAATAAAGCGACCTCATATAATATTGATCGAAATTCTTTTGATCACATATTATATCCAATATATTTGGTTACGCCAATATTTATAGTTTAAATATTGAATTTTATATCGCAATAATATGACGTTGTTTACTTCAACTACCACGGACCATACAAGGGGAGTTACTTATATTTGTACGACGATGAAACCTGTTCTCGTCGTGTCACCGGCTTCTCGCCCGCGCCTCCCTGCGCCGGGCAGTCTGCTGTGGGAACTGGCATTGAATGGGCCCTCCCCTTCGCGGTCAAAGAACGATATTGCTCACTTAGTACATAATATATAAACTTTTTTCATACATAAAACATCTGTGAAGAGTGATTGTGCAGTGCAGTGCACCATATAACCGATCAGTTACTGGATGGACCAGATAAACCTTCGCCGGTGGACACCCTCCAGAGACGTGGTGGATTCTTCTACAAAGGTCAGTAGCTCTCTTCATGGTTTTCTGGTATGTTGGACTAGCAACGTCATTTACTCATCAGTAACATCTAGGATTTCGGCGAACCAGCAAGTTATCCTGTTCCACATTTCTAATTGTGGCAGGCGCGCATCATCCCCTGGCCAAGCTAGAGGTTGTATGCACCATTTTGGTCCTTCGAACGCAGATATTTTGAATTTTGAATCCTTTTGAATACCTAACTTAAAATTCAAGTCGAAGTTTCTAGATTTAACTGAAAGTTATTGCATATCGCCATTCAAATTTCACTCTTATTGAAGCGTATTTAAAGTCTATTATTCTAACTACTTAATATCGATAAACTCGCATATTTATTTGCCGTACGCATTAAGTGGGTAGTGAGTAGTGCAGTAGGTACGACCTAGGTTTTAGGTATTTCCATTCATATGTTCCAGCGAGCCTATTCAGTGTTGTTTATGTACCGCGCGTAGCAACTGGTTAATTGAATAGTATATTCGCTTCATATCGAATCGTCATAAAAAATAATTTATACGAGTATTTATGACACACAGACTCACCGCATTTGGCTAGATTAATATAATTTAGTCATCTTATTCGCATCGCTTGTGATTTATATCTTAAATAACCCTTGAATTATTGACAGGGAAATTTTAGATATTGAAATCATATCTACCTACGTAACCTACTCGTAGGCAGGCTTAACTTTACGTTACGACTGATATATCATTAGGAACCAGCCGTTTACGTAGTTACCTACATTACTCGTATATTATAGTTTATAATCTACACCGCACTGCACCGAACGTTCATATACTTATTCATAAAGTGCGTAGGTATATCTATCGAATTGATGAGGTATTTCCGAGTTCTTGAAATTGGTTTGGTACATTTAACAAGTTATTTTATTTGTATCTAAGATTACCTAGTAGTTGCTTTATTCAGGTTCTATACGTTCTGAACATTCGCTTATATACGCAATTGATTTGCATTTAATTGAATGTCACATCGCATCTTATTTGTTTAGGGTTCCGCGTGAATTACGGAACGCTTTTCGTGTTAGATATTTATAACTCACATCGCACTAGCGTAAAATATTCGTTAGTTAATTGTAATTTGCTAGTACTCAAGTACTTAATTACCATTTTATTAGGAAGGTTTGAATTTGCCAATTACAAATATTTAAATCGCATAAAGGGCAGACCTTACATTTAGGGTTCCGTCTGCATCATAGAATTAAATAAAAGAGGTTCTGTACGACTGATATTTACTTGATATAATATACTTACTGATTTTATATTTTCGTATATATTTTATCGCGTTATTTTAATATCAGCTTAGCATTCTTACGCTGCATAGGTACGTTACGTTTGGGTACCGCATTGCATATTAAGTGGTTCCGTAGTGTAAAAATAAAATTGTTGGGATTTTAATTGTTTTGTTTTCTGTTCACGATGGACGATAAAACAAAGCTAAGGCTTTATGAAAGTAAGCGTGCGACTTACTTTGCTCGGATTCAAAGTATATATGAATCCATGAAAACGTTATCTACTGAAAGGACACGGAAAAGTTTTATTGCGCAAGCGAAACAAATTGATACGATACGAAGTGAATTCTGTAACATTTTGGACAATGTGAACGCGTTAAGTCTGAAATTAGATCCTTCATATGAAATCAGTTATAACGCTTTAAATGCCTTCGATGACTTGGCATGCGAAATAAAGGAGACTGTCTGTTCGCTTACTGAGCCAACGCCAAACGTAATGAATTCGGGTTCCAGTTGTAATGCTCATCATATTAAGATACCTAAGATTGAATTGCCAAGGTTTGATGGTGACATTCAAACGTTTCCATATTTTTATGAGACGTTTAAAAGGGTGATTCACACAAATTCGGAATTGTCAGATTCTGATCGCATTTATTATTTGCTGAGTTGTCTGAAAGGCAAGGCAAAAAATGTTGCCGCCGGTATATCTCCTTCCGCTGACAATTATCGCGTTGTTTGGGATGCGCTTATTGCTAAATACCTAGACAATCGCGGGCTGGCCGTGAATTATCTGAACCAGTTATTTTCTTTAAAATCTTCCGGTTCTTCGCCCGCCAATATTGAAAGGGTTTTCGATAGGTTCACCGCGACTATTGCCGGACTTAAACAATTAAAAATAGAAAACTTAGATGATTTTATTTTTACGCATCTGGGTCTTAAGTTAATAGACTCCGATATCGCAAAACATTACGAAATGTCTCTTCGTACTCAGAAAAATCCACAGACTGTAGATTACGATTATTTCGTGAAGTTTGTTCGTGAACAAGTCAAAATTATGTACCGCACGGCGCCGCAGCGCTCCGAGCCACGCCCCACCGGAAGTAATACCACGTGCGCCTCCGCGCCCTCCAAGGTGTCGCAGGTGTATGTGGCTACGGCATCCAAGTGTTCACTCTGTCAATCGTCGCACACGCATCTATTTAAGTGTAGTGCTTTTCAGAAACTGAACGCGAGCGATAGATTTAAATTTATAAAGGACAATCACATATGCGGTAACTGTCTAAGTAGTCAGCATACCGTATCTAAATGTCAGTCTAAGACAACATGTAAGAAATGTAACGGTAAGCATCATAGCTTATTGCATTTCGAGCAGCCGCCTGCAAAGCCGGAAACTTCCGCAATGTGTTCACCTTCCGCCCCCGTCGCAGCTCCTGTGTTTGACTCTATAGACATGGCTACGAAAGAACGAGTGGCTTTATGTACGCATTCTGCATCAGTTCAGCAGCCCACTCGAACTACAGAGGTGCTTGCTACTGCTAAGGTGCTAGTGGTAAATAAAAAGGGAAAGGACACCGTAGTTAGGTGCCTCTTGGACCCCGGCTCGCAGAAGAACTATATAACTACTCGCTGTTGTCATAAGCTCGGTTTAACTATTCGCGAGCACACAATTAATACCGTTAAGGGCATTGGTGGTACATCTCAACCAGTACGAGTTTCAGTTGACGTCACATTTTGTTCTCGGCTTCGGGCACAGCCTAAGTATAATATCGATGCATTAGTATTAGATCAGATAACAGGTCAGCTTCCGCTTTGTTCAATAAACGTCACTGATTTATGTCACATTGATCCCAAACTACTTGCTGACGATACTTGGGGTGTGCCGGGTAACATAGACATTCTGTTGGGTGTAAAACTGTTTGCTAAGTTGCTGCAACCAGGTCACGTGACTAGTACGCCAGGATGTCCCGACGCGTTAGAAACTGTACTCGGTTACATTCTTATGGGCGACGCGCCTATCTCGGAACCTGATACAGCTACGCTGTCATTCTGTGCGTTTTCCTCACCTCAATGCTGCGATCTTCGCAAATTTTGGGAGATCGAGGAAGTAGCAACGTCCCCTATAGTGAATAAAGATGACACACATTGTGAACAATTTTATTGTTCCACTACTACTCGTACGCAATCGGGTAAATATGTGGCTGCTTTGCCCCTAAAAACGAATGCAACAGCACTGGGAAATTCCCTTGAAATAGCGCGTCGCAGGTTTTTTAGCTTAGAGCGTAAACTTAAGGCGAACCCTAATGTAAAATTGTTGTATGATGACGTCATCAAAGATTACATTGATCAAAACTATATATCTGTTTTGCAAAGAGATTTAACTCAAAGCATTTCTCACAATCGAGAAGTTGCGTATTATATTCCGCACCACGCCGTCATCCGCGAGGATAAAACCACCACGAAGCTTCGTGTCGTTTTGGACGCAAGTGCGAAGACGGATAGTGGCGTCTCACTTAATGATATCCTGTACGCAGGTCCAGCCCTTCAGACTGACCTTTTCAATATTTTACTGAACTTCAGGCTTTTCATTGTAGCCATCTCAGCTGACGTGAAGGCTATGTATCTCAGAATAGGCATACGTCCTGAGGACCGTCCGCTCCAACGTATTCTATACAGCTTTCGCGAAGATGAAGAACTTCAGTGTTTTGAATTCTCCGTTCTTCCCTTTGGGCTCAAATGTTCGCCATTCATCGCCATCCGCACTGTTCAGCAACTGGTTCAAGACGAAGGTCAAAACCTTCCTCTCGCGAGTGAGATTGCACATAGGGATATATATATGGATGATATAGTCAGTTCTATACCTACCACGGCGCTTGCTATAAACTGCGCTCAGCAACTGATAAAGTTATTTTCACTAGGAGACTTTCAGCTGACTAAGTGGTCTAGTAACCGTAATGAGGTTCTTCAGGCTATCCCTGAGTCATTGCGACTCTCACACAGTGTTGATTTTTGCAAGGATACAACGCAGAAAATTTTAGGGCTCCGTTGGTATCCGGATGATGATTGTTTCACGTTTCAAGTAAATCCTGATGATCGTCCCTGCACGAAAAGAAACATTCTATCATCTATCGCACGTCTTTTCGATGTGTTAGGTCTAGTTGCGCCTATGATTTTATACGCCAAGCTTCTTATAAAAGAGCTTTGGCTTGTCAAGATTGGCTGGGATGATGTTCCACCAATTCGCATCGTTCGTCTATGGGACCAATTTCAGGCGGAACTGCCTCTTATTTCGCATATGAGATTCCCTCGCCATATTGGGGTGGAAGAAACCTGTAGGGTATCTCTGGTCGGTTACGCTGACGCTAGCGAGAAGGCTTACGGCGGGATGGTGTATGCTCACGTGGTCAAGCCAGACGGTAACATCGTCGTCTCGCTGGTTTGTGCGAAGTCTAAAGTAGCACCCCTGAAGATGGTATCACTTGCTCGCCTAGAGTTATGTGCCGCACTACTTTTATCAACCTTGATAAAGCGAGTTTTTGACCTCTTCGCAGCTCGGCATGCCATTGAGGCTGTCGTAGCTTTTTCTGATTCAACTGTAACTTTGAGTTGGATTCACTCCGCACCGCATCGCTGGCACACTTATGTCGCCAATCGCATCGCCAAAATTCACGAGAATTTATCAGCTGAACATTTCTTTCACGTCAAAGGATCTGAGAACCCTTGTGACTGTCTCTCACGCGGCTTAACGCCAGCCCAGCTTGTTCATCATCCTTTATGGCTGAATGGGCCACTGTGGCTTAGGCTTTCCCGCACCGAATGGCCTGTCAAACCATTTGTCACCAGTGAAGCGATAGAACTTCTTGAAATGAAGCCTATTGCTTTACCTGCTATTTCGCAAAAATGCTCGAACAGAAAACCACTTTCTGAAGACATTTTGTATGACCGCGCTTCCATGTTTTCATCATGGATGAAATATTTAAAAACTATTTGCTTCGTGTACAAATTCTTGAAACGGCTGCCTAAAGGACCTATTACCGCATCCGATTTAGAATTTGCTGAATCAAAGGTGTGGCGATCGGTTCAGCGAGTTCATTTCGAATCCGATCTTGATCGTCTGTCTCGTAATGAACTGTGTTCAAAGCAAGTGCAGTTATTTGCCCTTTCTTCTAAGCGTAAGATTTAGTTTTAATTCGCATCGCAGTGTAGTTAGATAACCTTATATCTATAATTAATAATAAGGTTAAAATTAGTAAAGTCTTAGATCTATTAATTTAGGGAAATTTGAGACGATATGCAATTTAATCATTTTCCTTTTAGCGTTTCGAAAGTAAGACCTTTCAAGCCGGGGGAAATGGTTACGCCAATATTTATAGTTTAAATATTGAATTTTATATCGCAATAATATGACGTTGTTTACTTCAACTACCACGGACCATACAAGGGGAGTTACTTATATTTGTACGACGATGAAACCTGTTCTCGTCGTGTCACCGGCTTCTCGCCCGCGCCTCCCTGCGCCGGGCAGTCTGCTGTGGGAACTGGCATTGAATGGGCCCTCCCCTTCGCGGTCAAAGAACGATATTGCTCACTTAGTACATAATATATAAACTTTTTTCATACATAAAACATCTGTGAAGAGTGATTGTGCAGTGCAGTGCACCATATAACCGATCAGTTACTGGATGGACCAGATAAACCTTCGCCGGTGGACACCCTCCAGAGACGTGGTGGATTCTTCTACAAAGGTCAGTAGCTCTCTTCATGGTTTTCTGGTATGTTGGACTAGCAACGTCATTTACTCATCAGTAACATCTAGGATTTCGGCGAACCAGCAAGTTATCCTGTTCCACATTTCTAATTGTGGCAGGCGCGCATCATCCCCTGGCCAAGCTAGAGGTTGTATGCACCAATATTAAAGCGTGCCAGGTGATCGTATTAGGCGAGTAATATGTTTTGTCCAAATTAAATTACCTTACAAGGGCGGGAAATCTCATAGGGCATTTTACGAATGCCCGTCTGGCTAGCGACCACTCTCAAGTAGATCTGTCGCCAAGCACCTAACGGTGTGTTCCAGCAGCAGTCCTTGAGATCCAGTGAAATTACAGGCACATGAGACTTAGAACTATGCCTCAAGGTAATCGTAAGATAATAAAGGGCAATCGTAAGATAATAAAGGGCTACTTACAGTGATAGTTAAGTTTTGTAGAGCCTGCATCACAAAATTGGACACGACCCGGCCGTCTGCCACGTGCATTCGCGGGCCGTAAGTGTTGAATATCCTTGCAACTCGCACAGATATGTTCTCCTTTTTTGCATAGGCATACGCGAGCGTCTCGGCGACTCTTTTACCTTCGTCGTAGCACGCTCGAGGCCCTGAAACCGAAACGTAAGTCGCTCAATAGCAGCATACATAAAATTTACCATTTTGTTAAGTAAAAATTATGCTAGACCGTGAATGTCAACTTTTGAAAGAAATTAGAGCTACCGGACACATTATACTAAGACAGATTTTTCACAATAGTTTACCAATTCTGCGATGTAGAAGTAATGTGAATAATGTTATTATGGATGTATGTATGGGTCACTGGTTTTTACTAATACCAGATTGATGATATATACAAAATTATTACAAGTTAATTTAAAAGAAAAATAACATGGATTAGATATAGTGCAGCCTACGGATTTCTGGAAATTACTGGATGAATGATAAGATCTCTTCACTGATTTGTAGTTTCCCAGAACGGACTTAAAACTTGTATTATTATATTACACATACACGCGCCTCGTGCGTTTATATCCCCGTAGAGAAATCAGGATATCAGATCCCACATTTCGGCAGATGTGTTTTGGGTGCATTTATCATCATCATCAGCCGGAAGACGTCCACTGTTGAACAAAGGCATCCCCCATAGAACGGCTATTGGCCGCTTGTAACCATTGGCTACCCGCGACTTTTACGATGTCGTCAGTTCACCTAGTGGGGGGCCTACCAACTCTACGTCTTACGGTGTATTGTGGTAGCCACTTGAGAACCTTTCTTCCCCATCGGTTATCAGCGAGCAATGTGGCCCGCCCATTGCCACTTCAACTTGCAAATTCTGAGGGCTATGTCGGTGCCTTTGGTTCTTTGGCGAATATCCACGTTCCGGATTTTATCAAGCAAAGAAGCTCCGAGCATGGCTCTCTCCATAGCTCGTTGAGCGACCCTGAGCTTGTCCATAAGGGCCACAGTCACGGACCACGACCTCGTGTCGAGGTGTATAGCTGTCCATAAACCTCCCAAGCTCTCTCAGAATCTCCGGTTTTGATGAGATGATTCTGCCATCGTCGATCTTTTGCTTCGTCATTTGGCTTTGCCCTGTAGACGAATTTTTTGCGAACATTTTGGAGCCTTGGCCGAGTTAATATTGTGCTTATCATTGGGGGGTTTTTACCATAATCTCCACGCTTGGCAGGCGTCTTGGGGATTGCAGTAATAAGATAACAGTTACTCAGAAGGCGCTGCTGCCCACCTTCCGGTATTTTTCCCTTAGTCGCCTCTTACGACACTCACGGGATGATATGGGGAGGTGCAATTCTAACCCGGCATCCTACGGGTGCACGGGTCCATTCAATAACCTCCTCTATTGTGAGTCCATTGCCACCTACCAGGCTCATTTCTTGTTGTAACATTAAGACTTTCGCGACTTTAATACATTATTTACTTCTGTTAATTCACCAACTTTCCTATCTACTTTAAAAATCGGAGAGGTATCATCTGCGAATAAAAAAATATCGCAGAAATCTTTGACCATGTAAGGCAGATCATTAATATACGCTAGAAACACAAAAGGTTAGATCTCTAAATGGTTCGCCGCTAATAATCTGCTCTTATATAAAAAAAATACTAAATGTTTAAAGTTTTCTCTACCAAATGTGAACAAAGCACAGAGCCTTCTATCGGATTGTACATTTTTGTATGTGAACTGTATAACGGAACAACATCTAAACTGTTGGCTTCAAATTATAATGTAGGTACTAAAAAATATAGGTGCAACAGTAATATATTAAAGAGGTCCATATGGTTCTTACCTATTGGGTTCACATGCCCCCAGTAAGACTCAGGCTGTGGGTGCACTGTTGGATCTCCATAAACTTCTGATGTGCTAGCTATTAAAATTTTAGCTCCCACTCTTCGTGCGAGGCCTGAAATTTACTGATTAGATTATCACCTTATCTATTAATCTAATTGAGTAATGTCGGACTACACCGTTAGCAGATATATTTACTATTTGTGAGTGCGTGGTAGCTGGGTAGGCGAGAATATCAGATAAAGTCCGGGTCAAGATAGTCAACCCCCAACGTGTGAGTTTTGACAGTTAATTAATAATATTTGAATAGGTTATTGTCACTGTAAAATAATTTTGTACCCTTCTCTTGGGTACAAAACAATACAGCAATTTTTATCATGGTTTAACTCAAACTTTATTAGAGAGTGTTATTGAATTGACATTTTATTATTTTTTGCGAACCTCAGTCTATTATTTCATTTGTTAGAGAGTAATAACAATAATAATAAATGTATTTATCTCAATTTTACAAATTCACAACTGTGCAGGACGGAATCGAACCTGGGACATACAAGTTGTGTGTGTCCTCATTGGGTGAAGACACTATAGGTATATAGATAGGTACATAACATACAAACAGTGAGTACATGACAGACAGATATAGGTAGATAGCTTTATATAATAAAGGTAACAGGAGGTAAAGGTATATAAAGGTTAGAATCTGTATATGATTCACAAAGGCATTAACACACAATAGGTGTCAGGTATGTGCATATAACCGCAACCGTGTTATATGAACATAATGTAATATGTACCTACAAGCATGCATACGCAATAGGTATCATGTATGTGTATATAACCACCGCCGTGTTATATACACTGTGGATACATAACGACATACGTATTACATAGGGACGTATAACCACCGCCGTGATATGTGCCTCCGACCTTGATTGGAGGCTTCAATTCCACAGACAATTTCTGATAGGTGCACAGTCCAGCAAAGCGGGTTTAGGGTCGAAAAAGAAAGTTGAGGATAAAGGCATTGTAAAATCTTTTCTAAAACAAGACGAAAACTATAGCTACCACGAACAAACGACATATTGCTTTTGTAAAAGAAGGGTCATCTACAAAATCTAAATCCAAGCCTGACTCCATCTTAGGCGCAGCTCTCGATTGGACTCTTTTGATGGACTCGTATGAAAAACACTACAAAATTCCTAAAGATGTTGGTGTTTCGTCTTCCAGACCAGACATATTTCTATACTCAAAAAATCTAAAATGCATAGTACTTACAGAACTCACTGTGCCATGGGAAAAAAACATACCTAAAGACCACACAATAAAAACAAACAAATATTATGACCTAACAAATGAATTACTTAACCAACAACGGCTATGTGGTTAATTTATATGCTGTAGAAGTTGGAGCAAGGGGTATACCAATAGAATCCCTATATAACCTACTTAAAGACCTTGGCCCACCAAGTACAACCGTAACTTCCACCCTAGAACATGTATCTAAGCCGGCATTTGTAGGATCTTACCAAATTTGGTTAGGCAGGGAGGAGGCGCGAGCGGTGAAGGGGAGCATTGATATATCATAAAGGGGCCCCTTAACCCTACTCCTGGGTTGCAAGACCCAGGCCCCCCTGGCCTCTTCCTCTGCAATGCTATGAACCCGGCACCCGCATGGTGAATCCATGGAATGCTAAGTAATTTGTCTCTTCTGTTGTCTTATTCTAGTAACTAATATATCTACACTACATGGTACCAAATTTCAAATCCATTTCATAGTCACATGGTTATAGTGGTAAGAGTACTAAACTAACATTGCTAGTTAGGGTGGCAGCTATAGAGGTGAAAAGGAGTTTTTATAAATAGAGTATAATGGGCTCCTTTAACCATACTCCTTTTAGGCTGTCGCTTTCAACCTCCTCTGCAACATGATAAACCCAGCTCCCACATAGTTGTTCCATGGATTATAAAGTATTATTTCTCTCACACACACATAATTTTTTCTTAATTAATTAGAACACATCTCTCACATATAAAGTATTGATAATACATACCTAACATATTGATTGTTCCTAATGTATTTGTTTTAATAGTTTTTATTGGGTTTTGCATGTAATGCGGGGGGCTTGCTGGACTAGCTAAATGGTATATTTCATCTGCCTGAAAAAAAAAATTCATATTAATTTGTTATATAATATGTACATAATCTTCAAGAAGCAATATTAATGCTTTGTTGGGAGAAATTTTCCCAAGAAGTCATATAGAACCTACAGGTTAAAAAGATAGTTGTAATTCCTTTACTTAGTTGGAGAATATTGGGATAGAAAATATAACCTTCTTACTACCCTAACAGCAATTATATATATTATATAACATAATACAAGCTTGTTTTATAAGTTTCAACTTTATGGGTTGTGATAAATTAATATTTGGCTGATAATGGTGAAAACCTGAGAAAACAGTATTTTATTCTTTATGCATTTATAAGTAAAAATCCACAAGCGGCCTGCCAAGCATGGGGATTATTGCAAACCCTCCTCTTAATGGGGAAGATTGTGTTCAGAAGTAGATGATCCGGCTGGTACAGCAAGTAAAAATATTTTTTGTCATAATTTTAGACACCTACCCACTTTTTTAACATGGGGTATTTGCTGTTTTTTTTTTACATATTTTTAAAAAGATCTCAATTTGACATTTTTATATTTAATTTGTACATTATGTTCCCTTAATTAAATTATTATATTGTTCTTATATCTAAAAACTGACCTCAACATACAGTGGATTTACAATGTCATGGTGAATCATCTCAAAGTTGCAATGACCAAACCAATGTTCCACATTGCGCTTTCGCCCTGTGAAGAAATTATCCACAACAATAACTTCATGGCCTTGCATCATCAGAACGTCCACAAGGTGTGAACCAACAAATCCTGCACCTCCAGTCACCTAAAAGAAATAACTTCCTAACAAAACTATACATGTACATCTTTCTTCAACAAATTGTGGCTTTTAAAATCTGTGCCTTTTTTTTAAGGATAAATATTATTTTACTTATGTAAATAGAACATTTCAATATGTATCAATAAAGCACAACTGTTGTTTCAACAATGTTTGCTTTATTTTATTGTCTATTTATTTACCCAGCTCACATAGTTCTCTGTAATATCTATGATATTGATTTATTACCACTATGGCTTAACCACTTGGCCCAAAGTGGCCTTGAAACGGTGGAATTTGGATAGCACCATATGGGTCATAAGGATCAGATCATCGAAACTACTCGAGATCCTATTCCAAAATATTCTTTGTGAATACTCAGTTATTAACATGATTAAATACTAACCAATATTCTCTTTCTTTCTTTATAACCCAAGAATTTAACATCTGGATAATGCTGTGGAACTCGTCCTTCTAAAATAGCAATTTTCTTTTCTAATTCTTCTATTCCAGATTTTGCCTCTTGCAACTCCCGCTTAGTGTTGCCTTCTTGATTTTCCATTTTTATTTAGGTCTATGTATTCTTTTTTGGGATATCATTAAAAGTCAAGTCTTGAAAGACATCAACTATTCTCTGGTGAGGTTTACTCAATTCTTCATTATGGTCTCTCGACAGTATCAAATATATTATAATTTCTGCAATGTATAAAATAGTATGTGTGAAACAAAGGGAAGCAATAAAATCAGATTGATAAACTTACTGAAGAAATAGCAGTTCAAAATATCAGCCATTCTTTAGAAGGTTTAATTCTGTGAGATGGGGTCTTTAACTTAAGGTTAATAGAAGTAATGTTTTATGTTAGAATAAATTTAAGTTGGCTATAGTTGTGTGTGAGGCCTTGACCTTGAGGTATAATATCCTAATTTGTAATCATAATTAAAATACACCTGCGTTGTTCTTTGAGCAATAGTGATCAGTTCAAGTTTGTTATTGTTCTTGAATCGTATAATAAATGAGTAGTGTGAAATTAAAATATAATATTGTCAATAAGTACTTTATCCCTATGATAAAATAAAATATTAGACAAAAAACTCGTAGGTACAAATAGAGTACAAACAGATAAAAATATGATACTAACCAATATATACAAAGTTACTATACTAACGGCTGTCAATGTTTTTCGGATTTTAAGTGGTTGCTTATCATTGCTAGACTTATTGATTGATGTCTATTTGCTTTAGATATATTTACGCCTGGATTTCGAAATATTTCTACGAACACGAACTACAAATAGTAAACAACACTCAGCCTATACAAGGGGCGTTCGTTTTGGCTCGATTGCGTTTGTAGCAGTTTCAAAAGTGGCATTAGTGTTTTAGCGTTCGGATAGAAGCTTTTGCTATTTTTGACCACCAATTACTGTATGCTATCCGAACGGCTTAAAACATACTTTGACAACCGACAATATTTTAACAATTTTGCACAGTACGAAACATGGAATCAATCTCTAAAATTAACAAAACAAGTAGGTACCTACTATATAATATAGTATTTATATTATATATTTATATATAATATAAATACTATATAAAAAACTTGTGAATTCTTCAATCGCGCCAAATACAACTGTCAAAACAGCAGTTGTCAAAAAACGATCACAACGATCCCACGGTAAGACATGGGTCAAAAATATCACTTTTCTCTGTCGTTTGTAGCGTTTTCAAAGCTATCCGAACGGTGAGCGAAAACGATATTTTTGCTCACGAAGTCCCAAAACGAACGGCCCGTGTGATCATTTTTAGCGTTTGTGAGTGTTATTTTTGGCACCGATAGGCTATCCGAACGCCCTAACAAAGTTACTATATGGCCTCGACTCCATTGGCCAAAGATTACTAACCCCCGAGCAAGTAATATATTAGGGCCTATTCCATTTGTCGTTAATTTCGATAATTTTGACCACAGCTGCATCTATGGTTGTGATCACTGTGATCGTTTACAACTGTTCTTCCCTGTTCCATTTAAGATAAGAACAAAGAAAAATTTGCCACTTCTGTCTGTCACTTTTGACATAAGATGTAGATAATTCAAACTGTTCCAGTAGCCTCATAGCGTTTATGGCGAAAATAATGCCAATACCCAAGTGGAACAACTTTTTGGGAGTGTGATCGTTTTTTGCGTTTTTGGCGAATTTAACTTCAAATGGTACGCACCCTTACCCGACTCTCTACTCGACCTGTCTGTGGACTCGTTGACAGAAAGAAAATGATTAACAGCTAACTGACAATGACATGCAAATGACATCTTAGGGCGTCCATTTGACGTTATTTTCGATAATTTTGACCACATGCTGCGTCTATGGCTGTGATCAGTGTGATCGTTTGTAACTGTTCTTAGCCTACTAAAGCCTTCTGCACACCGGTCGCGGGGCGTACGCGGGGCGTGCGCGGTTGGCGGTCCCGCGCAATCTGTAATGTATGGGATTGTATGGAGGCCTTCACACCGAGCACCCGCGCGGGTCCCGCGCCGCGCGCCGCCCGCGCACGCCACCCGCGTCGACCAGAGCGCCGCACCCGCGCGGGTCACGTGCTCCTTCGGTGTTACTAGTTTTGCTTATGGTTCCAGTGTTTTCATTAGGATAAAACCAATGAAGTACTAAATGTTGGTAATCAGTTTTCTTATTTCATTCTTCACAGTATGCAGTAAAGTTTGATTACTTTTTAATAACGTATATTATTATAATAATACATTTTAGTAGTGGTTAAATATATGAGCCGTTTGGTGTAGACTTTGGGTCCGTGGGGATCGTGAGTTCATCGTATTTTCCAAAGCTTATTAGAGCGCTTGGTCAATGCGACGTGTTATCTAAATGATGGCTTCTATTTGGTTCGACGAATAAGCATTGCATTCTAATGGGGCAATGCTGCCATCTGGTATTGGGCTGCCTGTGAGTGTGCAATGAATTGTAGGTTGTGTCAATGCTTTTATTGTAATAGCTGTAGTATTTCGTAGTATTTTATTAATAAAGGCATACCACCGGTGTAAAAAAGAAACTTGGTAAGGTATTTATTACTTATTAAATACAGAACAAACCAATAATCTCTACTTATTCGAGTTTTTTTCTCCTTTTCCGTTACTAGCCTAAAATAGTTATATTTCGTTACTCTCTGAGGTCCATGTTCAAAATAAATTAACTAGCTATAGGTAATAGTAATAAATAGTTCAAAATAAATTAAATACCTACCTAGTTTTGTAAAAAACACGGTCAAACGCATCAACAGTTCCTTGCCACGACACAATATGAAATTTGAACAGTTGATTAGTTTCAATATATTCATGTTTAGTAATCGCAAAAAAACAAATCAACTAGGTAGTTTTTAAACTTTTTACTTATATTACTTCGGGACCTTACTTCTTGACAAGTTTAATGATTTTAAGTCTACGGGAGGTATCAAGAGTTTCTATAATAGAATATGTTTCGACGTTATACTCTATAGTTTTTTCTAAGTACTGATACTTATATGCAAATCATACAATTGTAATTAAATTTAATGTGTAAGTGTATGTGTGACTATAGTGTATACTGATAGTAAGATGTAAAGTTGATGGTTGAATATTTTGATATAACGCATGACTATATTCATAGAAGAAAAGGACAACTCTTTATAGTATATTGAGGAACCCTCGGTTCCGACCGCGCTTGACTAGTTTTTCTTGAAATTCATACTTTTAGCATAGAACATAAAATAATACCTTTTAGTTGAAAAACGTTTTTAAATGAGTTGACGTAGGTATGGACTGACGTAGGTAGTGTAGAGCGTGCCCCGGTCGCGAAAATTACGTGAAATGCCGTGCTCACAGTCTGCGCTATATCACTAGGATTCATCGGATTCACGACCCGGTTTCCTCTCTTGAAGTAGATGGCCCTTGACGAGGGGTGAATTGGCTCGTAGTCGATGCATTACAAGTTCATATGCTGACTCGCGGGATGTTTATTCATGATTTGGTTTAAAAACATACTACATAATGAAGGGCTACGCTGACATTCGATATGTTTAGATTCAGACACTAACGAATTAGAATTACTCATATTATTTTATATGAACTGCAATATTTGTGGAAAAATTGATAAGGGGTGAAAAAATTCCTTCGGTATAATAAAGAGACCTTCGCAAATTTGTTCAGAGGTCGGCTGTAACGATCCACCATGCGTCTCGTTCAGTCCACAAATATAGAAATGCAATGAATAATTTACAAAAGACTAAGTTAATCTAAGGCAGAGGATAATAGGATCTTAAAAAGAACTGAAAAATTCTACTATCATACAAATTATTAGTTAAAAATTAAACTAAAGAGGTTTTGTACAAGAAACTACGTAACCTACTTCAAGAAAAGAAAGAATATAAATAAAATAATTTGTATCGACAACTAAAGAGGATTTTTGCGAAAAAAGTAAAATTTAAAACAAACGCGTGACGTTGTCAGGATGAAGGGGAAATGAAGGCATTTCTTGCCTTTTTCTGATTCTTTTATGTTCGTCCGTCGTCGAAAAATCATCGGCTGGTACAGTTGCGCCCCGATATTCTAGAATATTCTGTGTTGTTCAGCTATTGTGTGGTAACTTCGAGATCGTTCTATGTCGCGTACGGGAATCAGTAATTATTGAGCTGAGTCAATACAGATTTGTTCCGCATACATTTCATTCTAGCTTCTGTATTGAGTGAAGATCTACAAAGGAAAACGAAGTGTTTTCCGTGGCAAAGGATTGAACCTCGCTGTGTTGACATAACCCTATTGCCATTTATCTTCGATCCTGGACTTTGAGACGATTCAGGGGTCGTATTCTTGCTCAGCAAGCGACCAGCAGTCTCCCGAAATAGTTGTATTCTTTTCTCTGGATATTGTGGCAAGTCGAAGAATGCCACGACCTCACTAAGCAATATCTGAGATTATGAATCAATTATGGAGGTCTATCTTTATATATGTATTTATTCGCACCTGTAGGTATCACTTCCCGGACTCGATTCAAACCCCCTTTGCTAACCGATGAGAGTCCACCGCACACATAGGAAACTCGCACCTGGTCACATCTTCTTAGGTCTCCGGTAAGGTCCGGTCGCTCTTAGGTAAATGTGAGAGACGGGCCCTAGCTTTGCTTAACACTTTAGCTCGAATGTTAGGAGACTGTAGGCCTGGTAGGTTAGGCATATTTACTAGGAATTCAAGTTACTGGTTTTAGTTTTGGGAATATGGTAGGACACTATCATTAGGCTTTTAGGAAGGTTTTGTTATGCATAGCTCTCTACAATATGAAGTTAAAACTGAGCAAATGCTTTAAGGTTGAACTGGCCGGTAACTTTTCCATACAAACGCCGTAGGATGATCACTCTCTTATTTGAGGTTTTAGGTCCAGAACTAAGCATGATATCGATTTATCTCTTCATTATCTAGGCTTGTCTTGGCACCGATTTGTAAAAAAAATCTTCACATGATAGTTATAAGCCTCGAAACATCCCTGTAATACCACGAATTTTAGCGCATGTTTAGTCGTAAATAAACGACTTATAGAGCATGACATCCCTAAAATTATTTACATAGAAGCATCGCTCAGTTCATGATCATTTTACATAACATTTTGGAAAACAAATACATCCAGTAGTATAATCATAAACATCCTAGAGCCAAAGGTCGGCACACATAGTTTTGCGCGCTAGTTTTTCTTTCAAAATATTGGGCATCTCATGTCAATACTTCCATTCCGCGGTGAGGGAAGCGGGCGGGCGGGTCTCATTCGCAGCACACTAATATATAATTAACAAAACGCACACTACCAAAAGTCACGTGCATCGCGCCGCGATCTTAGAACATAATATTATATTGAAGGAATGCCCTGTTGCTTTTTGGTGTGCACGTATGTATACACTAACAATATGTAGTGCCTATGCCTACTTACGTACTTATATATATATATATATATACATATGTTGGGAGTTGGGGACCGGATTTTCTTTCGCATTTGATTAGTTTGTTCGTGATAGTAAGTGTCGGACGCCATAATCCATATAGATAGGTACTTGGGTAATATAAATACCTACGTAACTATGTCTAGGTACTCACCTACTCTCACCTAAGTTAGTACCTAGTAGGTATTAGTCAATACGCAGGTCATGATAGCTATGGTGAGTACCTAATCATTTTAGCAACACTTAGACAATATAAAAAGCTGCATTTGGTTAGATATGGTATGGACGTAGGTAGTCCGCATTCTTTTTAGAATATAGTCTAAGCAGTAATATAGCTTCGAGAAAGTACCTACCTAACACAAAGTAGTAAAGGGTTAGAATTAGAAGCTCAATGGAAGATACCTACCTATCTACGATATAATTATCATGTATCATATAGGCCTGCCTAGGCACGCAACTGTCAGCGATGTCAAATCGAAATTCGCGGGCGCGCATTACATTGCATACCTATCTACATAGCTATAAGATCACAACAAATAATAAAGTTAGTACTATGTATCTACCTGCGTAAATTAGTAGAATAAGTATGTATATTTGTAGTAGGTACTTATACCTAAGGTAGTACGAAAGTTTATATGGTAAACTTAGCGATGATTGTAGGCACTTACCTAATCAAAAATAACCTATGATTAGTTATTGATTTTTATTGGAAATAATTTAAATCAGTTACGGGTAGGTAGAGAATTTTTATTCCAAATGTGTTCTACCAGGATTAGAGAATTTTTATTCCAAATGTGTTACCGCTTAGAGACAGATTTTGAAATCGGTACGACACACTCTCATCTCAAAGCTCGCTAGCCGGGCGAGCATTCGCAAAACAACCTTCCACCATGCGGTGAAGTTCATGCCCGCGGCGGGATTCGACCCATAGACCAGTTGCGCGGCAGTCCATTGCTAAGAGCCATCACTGCTTCCCGTTAAGTGTTTAGTGACAGAATTTCTACTTGAGGGTGGTAGCTAGCCAAGCGAGCATTCGCAAAATGCCCTTCTACCAAGCGGTGAATTTCAAGCCCGCGGCGGGATTCGAACCATAGACCTGCTGCGTGGCAGTCCAAACCTAATGCCACTGAGCCATCACTGCTTCCCGTTAGGTGCTTTCTAACAGATTTTCTACTTGAGGGTGGTAGCTATCCAGGCGAGCATTCGCAAAATGCTCTTCACCAACGCGGGGAAGCTCAATATCGCGGCTGGATTCGAACCATGGACCTTCTGCGCGGCAGTCACTAGCTAATGCCACTGGCCCATCACTGCTTCCCGTTAGGCGCTTACTGACAGATTTTCTGCTTGAGGATGGTGGCTAGCCAGGCGAACATTCGCAAAATGCCCTATGCCCTTCCACCAAGCGGTGAAGCTCGAGCCCGCAGCGGGATTCGAACCATAAACATGCTGCGAGGCAGTCCATAGCTAATGCCACTGAGTTCACGTTAGTTGCATGGTGACAGATTTTCTACTTGGGTAGCTATCCCGGCGAGCATTCGCAAAATGCTCTTTTTTTATGCCTGATAGGTTAGCCTTTGACCACTATCTCACCTGATGGTAAGTGATGATGTGGTCGAAGATGTTGTTCAGGCTAACCTAGAAGTACTGGCTCTCAAGGACAGCTGCCGGAGCACACCGTTAGGTGCTTGGCGACAGATTTTCTTCTTGAGGGTGGTAGCTATACAGGCGGGCATTCGCAAAATGCCCTACCACCATGCTATAACGACTGCCATCTTAAGACCACAACCGGGACCAACGGCTTAACGTGCCCTCCGAAGCACGGAAGCGCTCAGTAGTATTGTCCTAGCGGTCACCCATCCAACTCATGACCGCGCGCGACGGTGCTAAACTTTGCTGATCGGTTGAGAACAGCTAAGTAAACTTCGCTACGAACTCTCCACCACGCGGTGAAGCTCAATATCGCGGCGGGATTCAAACTATGGACCTGCTGCGCAGCAGTCCATAACCAATGCCACTGAGCCATGATTGCTTCCCTTTAGGTGCTTGGCGACCGATTTTTTACTTGAGGGTAGTAGCTATCCAGGCGGGCATTCGTAAAATGCTCTTCTACCACGCGGTGAAGATTAAGCCCGCGACGGGATTCGAACCATGGACCTGCTGCGCGGAAGTCCATAACCTATGCCACTGAGCCGTCACTGCTTTAAAAATATGTTGTAGTAAAAGCAGTAACTTGCTAATTATGTAATAAATAATTATTGTAGGTAAATATTTACTACATCAATATGAAAAGAACAAACTAATACATTTACTATGTACCTACAAATCATTGTCCCTACTTACTAAATATTTACCTACTATAGGTGAAATAACATCAGTATGTTATTATAAAACGAACGAAAATTATAACAACAGGTACCTACTGTCCGAACCAAAATGTATTCCTCTGTGAATATATAATATTATTTTATAAGAAATACCTACACACGTCGTGACGTAGCTTGCGACACTATCTCCGTCCGTCGTCAAACATCGTAATTCGTTCGGCATGGTTCGGCTTTCATTGATATATCGCAAACAAGTGTGCGTAATTAGCGTAGATGCAATACGGGTGTGTGATGCGCGATCACTATCTTCGTACTACTCATCACGGAGTCTTACCCTTTCCCACAAAGGTATAGGTGAAATAGCATGCTTTGTTGCCTCGCCCGCTGATAAGTTCGAGCCGTCGGCAAGTGCATCCTTAATGTTCATTCTTACCAGGGGTCCACATGTGAGAATTATGGACAATGTAGTGTACGGATTGCTATAAAACAATAGGGACAGGAGGATAGGGATGTGTAGTTCATTTATAGGTGATGCTATAGGGATTTTAATATTTATGAAGTCTTTTATAAATATTATGATTTATTTAAAATTATATTATATTGATTTAATAAATTTATTGGAAATAATTTGTTAAACATACAGATGAAGCAATATTTGTAAAACTATGATTAGTTATAGTCTAGGCTGATGCCTAGAGCAGATGTCTAAAGAACATTCTTGTCTTATCATATTGATATACCAAAAATAATTTAAATAAGAGCTAATAGAAGAAATCAGTAAATATGGAAACAAATATAAACAATATAAATTCTACACACCAACTAAAAGATCAAAGTAAATTGTCTAAGGACATTACTTCCTATTTTAATAAGATATAAATAAATTTGAATTAAATTAATATAACACTCTAAATACTGAAATAATCTACCTGGATGAGGTATTCAGTTCGGAGACATTGTCGGAAGGATAATATATATCTACTTCATCTCGTAAACTACAATATTTGAGTTTGCTAATAACATTGGTCATTGGCTGGAGACATACGCTCCTTGGATAGCTTGTAGACTAAATATTACGGTCAGAGCAATCCACGGTCACTGGTTGATATTATCACCTGTATATCGCGACAGTTAATTAATATACAACAACTAACTCTTTACAAGTCCCGAAGACATAGATCTGTCTGATTATTACATCAGAGTAGGCCAAATGTAATAATTACCAAAAATAATAGGAAATTCAAATAAAACAAACAAACAGAAAATATTTATCACACAAAATAAAAGTAAGAGATACAATAAAACAATATCTTAAAACATAAATTTAAACGAAGCTCTAGCATTGTGTTCCAAACTCCACCACCATTAAAAACATGGAGGGGATGTAGCTAAAATGATGAACGGATATCGTTGAAATTTCTTAAAAGGTACCTTCAATCCGGCCGCAATGTAAATGTAATAATGTAAATAATCCATAGAATGCCTACTAATCATAGAATATTAAATTCATATAATTTTGAGAAAACTTCACATAATTATATAAGTGACATTTCATACAGAATCTATGGAAACTATTTACATTTAGTTCTAAAAATATATTATGTACTTTATAACAGCATAAATATTCAATTATATACTTCAGAGAAAACTTCTGTCACATACAGTTGCAGTACATGTGGAATCTATGCAAACGATTTACATTTAGTTTGAAAATTGTATATCCTTTATTACTACTCATCATTATTAATAATCTAATTTTATCTGATTTACCTTATGTTATAAACATCAGTTGACAAAGCACGAAAATTTGTTATATAATATTTCTTAATTATTAGAATATTAGTTGTGTTCAATTTATTTCGTCTGCCCCGAATCAGAGGACTTTAAGGCAATGGTTCTTAAGGTTTAGTTATTTATGCAATAATAGATAGCTGAGAATATAAGATAAATAAAGTCATTTAGTGATAACTGGATTTTACTACTACTGACAAACTTAGGATTGTACAAGCATATAATTAATCATTGGACAATGGCATGTGAATGCAGAGTCCAATGGTTCCGAATGACAATCTTCAACTGATAGAGCTCAGCTGTCAGGAATGTTAGAATCTTATTAGGAAACTTCTTATTCTGCTATATTTATTTGTATACTAGGATGTGGCTGTATAGTTCTGAACTTATAGGTATCTAGCTTATCTTAGCGTCCCGAAAAGAATTTAGGTTACTACAACGGTTCATAATGTATGGTTCTACCATTACACTAGACGATCACACCTTGGCCAAAACAACTATCAGTCTAGCACTCAATAGGTAATTGTATGCATGTAGGTTCTTAGGTTAACAATAAATATATTCAAAAAAAGGTTAGGATAGGGAGGGTTTCTTTACAGTATGTCAACAGAAATATCATTTATCCATCAGTATTTAATCATTAATTGTTTGTTACAGTGATGATCAAGTTTTATTATATTTTGATACATTTGAAACTATTTTTCACGTTTTTTGTTGGTGACATTATTATGACATGGCTTCTACATCCAGCAAAAAACGTTCCTATTAAGAAGTATTTCTGCAGTGGAGTTTCACTAGTATTGTAGACAGGAATATAGAAAAACCTCAGTGTTTTATATGCAATAAAGTACTTAATCCAGAGAGCATGAAACCGAGCAAATTAAAATAACATCTCGAGAAATTTCACAAGGAATTCGCGTTTTTTTTTTAAGGATTGAAAACATTCTAAAATTTTCGCGAGTTGATTCTACCGGAAATATACAAATGGCGAATAAATCGTGTATCTTCAAGCTTCATATTAAATCGCTAATAGCATTGCTTTGAACAAAAAATCTCACACTATAGGAGAGGATCTCATCAAGCCATGTTAGGGTGCTGCAGTATCCCTAGTTATCGGCGAGTAGCATGTAGCCAAAGTTAAACAAATATCACTCTCGAATATCACGGTTCAAAGTCGCATTTCAGAGATGAGTTCGACCATTTAGGCGACTGATGTTGCTTCGTGTTCACAATTACTGGTTTTTACTTGGTAAGATACACCGCTATGCTTTGGCTGTTCCCCTTTACTCTTCCATCAGAGGCAGCGCTACGAACTCCAGATTATTAAACATTTTGTGCGATGGTGTTGGTGCCAAATTTATTGCTCTTTTGTACCTCACAGAGGTATGGTGGTTCTCAAGAGGGAAGGTTCTAGGAAGGGTATACTAACTCCATGGACAAATAACATTATTTTTAGAAAATCAGAGAACATCGAAAGGGAAAGAGATTTACATAAAAATAAAAGAAAAAACATTTGTCGAAAAGCTGGCATATCTGGCTGTTTTTTTCAGTGAAAGTAACTATCTGAATATCTCACTGAAAGGAAATATGGTTATGGTTGTATTGATTGAGATAAAATTGCCAGTTTTTTGCGAAAATTTGAACTTTACCAACGCAGAGTCCAGTCTGGTGATGTGTCAATATTTACACAACTAGGTGAGCAATTGTTATATTAGGTCCTTACATATGAAATTGGCGTTTTGTATGGGAGGAACAAAAAGTCGAATATTTTTTAATATAATATATTTAATTAATCAAAGTATGAACCATTATTTTCTATGCACTTTTGCCATCTCATAGGTAGTTCATTGATCCCTTTACTAAAAAAACCAGTCGGACGGGAATCAATAAAATCTTTGAAGGCGATTTGGACTGCCCCATCGGAGTTGAATTTTTTCCCTTGCAAGAAGTTAGCCAAATTTCGAAAAAAATGGTAATCTGTTGGAGCAAGGTCCGGGGAGTACGGAGGATGTCTTAGACTTTCCAATTGAAGCTCTTCTAATTTAGTAGCCGTCTGTAGCGCAGTGTGTGGTCTAGCGTTGTCGTGAAGCAGCAGTGGCGTGGAGCGATTGACCAGCCTAGGTTGTTTAGCCGCTAGCTTTTCCATCATGGTTTGCAATTCCTGACAATAGACATCAGCCGTAATAGTCTGGCCAGATTTGATAAAACTGTAATGAACAATACCGGCACTAGTCCACCAAACGCTTACAAGTAACTTTTTTGGGGTTAATTTTCGCTTGGGGCAGGATTTGGCTGGCTGGCCAGGATCTAACCATTGCGCTGAGCGCTTCCGATTATCGTAAAGAACCCATTTTTCATCACAGGTAATGATTCGGTTTAAAATACCTTCATTATTGTGCCGGTTTAGTAATGTAACGCAGCAGTCGACGCGCGTTTACCGGTTTGTTTCAGTCAATTCGTGAGGTACCCACCTTTCAAGCTTTTTAATCTTCCCAATTTGCTTCAAGTGAATTAAAACAGTTTTATCACTAACATCGCAGCCTGCAGCTAACTCGGACGTGGTTTGCGATGGATCCGCTTCCACAATAGCCTTCAACTCTTCATTATCAACTTGAGTCTCAGGCCGTCCACGGGGCTTGTTCTGCAGGTCGAAATTTCCAGAACGAAAACGTTGGAACCAAAAACGAACTGTGTTTTCTTTTGCAACACGACCGCCATACACATCATTCACCCTTCGAGTTGTTTCCGCAGCACTAGTGCCACGGCGGAACTCGTACTCGTAAATAATGCGATATTTAAGGTTTTCCATTTTGTAAAATGAGTGACGCAAACAGAAAAAAACAGAAGAAAAAAAACAAATGAATGACGATCATCGAAGCACAAATACATGAGTCTATAGCTGTACAAATTTGAATTTGGAATTCCTTACCAAAGAGGAGAAATTCGTGATTAAAGTGGCCAGTACGAAAAACGCCAATTTCATATGTAAGGACCTAATATTTCCAAAGTTGAAAATGTGTCGGCAAAAGTGAAATTTCTCGGACTGCGCGAAGCAATTCCAAAGCGGATTTTTTTATTATGAACTCTGCACATTTTGACGAAATACAGCTTCAGAATACCTGAATTGCTGACAGAGCACTGAAAATGTTGGTACTGTTTGTTACCACTTATAGATGAGAGTGGCTTCTCAACTCTGGTAACATTATTAAAAACAAAGGAGCGAAACCGTTTGAACGTGGAGCATGATATGAAATGCGCTTTGTGTGTTCCGGCAGTAGTCCTTGAGAGCCAGTGAAATTACAGGCACAATGAGACTTAACAACTATGTCTCAATGTGACGGGTGCAGTGCAATTCGTGAGTTGTCATGAATTGCAACTGTTATAGGCAGAGGTTAGTCCACTTAATATCAGGTGGGCTAGCTTGTTCCGTCACAATAAAAAAAAATATAAAAAAAATAAACGTAATATCATAAAACTTGCGAATTTAAAACAATATCAACCTTCACACTAACTAAATTTGGGCTGTGATGTGAAAATAACTAAATATTATTAACAAAGTGGTATTGTAAGTGTGCATTTTTATGAATAAAGATATTTTTACTGGCTTGTATAATTGTTTGCTTAAAATAATTTTTAACTAGGGCCAAAATCAGTTACTCTAACAGGATGTAGGGGTAACAGTTCCGGAAAGGTAAGGAACCAATGTCCTAGATACACATGGAAACAAACAAACGTGGAAGATCTGAAAACTAGAAGACAAAAAACATGACTCTGGCAAATGCATATTGTGCGACGCCAATTCCTCACTATTTAGAGGAAAAAAATCCTCTTTCAGAAATATAGTAGGTATGATATAATACCCGTAGTAGGTATCACAACATAATAGTCAGTCTGTTTTTTTTTATTGTTATTGCGATGGAACAAGCACGAAGCCCACCTAATGTTAAGCGGACTAACCTCTGCTTATAACAAATGCATTTTATTACAATAACTGCGCACGAACTGCACTGCGCCCGTCACCTTGTGACAGTTGTTAAGTCTCATGTGCCTCTAATTTTACTGGATCTCATGGACTGCTGCCGGAACACACTGTTAGGTGCGTGGCGACTGATATTCTACTTGAGGGTGGTAGCTAGCCAGGTGAGCAATCACAAAATGCCCTCCACCATGCGGTGAATCTCAAGCCGCCGCAGTGGGGATCGAACCATGGACCTGCGGCACGGCGGCAGTCCATAGATGCTTCCTTCCGTATTCTAAACCAATATCCGATCACTGACGACATCAATAATACTGTTATAACTTATTATGCTCCATCTTGGATGATAAATAAGTAACCTATATTCAAACTACTTTATACCTACAAACTCGGTACCTCTCCGCAGGTATAACATCCTATTGGGATAAGTACCCAAACATTATTATGTATAATCCTTATTATTTTGTCGTATGAACCTATTTTGTATTATATTTTAGTTTAGACCTACCTAAATAGTAGAATACTACAATGGTATACTGTACTTGCGGAAAAATAGGCGGGCCCGCGCCTCACACGCGCCGCCATTTTGGCATTCGGTGTGAAGGCCACCGCGCTGCTCACGCCCCGCGCCCGCCATGCCACGCTACCGCCCCGCGTTAGGTGTGTGTAGGGCTTTTGGCCGTATTCCATTTCAGCTGACGAATACTATGCAGTTCCCGGACCAGTCGATTGTTTAGTTGGCGCGTCAACCTTCTCATATATATTACTACTAGGTGTAGTTCTGACATTCAGATGGTTGAAATGTTGTTGCCTTACCATTTCGTAATGACGCGTTGTTATTAAGCGATTCGTTCGCTGCCGCGTTCCGGCGACTACATTTTTTAGAGCGAAAGTTAGATTCATCATTGGAAATCCGCCGCATATAATGATGTTATTCACGATTAGGTACATCGATAAAGGTTACCAAGTCTTATTGATATATATAATGATGACATCTCACGACCCTCACATACCATCCCGCATCATGGTGAGATTCGAGATGACAAATCCTCAACCCGACTACGCTGCGTTCGTCACGCCCGGTAAAACCACGCCGTCTGGTTATTCTTTGAATGGCCTATACCTCATGCAGGTGATAATTTACAAGGAGACTTGTTCAGCATACTTATACATTTCCGCTTATTACAAATAACACTCTCCGCTGACTGTTGTCAATGGTTCCTTTAAATTGGAGTCCGCGGATCTGACCGCAGGTTCCAAAGAATTGTATATTGGTTCAGTACTGACGATCCAGTTGCTGTGTACCAATTTGACCGCGTGTGTTTGGAATAAAATCCAGCCCGTTTCACGCATTACGCGTCGTTCGTCAACTGATAGACGATGAAGGAGATAAATTTCCCGCTGCAGCTACTGCTGCCTCTTCTCTATCTATATGGATAATATAGCTCCTCTGTCATGTCAGTGCCGTAGGCAATTACGCTTAGTCAAGAGCTTATTGACCTTTTCAAAATGGGTCAATTTGACCTTGTAAAATGTTCAAGCAATTCTGATGCTGTCCTCGCACACATACCAAATACACATAAAGAACCCCACGATAAAGTATCTGTTCCGCATCAAATCTTAGCCTTAGACTTGGATAGATCTAATGATTATTTCCGCTTTGTGGTAACTGCTCCAGATGATATATGCACCAAACGTACAATATTATCTGTGATAGCACGTCTGTGGGACATCATGGGCTTCGTGGTTCCGGCCATTTTGTACGCCAAGCTTTTAATAAAAGAGCTTTGGTTGTTAAAGGGTGCGTACCAATTGGAGTTGAATTCGCCAATAACGATAATAACGATCACACTCCCAAAAAGTTGTTCCACTTAGGTCATGGCATTATTTTGCCATAAACGCTATGAAGATACTGGAACAGTTTGAACTACCTACATTTATAATGTCAAAAGTGACACAAGTGGCAAATTTTAGTGCGATTCTTAGCGTTTTTATCCTAAATGGAACAGGGGAGAACAGTTACAAACGATCACAGTGATCACAACCATCGACGCAAATGTGGTCAAAATTATCGAAAATAACGAAATTGTCGTCAAATGGAATACGCCCAAAGTATGACTGGGATGCCGAACTGCCGCACCATATTGTCACCAAGTGGACACAATTTTGTGCTGAACTTCCTTCGCTTAACAAATTGAGCATTCCAAGACATATGGGTCTCAGGCAGAATTGCGTTGTTAATATTTGGAGGTTCGCAGACGCGAGTGAGCGCGCCTACGGAGGAATGGTATACATACAAGTCCGCGTAGGCATAGAACATATAAGAATACTACGGCGTAGGTAACAATTTCACTGTGTAACTTGTGTGCACAAAATCTAAAGTGTCACCCGTAAAAGTAGTTTCGGTTGCACGGTTGGAACTGCGCTGCAGTTTTGTTATCACAATTACTAGTCTCGGATATCATTAAATGTCGTTATCTCGTTTCTACTGTTTACGCCTTTAGCGATTCTAAAGTTGTGCTTTGTTGGATAAACGCGTCATCGCATCGTTGGCAAACTTTTGTCGGTAATCGAGTCGTAAAATTAACAGAAAATATTCCCGCGAGTAGATTTATTCATGTTTCTGGCTCAGAAAACCCTGCGGACTGCTTATCGCGTGGTCTAACCCCTGCTAAGCTAATATACCATCCTTTATGGTATAATGGACCTTCTTGGATTATACGCCACCCTAGTGAATGGCCATTACATAAATTTAACGTAAATGAATATGAAGATATACCTGAACAACGGATACAAGCACATGTTCTTACCACTTGTCCATTAGACAATTTACTTTAGCGCTTGCACAACGACATTCATCGTATTCTAAATTATTACGCATTTACCGCTTGGTAAAAATATTACCCCGTGCTAAGACCATATCGACCTCAGACTTAGATTTTGTTGAGAATAAAGTAATTCGCGCTGTGCGTTTTGATGTTTATTTTTACACGACAAATTAAAGTTACATAAATCAGAAATTTGTTCACCTGCATTAAATAAGCTTAGGCTTTTTCTCGACAGTGATGGGTTTATTCATGTCGGGGTTGTTTGCCTCTTCTGCCGAGGCACATACGCATAAATACCCTTTAATTCTACCGCGCCATGATCACGTATTTGACCTGAGTGTTGATCACTATCACCGCAAGCACTTGCATGCTGGTCCGGAGTTTCTTATGTCTTTATTATGTTAGTCAAAAACTCTGGATTTTTGCAGCACGACATATCATATTATACATATCACGTCATCGTATACACCAATGCAATATATGCTTTAGGTCAAAACCGCGTCCTTTGTTCCCGCTCACGGCTGATCTGCGCAGTTCTCGCATCAATTAGGTTGATAAAGAGTTTAAATTCGTAGGATCCGATTATGCAGGTCCTCTGCAGTACACACATGTCGTGGGCGGGGGGTGAAAAGCCGGAAAGCCTGGTTATGCATTATTACTTGCTTAACTACTCGCGCCATCTACATCGAGATAGCAACAGATCTAAGCACTGTTAGCTTCCTAAACGCGTTCAAACGTTTCCTTTACCGACGTGGACCTGTCGAAACCATGTATTCGGATAATGGTACTAGTTTCGTAGGGGCATGTTCTTATCACCGTGACTTGTATAAATCTTTAGATGAGTTTCAGTCCCCGTTATAAAATGAACTTTTCGAAAACCGAATAAATCCCCCTCGTCTCCTCACTGGGGAGGTTGCTGGGAGAGTATAGTAAAGATCGTGAAGACGGTTTTGTTTAAAGTCATCTGACAACAAATAGTGTCATACGATAAGCTTCTTACCGTAATAACGCAAATCGAATCTCTTATAAATTCGCGCCCACTGACTGCTATGAGCAGCGACCCTGCAGGGCCTGCAGCTCCCACACTTGCATATTTTTTGCACACTGTGCCACTTTCATCGCTTCCCGCACCTGAGGTTACACCGACAGACGTACGCCAAATATACTGACACTAAGTTATTGGATGGTATGGTGCAGTCCTTTTAGAAGCTCTGGCGTTTGGAGTGTTTATACCAGTTGCAGTCGCGAGATAAATGGAACGTACGTCGGTTCCTATTCGGGAGAGTACTGTAGTGATTGTCAAAACTGACAACGCACCGCATTTAGCTTGGCCTTAGGGTTTTGTTGAATGGGTTCATCTATTCAAGGAAAAAAATAAGTAAGTGAAAAAGTTCACGAATCAAACACCATATTCTAAAGGACCTCCCAAATTAACGCGAACGCTGAACGCTTTGGCGGGAAATTCATAATATTATTATTATTTTGGTTTTGTTGCTAGATCGTCTGAAAATTATACTTGATAACGTAAAACTCGAAATCTGGAGCAGTTTTCACAAAATCGAATGACATTTTAAATAGTTACTTACTTGATAGGTATATTGAATTGTTTACATTTGTTACGGGTAACGTAACAATACAATTTTACGTAATTAAACGTAATAATAATTTTTTTTACAGTTTAGGGGTAAATATTGGATTCAAGTGAATTGGTGTACAATGTTAAAAATAATACGAGCAATATTATTTTTAACTCGCGAATACCATGATTTTATATAATGGTTACGTAACCTAACTATAAGAGTGATAAAACTATTTTTTTTTACTCACAGTTGCTTCTATTGTTTGTCTGTTTTCCAATGCTATCCACATAGAATTAAAAGAAACATTGATGGAACAACCTTTTTAATGAGTCGTAGTTTTATGAAGGTAGGTATCACGTTTTACGATGACACCACGAGTTTTGTGTTTTTTAAACACAATTTATTTTTTATGACTAAGCGCTACCACAGTAGATAGGTATACCTATACCTATTCTGAAGCTAATAAAGTGGGTATGTATAGGATGACAATACTTTTGGTAGAGCGAAGTTTTAGGAACTATATCATGGAGCAATGTGTCAGGATTTGGCGTATTTCTGGGGTAAACATCAGAAGCTTTGTTAAGGAATTGATGGTACGCTTTTGCAAAAGTAGCTATAGTTCAAAAATATACATACACGGTAGTGGTAGTATATTGAGTACTTTCGTCTTGGGATCTAAGATATCATCTTGAGATTTAAGATATCAGTTTCTCAGAAGGCGCTACTGTCCACCTTCCGGTTACCATAACGCGCTTCTTACGACACCCACAGGTAGAAATGGGGGGGGGTCACATTCTAACCCGGCACCTTACGGGGCTATGAATCAGTTGACTGATTAAAATCAGTTGAATTACCCCACGCACCAATAATTCCCATTTGAGGTCTGAGGATACATATATCCGTGATAAGCTGTCAGCACCTTACTAAAGGCCAAGGTTTGTCTTAACTTGGTCAGGACACGTAGGTATCGATATAACTTACCACACAGATATTTTACATGAGATTTCCAATTTAATTGTCTATCTAAGTATATTATACCTAATATTTTGTCCCATAAACTTCTTTAATAATGGTGGTATTGTAATTGCTATGAATATTAAGTTGCTTATTTCCATAGTTTTGAAATTAAATATAATTTGGTATATAGTTTGGTTTGGTTTTCGTCAGATTCACATATAAATGATTAGGACATAAAATAATTTCGAATGAATAACTAACATTTTATGCATTATTGATCTTTTCCCGGTACTTTAGTAGTACATTCAAAATTTAATAAATGTAAAGTACTTGCTAGCCAACATTTTATTGAAATATTTATAAAACCCAAAGAAAAAGTTGTAGATCACAACAATTGCAGATAATTTTGTTAAAACAGCGTAGGTATATAATTATATAATTGTTCTACTATTTATTCCTCCTAGGGGAGCAGGGGGAATGGGAGACAGTGAGTCTGTCTGATTTTTGCATAAATATACACTTTTGAACAGTATTGAAAACATAGTAAACATTAACAAAAAATAGTAGTGACTACGTAAAAGAGGACTCGAACATATTTGTTGCGAATCTGGAAAACCTCACGAGCTCTGGTACAGATATAGGGCCCGTGGTGACTGGACACATGCTCGATGCTCCGGTTCAGATTTTGCATAAAATTTTGTTTTTGATGTTTGTAACTACTGGTTTTTAATAATTTTTCTAAAGCTTAGTTTCACATAAAGTTTTCATGTTCCTAAAGATATTTTAATTACATTTTATGCACAAATGGCATTATGTTTATATGCCTCAATTTTTTGTTTTACATGTTATGTGCTCTGGTCACCATTGTCCTAATTGTTATTATTACTCCATCCACTGGTTTCTATTACCCCAACCCTCGTGCAATGGGAACCAAAGCATTTTTTTTTAATTACGATTATATCAAAATTTATGTTTTGATTAGATTCTCGATGATGAGAACTTAAGGCTGATTAATGATAGTGTTCAAAATACCAAATACTATAACGAAATTTTCATTGAGACAAAAGTAATTGGACTTAGCGTAAGGCCTGAATGAAAAAGCGTCCAGCGGAGCGTTCAGCGTTACGTGTAAGCGGTGAATGAGCGTTCGCCCGGTGCCTTAGCGCCCCGCTGACGCGCAAGTCGTGCGTGCACACAGTACACTTATTTCTTAGGTAAGTGGTTCCCATTCCCCGTCTCCCTTACTGTGGTATAAGGTTGATATGATTTTATTTTTAATATACTGTTTATCTACGAATTTTTGCTTTTATTGAAATTGCCGAAATAAAATTTCGCTGAATGAAAAGGCTGGTGTTAAGTTAATATTTGGGTGAATATCCCAAACAGAAAAACTTCGTGGTGTGGATGAAAACGCCGGTTCGGATGTTCAAAATCCAGTCGAAATAACTTTTCTCAACAGAAAATATAATTACTTAACCTAGATTATAAGTATATAAAATTTACCATTTATAATTTCATTTCGATGACCTTAATATAATAATTCGGTGGCAAAATTTCGGTAGACCGCTTTATGATTTCGGTGTCATTTAAATATCATCTCAAATATATTGTATGTTACTTATCTAATATACTATATTATTAAAATAGATTGAACCACGTATTTAAATTCATTACCTTAAAAAAATACACAGAAATGAGAAAAAATGACGAATAGTTGAAATGGGAAATTGCGAAGAAATTAACAGATTATTTTGTTAATTTCTTCGTAATTTACAGAGACAAAAGAAAGTCTCGATAAAGATTTCATAGACATATTTTATATTATTCTCAGTTTAATTCTAACTCTTCTGAGTTCCAATCAGAAAGTTTTTTGCACGACCCTCGGACGCGTAGTGCTATATCTGGTTGATCAGAAAACAGTCCGTCCACCCCAGCATCAAAATACGCCTGCAGTTCCCTTGCAAAGTTTCCTATAGCAGCAGGTGAAGTATCGTTGCTTTGAAGCTCTGTGGGTAAGAAATAATTCTCAGCGCGGAAAGTGTAAGGGTGCACCTTCAAACCAGCTCCGTGTGCTTCGGCAATAAAGCGCGTTGGAACTCCCAGTCGGTTGTTTTCATCCCGGGGGATAATGTAGCTCTTGTCTGGTCCTACTGCAGCCGCGTACTTAGCTACTTCTTTAAGTCCTTCCGCTGTAGCCATATCACCGTAAGTTAGACCAGTACCAAGTTCCACTTGATCAGCAGGCTGTAGAGACTTATCACTCTCCATCAATTGAAGCAATTTTACGTTTGTTAGTTTACTGAGTCGTTTTAAGTTGCTCACTTCAAAAGACTGAATATAAACAGGAGCATTGGAGCTCCAGTATCCGTTTCTGATTAAAGTTTGGACCAAAGGCAACTCCATGGACAGTCCTAAGCGCTGAAAGTGCGAGCTGTGTTTTATTTCCGGGTAGATACCGATAACTCGTTTTTGACTTTTTTGTAAACTTTTAACAAGATCAATTATTTCTTGAAAAGTGGGAATTGTGAATGTGCCATCCATTCTAGCGTTTCCTGGTCTTATTTCTGGAATACGTTCAACGACCCGTAGTGTTTTTAAGTCAGCAAGAGTGAAGTCCTCCGTAAACCAGCCCTCCATCTCCACTCCATCCACAGTTTGCTTACGGTGACGAGATGCGAATTCCGGATGTTTTGCGACGTCTGTGGTCAGGCTGAGCTCATTGTCGTGCCGTGCTACTAAATGTCCATCGCTGGTCATGACGAGATCGGGCTCTACGTAGTCAGCGCCCATCGTGACTGCTAGTGCGTACGAGCCAAGGGTATGCTCTGGGACGTAACCGCTGGCACCGCGATGAGCGATGACTACTTGACTGCAAAGGTCCTCATCGGTGCCCGTAATCCAAGTCTGAATGCTTTTCAGATCCTGTGCTGGATTGGCTGACAAGAGCCCAAGAAAGGCAAATATCAGAACTAGGGTATTTGCGGCAGTGGCCATGTTTGTAATATCTAAAAAATATGACATAATTAGAAACGTTATTAAGACTTACTCTGCAGTATAAATAAAGAATGCATCTCTATATATAAAACATCATGTATAAGTAAATTTGTATATGGAATTCACAAGAAATTATGCGGTGTAAACTTGGCCCTACCTTTTGTTATTTTCAAGAAATAATGTAACTAAACTAATACTTTGTAGTTTTTTTAAATAAGGCTAAGGGCATTTGTTGTTTTTTGTGAATTGCACCGCTTTTAAAGCTCAGAGTTGTGAGTATGATTAATTAGTAACTTAGCAGTTACAGTAGAGGAGTTGGAATTAAAAATTACCGTTTTAATAATTTGAAAATATGCTTACCGTACTGCTACAAAAAGGGATTCCAGAGGTAACACAGATATTATTAATATAATACCTACTGCTTTTAGGTCGCAAATTCTTCAAGCATTTAACTCGTAGCTCCTACTTAATCTCGAGTGTGATCGTTTATGGGTAAGTTGCTAGTACAGTCATAGAGGAAAACGTTTTTGACCTCATTAGATAGGAAATAGGAAGATTGAAGGTTCAAATCATGGTCACGGCAACATTGAATAATAATTGAGATTCATTTACTGTGCGGGTATCTGGTAATATTCATTTAACAGATTATGATTGTATCGTTCGCTCTGGTCAGGTGAAGCCTGGTGTTTAAGCGGTAATCTCTGATTATAACAGATACCTACATAATGTTCATGATTATATAAATAGAGGTGCCTACAAATTTTCTTAAACTTAGGTTGTATGGTGAACTAAATAGTCATAAAATGTTTATGTTTGTTTTTACCCGACTGCTAAGGAAGGGTCCTGTTTATCGCGCGTATCATGTATTTAAGTATGTTTGTAAATTTCTTTATTACCTTGTATCTTCCAAGCGGCTGAACGGATTTCGACAGTTTTGAGGTATCGTTATATTGGTCATATCAACCCAAGTGACCCTAGATAGATGTTTGAATAAAAATGAAAGATTATTAGCGCGTTCGTTTATAAAAAAAAATGCCAATCATATCCAGCAAGGTAACAAAAGAAACTAAACGGAGATACAATTTGTACCTATGTCGTACATGGACATGTAAGTTGTACAATAATACATACAAGTTGTATGTTCAGAAATGGGTTGCTAAAAGGTATAAAATAAATAATAAAAAAAAAACGCAACTGCACCAAAGAGACCGAAATAAGATTGAGAATCCCGCATTGAGTTTAGTAGCATTCGGAACCCAACGGCAAATTATAAACCGATAAAAATAAGATATTGATTACAGATAAATGGGTTCCGTTTGCAACTAAACTTAATGCGATATACAGGGCTATTAGTAAAATGCTAACAACCCCTTAGGGTTGACTTCTAACAATCACACAAACAAATCTTGACGTAGTAATTAAACAACTTTAAACGGTTTATTATATATACTTATATATACTTTGCAGTGATCGTGGTCACGGGGTGATAGTCACCCCGTGACCACGATCACTGCAAAGTGTTTGAAACGTCGGGACAAAAATAATGATAAATATACGCGATTTAAACCGTTTAAAGTTGTTTAATTACCATGTGTGATAATCGCGAAAACCTAAGACAACATTAAATCTTGACAAGGACGTCAAGATTTAATGTTGTCTTAGGTTTTCGCGATTGACAAACATTTTGAGATGAGTTTTATTTGTATAATAAATAAATTACAGGCACAAGAGACTTTTAACATCAGGCGATCCTCGTGCTTATTCCGTCAAATACACATAAACAAACACAAAAAACATTAATTAGTCTCAAAATGTTTGTTAGAACTAGCAGAAGCAACCCGAAGAGGTTGTTAGCAATTTACCAATAACCCTGTATATATAGATATAATATTAATGCAATAAACTTAATAATGGGGGTTAAAGTATGAAATTGCTGTTTTATTGTAATAGGTATTTCGGATTGACATAGAACCTTTATGGTTTGAGATTTTTGAGTGAAAGTCTTTTCAAACGGTTCCTGTGAGGTTCTTCTTATAAAAAATGTGCAACATTCGATTATCGACTTGCAGTTGTTTATTTATTCGGCTTAGACAAGAAAGATGGGTACTTCGAAAATTCAAGTGATTTTTGAATAGGTACGAGTTCGCGGAACTAACGCGGCAGAAACAGCTCGCAATATCAATGTTGCGTTTGGAGAAGGGATTGCTAATGAGCGCACCGTGCGATTTTGGTTTGAACGCTTTCGTTATGGAAACTTTGATTTGAAGAACAAACCACGTGGAAGACGCCCACACAGGTGAATAACAATGAATTGAAAGAGATGGTGGAAGCCGATCCAAGCCAAACTATCCAGGAGTTAGCGGCATGGTTTTACGTTACCTTACAATCAATATTGACTCATTAACGTCACATCAATAAAATAAAAATAAATAAAAATATGATGTATGCAGAAAGAAACGTTCACACCGACGTTCGATCTAGATCACCAGAGTCTATCGCAAAGGCATAAATGACCTTTCTATTAGATGCCAGCAAGGTATAGATAATAATGGTATTTATTTTGATTAAATAAATATGCTAAATTTAAAAAAAAAAAATTCAATGCAAATCAGCAATGTCATAGGGTACTCCCCTAATATAATAATATATATCTTGTTCCATCCCTGTTAGAATGTCGGGTTACTTATAATTATATATTTAATAAATCATTCTCGGCTTTTCATGGATATGCTGTAAAGAGCGTCTTTAGTTAGTAAACTAGTGAACACTACTTAAAAAAACGTTTTGACGCTGCTGCACCGTATCATCGAGACCACACTCTCTGGTAACAAATATGTTAAGAAAACATTAGAAAAATACTAAATCTATCAAAATATATCTAGTGACAATTCATCCATATTTTCCTGTTAAGCCAACGTGACATCACACACGCCACGCAGCCAAACTGGAAGACATTTATCGACGCGTTTCGCTTCTACACGAAGAATTGACTCTTCGAGCGCACAAGCGAGAAAAAAAAAAACCTATTTTTACTCGATGATTTCTGATGGAAATTTTTGATTGAATGATATTTGGAAGAAATTTGCAGCACCGTTACTGTTAAGTGTTAATTTTTTGTTTGTTATTAAAACATGTTTCAATGTGCACGTTTTGCAGGCTTTGATGACCCAAGTATTGAGGCAAGGCCTTTTGACACCAACTCATTAGCTATGTTTTTTTTTATTAAGTAAGTATTTCTAGTATGTAATCATTTTGTGTCAGAAAAAGTAGAACTTTCTTTCTTTAAGTTGAGAGACAGAGAAGAGAGAGAGAGTTATGAGAGTAGGGTATTTTGAAATACCCACCAGGCTAGCTACCACCCTCAAGAAATATGTTGCCGAGCTACTGACGGTGTGTTCCGGCAGCTGGCCTTGAGAGCCAGTAATTCCAGGTTACTCTGAAAAACATCTTCGACTGCATCATCAATATGGTGGGATAGTGGTCAAAAGCTGGCCTGGCCTATAGTATACAAAATAAAAATAGACTTTATTTATATTATTTTATTTTCTTCATAACAGTACATTGAGATAACAATACCTTGAGATAAAAATACCTGGCTGTTATCACTATCATGTCAACTTGTTAGATAGACTAAAACGTGAATACTTTCGAGTCAGTACCTACTTTACTATAAGTAAAGTGACAATCAATATAATTGGGGAGAAGAATTGAATGAAAATCATTATACGAGTACCTTTCTCGTTTTTTTTTTTTTTTGCCTGATAATTTAGCATGTGGCCACTATCTACCCTGATGGTAAGTGATGATGTGGTCGAAGATGTTATTCAGGCTAATCTAGAAGTATTGGCTCTCAAGGACAGCTGCCAGAACAAACCGTTAAGTGCTTGGCGACAGATTTTCTACTTGAGGGTGGTAGCTAGCCAGGCGGGCATTCGCAAAATGCCCTACCACCATGCTATAAGGATTGCCTTCTACGACTGCCATCCTAAGACAACAACCGGGACCGACGGCTTAACGTGCCCTCCGAAGCACGGAAACGCTCAGTAGTAATGTCACTAGCGGTCACCCATCCAACTCATGACCGCGGGCAACGTTGCTTAACTTTGATGATCGGTTGAGAACAGCTAAGTAAACTCCGCTACGAGCGCTTCAAACTATTTACTTCAATTATTTACTAATATAAAAACAAAATTAAAATTTAGTAAAAAACCCACGGGTTTTAGGCCTGAATCGAAGATCGAAGGACTAAATGGAGTAGAGATTGTAATATACAGCGCGCACGAGTTTCATACAACGTTTTTCAACACACGAACGAGGAACGAATACGAAAATTTCGATACGACGACGAATAATATTTATTCGTAGCGATACAAAATACTTTCTTGATCTTTTTGATCGCAATAATAACCTGATAAGAAGGTTTATAATTAAATCTTCTAAAAATCTACTTCAGTAGGTAAAAAACTCTTTGGTTTGTTTTTATATGAAAAACTAACGAAACAAACTACAATCTCCTTGGGAAGTGTGAAAAGTTTTTTTTTTTATTTAAAACACTGGTTCAGTAAAGTAAAAAAAGCACGAATGCGTAATAGACGTATGGTCTTATTCATGATCGCTCCATAACTTTATAGTAGGTTTATAAAACGTTATTAGTACTGCGCAAAAGAGTTTTCTTCTGCGCAGTACTAATGACATTTTATAAACCTATCTTAAATTTATGAAACGATTATGAATAAGGGGGTAAGTATATTATGACACTAAAATCGGTGCATTTAAAGGCCCGTTACGAGCGAGTGTGTTGAAAAAGTACATAGATACTACTCAGTAAATAAAGTACCGGGAAAAGATACATACAAATTGCTAGTCATTCATTTTTGAGTTTGAAGCAGTGACAGCACAGTGGCATTGGCTATGGACTGCCGCGCAGCAGGTCCATGGTTCGAATCCCGCCGCGAGCTTGAGCTTCACCGCATAGTTGAAGGGCATTTTGCGAATGCCCGCCTTTTTAGCGACCATCCCCAAGTAGAAAATCTGCCGCCAAGCACCTAACGGTGTGTTCCAGCAGCAGTCTTTGAGAGCCAGTGAAATTTCAGGCACATGAGACACACATGTTGGGTCGGATCGGATTTGACATGACTTTGACATGTCCTCAGCGACTCTAATGCGATTGAGTTTTTGGAGAAAAATTAGGTCTTTTTTAATTGTTTTTTATTTTTAATGTTTCATATCCAGAATGCCAGAGACTCACAGTGAATGACTAAGAGAACGATTTAGGCATAAACTTTTTACCCCTTAGTTTAAACTATTAAGCAACATGAGTATGGGAAGCATTTTCCGCATGTCTGTGAGAGTGTATACCTTCCTACGGAGATAACCCAGCTCTGCCTACCAAAAAAAAACCGTTATTTTCATGGCTTTTAGGGAAATGTTTTTACGACATAAAAGAGTTTTCTATGCAATGAAATATATAATATTAATCTATAAATTTGTGACATCTCGCAATATAAAATTTAAATTTCACTGTACTGATCTTAAGTTTATATAATTTAATTAGTATTTGGAATATCTTAGTTTTCAGCGCCATATAATATAATCGAACGCAAATATTGTTTGAATAAAGACTGGCTGGTACGAAGGCTAATAGCCGCGCCGCCTGCCGGCTGAATAAAAAAAAAAAAATAAGCCGAAGTGATTTAAAAAAAATTCTCGGATTGTTAGAAATTTATGATTTTGTTTTGAAAAATAAGTTCTTCAAGTGACAGTGAAAGTATAGAATTAACTGCTGAAAGTATTAGAACTGACACAAGAAACGTGATGGATAATCTATTACCTGCAAAATCCCGAGGGAAATTTTAGAAAGCCTATAGTAATTTTATTGAATCGAGAAATGCAAGAGGTGCCAAAAAAATTTCAGAATCTTTGTTTTTGTCCTACTTCCATTAGAGGAAGGTGGGGGGACACCGGATACTTAAGATAAATACACAATAATTAATAAAACACTGATTTTTTTATTGAGATAATTAATATCCTAAACGTTTATACCTTAGACATGACTTTGGAATTAAAATGTTTGAGGTCAGTGTTAAAAACTACAAAGTAGAACAATTTTATACGAAAATTATAAATCCGTAATCACCCCCATACTTACGGGTCAAACCTGATAGGCATTTATATTAAACGGTAAACAATAAAACAATATATATATATTCAAATAAATAACTCAGTCATATCATACAAAAATTATTTGCAGCTGATGTAGCTTCAGGTGATCTTGGTGACAATTCAGAACGTCGTTTTAGAAATCCAAAATTACCTAACCCAATCTAAGCCGGCGAGTCCAGTTTCTTTAAATTAGGGATTAAATTATTTCCTTCAGCTAATTAGAAGGCCCATAGGGCAGTAGATCTGTTTTAGTCAATGCATAAAGTCAAAATTTCATACCTTGGGTATGTTCGACTAACATATCTTTCAGCTGAAGAATATCAAAGTATTGAATCTCGACTATTTGGACTTCACAGATGGTGAAGACGCATTTTTCAGCAGCTAATATTTTCTACTTTGGATTTTCCACCTTTGATCATGTTAACACGTTCTTCTAAGGAACTTTTGGTAACATTATATAAGAGTGTGTGTGGCTTAAGCTGAAAGATATCCCTTTCTACCACCCGTCACTGAATTGATGATGGGTGTCTGACTGTCGGATGTATTGCAGCCTGATTGACATTCTCACATATATTTGTAGCATGTTTTAACTCGCACTATGACAAAGGTTAAAAAAGAGGAATAAAATAAACGCCTACAATACCTAGGAATACATAAAGCCATTGGGGTGAAACCGGATAGTCGAAATCGCTCCGTACGCTTCTACCCCACAGGTACCACGTTTGAAAATGTAATAACTAACAGATTAAATTTACACACACAGCAACAGCAAATACCGTTATAGTAGGTTAAATATGTACTACTTCTTAATTAATACAACTGTTTATGATATCACATAGCTAAACGTAATGATTACACTTTAAAAAAATCTAATTATTAGATAAATTACCTTTATTTTAAATTTTTGCTTATAAGCGCACGCGCTGAGATGTTACCGGCGACGCGACGCCGCAATTTGCAACTACACTAAGTAAGCTTTCTCGCTTATTCCCAACTAGCTAGAACGAGACTACTAATGGTAATATATAGGTAATGAACTTTTAAAAATAACTGTTGATGATATCGCTAAACGGTCGGATGATTTAGTGTTAGTAAATCTGACAGACACAAAAACAAAAATTTACCGATCCTTCGTAATCCGAGGAGAATACAAAACAATTTAACAGAAATACCTGGACCTGCGTCCTGCTGATATGAAGATCAATCCGTTTTTCATTCATTCATCCAAAATGGTAGTAATGGTATGCTAGTGCTTCAAACAAGTTAGGGGAAAAAATAAAATTTCTAACATGCCACAAGAAATCGCTACTTATTTGAAGTTACCAGATATCTGTATACAGGACATTGTTTTCGTCGTACTTCTGCTAATATTTTGGCACATTCTGTACCGGAATTAAATGTTCTCAAGCGACATGGAGGATGGCAGTCTGGCATGCCATCGATCAAGCACTCTGATAAGTTTTGGAAAATGGTTTCTGGTCTCTACATATAATCACAGTGGAAATATCCGTAGGACCCACACTAACTCACTTAGCTCCGATGTCCCCAAATAATATAAGTGACGATGCCGCGATGCGGAGGTTCCAGTGGAGGTCCGTAAGACAATGGTGCTCTTGAGCCCGTTATCAACACCTCTATTTGTAGCGGAGCGTTATTGGCGCCCGCAGATGATAGAGGTAGAAGTCGTTTCATGCCCTCTGCGCCCATCTCAAGTAAAATATACTAATACACTAGAGACTACTGATAGCTAACAATTCCTCACTCAGCGTCTGTTGGAGCTAGAACTGCTGACCGAAGCAACTGTCCAGTCAAAGATGTAATAAAATATTTTAGTTCATAATTATTAGCGACTGTTTAGTTTGTTACTTTCCTATATATGTTATTAATCTGATACGACTAAATTAAACTATTTTATCATAAAGGATAACTTACGTCTAAACAAAATAGGTACATACCTACATGGGTATGATGAGTTTGTCGACAATATCAATACAGTAACCATATAATATGTAACATTATTATTGCTTGTTAATTTCTGGGCCTCTTAAGTCCTCTTTCTGATTCTCTCTCGTAGGCCTCATCGGTAGTTACGTAACTTTTGAAACTATTATTGTTTATATTCTGGAATTTCACTTAACACTGTCCTCGTATTCGCACAGCCAGATCAGGGTGTTCAGAAAATATCCCATCGATTCCTGTAGCAATATAAGTCCTCATTTCACCGCTGTAGTCTCCAATGGCAGCGGGAGAGCCATCCTTACTCTGAAAGTCTTCTGGCAGGAAGGCGTTTTCTGCTCGGAATGTATACGGATGCACCTTTAAGCCGACAGCATGAGCGTCTGCTACGAAGCTAGTGGCCGTACCTAGTCTGTTATTGTCATCTCGAGGTATAATATAGTTCTTATCCGGTCCTACCGCTGCTGCGTATTTTGCCACTTCTCGAAGTCCTTCAGCTGTTGCCATGGCATCATATGTTAAACTACTTCCTAAGATTGCTTGATCAAAAGGTTGTAAATATTTCTTACCATAAAGTTGAAGTAGTCGTAGTTGTGTATAGTTTGCAAGCTCTTTCAAGTTGGTTACTTCAAAAGACTGTATATACACGGGATCTGTTGACTTTGAGTAGCCCTTTTTCTGTAATGTCTCTACCAATACTCGTTCTATTGGTAATCCGAGACGTTTGAAATGACTGCTGTGCTTGATTTCAGGGTAAATACCGATCACTCGTCTCTGACTCAGCTCTAAGCTTTTGATTAAGTCTATAATTTCTTGAAGGGTGGGTATTGGGAATGTGCCATCCATTCGCGCATTTCCAGGTCTCACGTCGGGGATCCGTTCAATAGCTCGCAGGGTCTTCAATTCTGCGAGGGTGAAGTCTTCAGTGAACCAGCCCGTCATATTGTGGCCGTCCACTGTTTGAGTACGAAGTCGCTTAGCGAATTCAGGGCGCTGCGCGACGTCCGTGGTAAGGCTCAGCTCATTGTCGTGTCGAGCAACGAGGTGACCATCACTGGTCATGACGAGGTCGGGTTCTATGTACTCAGCGCCCATCGTGATAGCAAGGGCGTAAGCACCGAGGGTGTGTTCAGGAACGTAGCCACTGGCGCCCCGATGAGCGATCACTAAAATTTTGCACAGGTCCGGATGTAGCCATGTCGTCGTCTCATATTCGGGAACTGGTGTAGGTAATAGATTTGTAAATTGGATAAAACTTATTATAAAAATTAAAAACAGGATCATTTTCACGTGAAATGGTTTGTCTGTAAAAATATACTTTTAAGAAAAAAAACAGATCTAATGTTCGTTATTACAAGACTACTCAAGAACGAGTCTGTATATATATTGTATTTGTAGCTACAACAACCGATATGTAAGTACAAGTGCTTACAAAATGTCAATAATAATTTAAAAAGCTATTTATTTATATTCATAACGCTATTAACAGTATGCTGCTAAGGTCAGCTTAAATTAGTAGGTACCTACTTTACTTGATGTGATACATAGATACTATTTAATTCTAAGCCGTATTAACTTCCGACATCGGTACATAATGTATTTATATTATTGACTACTCAATTTAGTAAATTGATAAACAAGTTCTAAGAAGGATATGACTGTAGGTAAATGTTAAGGCTCTATGGTTGTCTGAGGTGTAGACGTAGCGAAGATGCAACATATCAGTAAATTCCTAGTGCCCGCGTCGCTGTAGATATTATTTTGTTGTTTATTTATGGTTGTATGTTTTCCACTTAATAGTACCTACTGACTCGTATATGATAATAGTGTACCAGTAGGTCAATCATTTTGATATGGTCATAAGTTCATAGTGGCGCGATGTCTACGTGTTCGGCTCAATCAATACAAACATGATAAGTACATACTTATATATTACGTACGTTTTACTTGAGGCTAGACTGGGTTCTATTGAAACAATTCTGAGTTTAAACAAAATAGGAACGCAATAAGAATAAAAAATACGACTATAAGAATACACTAGCATTAACTTTATATAGTGTATTTTCAGAAAAAAGAAGAAAGAATCCTTAACTAGCAAATTGTGTTTAAATGTGCTCGAAAAAAACTAAATATTTTCAATCGGTTGCAAACTATTTTGAAATGTGTAACTATTGCTCTAACAAACGCTTCCTTTTAGATGCCTAATGGTGCTAAATTAAAGCAGTAGATTTTTGCAGCTTAGTATTTGTACAAAGATTAAAATTATTGTATGCCGAAAAGTGTCACATAGTTTAGGTACTGTAGTCTTCTTAGGTGTTTAGTATTTATTGTTTGTAATACGTTATATAAGGCTATAATCGTACAAGTTTCACGCCTGTATGTGTTATTGTATTTAAGATAGACAAGAAAGAAAAACGTAGACAAAAACAAACACGTTTATTGTATGTACCCACTTTCATGTTAATTATTTTGCTAGTATTATTATTTTTAGGTGATCCGCCATACTTTCACATATTCTGTGAAAATTTCAATCGTCTACCTATTACCATTCCAAAGATACCCGCCCTTTAAAGGTCGGACGGACTGACGGACACCCGAAGCTTTGTAATAGGGTCCCATTTTCTAGAACAGAATCTAAAGAAGACCCGTGTGTCTCTCTCGGCATCTCGCTACAGACCGCAAAGTCAATATAGAACAAAAAGACAATCAACGCTTTTAGTTACAGAAAATATATTGCTTGCGCCTGCTCATTTTTTTACGCAATTGTCGTAGTGCGTTTGTGACAGATTTGTAGGCGTCACGAAGTTTGTTTTTAGTTTCCAAAAAGCTAAACGGAACCGTATTCATGTCACATTTATGTCTGTGAATCGGTATGTTACTTGAGTTTGTGTGAACTAAAGCATGTTTTGTGTATAATGTTGGATTGGAACCATATATTGAACCAACTATAGTAATCTTCGCTCGCGATTGGCTGTTTTTAACTTTTTACTAACGATAAGGTAGCATTTGATAATTTTTTTTTTCTTTTTTTTCTGTTAGTATATATGCCTTTAATAATACAACACTATGAAATAATATATACAACACTACAGCTACTACTTTAAAAGGATTTAGATCCCTGTAAGTCATTGCAGACTCATAGGCAGTCCAAATACTCTAGTCAAAATCTCTTTTTCTAACCTGATAAGGTTAGTTAATGTTCTGTGGTCGAAGATCTTTAGCCCCTAAAGGAGAGCTGTTTTTAATAATATCGAGTAACGTAACTAACCTACCTAATGTTGAAGAGTTTACAGTTATTTTAGCCCTCTCACTCTATATGGGGCCAAAGATTTTGTTTAATCATAGAAAAAAAAAAAAAAAAAAAAAAATGTAACCGTAATAAATTTGAAAATTTAGGTTTTTCAATGGGGTCCCAAAAAGTGCAAGAAATAAGATTATAATAAAATAATGATTATTATTTTATTACACCCGAAGGGATAGGCTGTGTAGATTATAGATATTCAACACCCAAGACTTGGTTTTGCCAGATTTGGTTAATATTATCGGGGATGAGGTTATAGTATAGCCCTATACTGACTTCCTACAGAAAAAAATATTTAGAAAGAAAACGGGACCGACTTAAAATACTGTAAAGTATAAAATAACTTGTTGAAGTCGGTACTATGATGATTCTAAACTGGCCTCACATTATCATAGTGACTTCCACAAGTTATGTCATACTTTTCAGTGTTGGAAGTCAATTTAATTGTTTTATAAATATATTTTTACTCTAATAATTAGTAACTGTATTTTTTTAACTCTTTTTAGTAATGCATACTGCTTACAAGATCATTCACTCACCTAAGAACCTCCTCTTATTTGGAGGTCGGTTAAAATTCTATTAACCATCCAACACTGGGTTCAAACCTCGGAGATATAGAGAATAAGGCAGTCAGAGTAGTAAAGACAGAAACATTTAATTATTTATCATACATAATCTTAGGTAAATAACATGGAATATTAAAGCTAGGAATACTTTCTTAGTTCTAATTCATTATAAGGCTATCGACAAGTTTCTCTTACACGTACTGGGATGTCTGGCTGATCTGCGAAAAGCCCGTCTATACCCGTGTCATAAAACGCTTTAATCTCTCCTGAAAAGTTGCCTATAGCAGATGGTGAAGGATCGTCACTCCGAAACTCAGCCGGTAAAAATTGGTTCTCTGCACGGAAAGTATACGGGTGAACCTTCAGCCCTGCCGCGTGTGCGTCCGAAACGAAACTTGTGGGAACACCCAGCTGGTTCTGCGCATCTCGAGGTATAATATAACTTTTATCTGGACCTGCAGCATAAGCGTAAGTTGCAATCTCGCGCAAACCTTCAGCTGTAGCCATATCACCATACGTAACTCCAGTACCCAAAATAGATTGGTCGAAAGGTCCAATGTTCCGCCAGGCAGAAAATAGCTGTATTAATCGAAGGTCAGTCAAATTTTTAAGTTCTTTCAAATTACTTATCTCAAAAGACTGGATATAAATAGGGGCATGAGGCCCGATGTATCCGTTACGATGAAGAATATCCACTAATGGTTGTTCCATGGCCAGGCCAAGACGTTGAAAGTGAGTGCTATGTTTGATTTCTATGTAGATACCGATTCGTCGACCTTCACCGATTTCCATACCTTTAGCTAAGTCAATTATTTCTTGCAGCGTCGGCACTTCAAAAGCGCCATCCATACGAATGTTTCCAGGTCTAATTAGAGGAATCCGTTCAATCGAACGTAGGGTCTTAATTTCTTCCAAGGTAAAATCTTCAGTAAACCAACCGGAAATTTGAAAGCTATCAACTGTCTGAGTGCGATAACGCGATGCAAACTCCGGGCGCTGTGCGACGTCTGTCGTGAGTCCGAGCTCGTTGTCATGTCTTGCGATTATTTGTCCGTCTTTGGTCATTACTATATCTGGTTCTATGTAGTCTGATCCCATGGTGACTGCGAGGGCGTAGGCTCCTAGAGTGTGTTCCGGGACGTAGCCGCTGGAACCACGGTGGGCGATGACCAGGGGATGGCAGAAGTCTGCGTCGTAGTCTATGGTGTCGGAGCCGGTGCCCGAATCCCGCATGACGGCGAATGCGATCACAGCACTGAGGCCACCCGCACACGCGAGTCCGAATAGCAGCAGCAGCCCTATACGAGTGTTGTTCATGGCACCGCCCGCGGGTCACCTGTAAAATATGACAAATTATTACAGTTTTGTTTCATTTACTAAAGATATACGGTAATTGTCTTGTGGGCCGACTAAAATAAACTGATTCTATGGAAGACACTTTCACTGTTCCGTTGAGTAACTAAACAGTTGGACGTAAGAAAATAGTTGTTTGCTCATTCGTACAATCAAATTTAAACCGGCTTACAACAGGGGAACAACTAGATATGTGATATCATTTCATTTTTAGGGCCTCAGCATTTAGTAAACATGGTTTTTGTATGGCCGTAAGGCACTTTGCGAATGCCCGCCTATCTAGCAACCACCCTCAAGCAGAATATCTGTCTAAGCACCAACAGTTTGTTCCGGCAGAATTTGAGCTAGTAATTCTTGGTTAGCCTAAACAACATCTTCGACCACATCATCGCTTACCATCAGGTAAGATAGTGGTCACAGGGTAACCTATTAGAGAAAAAAACTTCGTATAGGTAGTCTTATGTTTGCCTGGTATTTTTTGGTTAAAACATTACATGTGTATGCACCACATATTATCTATCGTTCTTTGTTGAGAACTCTCTAGTTCTCAGGAGTTGACAATCTTGATAAATCTACAGCTGGACATTGTATATAAAACTGGTGGCATGAGATCACAAGACCGTTCTTAAACGTGGTGCTTTGATTACATAAAGAACTCTTTTAACACATTTAATCAGGCGGTGAGAACTTGATCTAATACTATGAAAATAAACAGTCCGTACTAGCAATACGGTACAGTCAGATTCTTTGATATCGTTGAGAAATAAGTAAGAGTATGGTGAACGAAATTTAGGTAATGCCCAAGAAGGTAAGGTTGAACGTACGTGCAGGTCACATTGGAGATTGAGATACCTTGAAGTAAGGAAAAAGGATAATGTATGAACGAGTGTTTTCTGTCTCTCATAGATATGTAATATGTATGCGAAACACGTACATACGGTTTTCGTTAAAAGATTTTTTTATATGAAAGTGATGGGGGCGTCAGAGTTGTCAAGTTCAGACCATTTTTGGTATGGACTATCTCAGAAAATAAAGTACAAGCAGACAACACGCCCACGGGGTACCTTTAGGGGTGCGGGGCGGGGGTATGGGATACACAAGAGGATACATTCTCAAATTTGATAAGGGAATTTATGTAATACGGAAACGAAACTTCAAAGACTTTGTTTTTGGAATATCTACTGTTATGTCATGTCAAAAAGATAAGTTGTCTACTTAGGAAAAATATGGGTTTGCTTACGATATAAAATGTATTTAAAGTAGCAAAAAGCTGAGCTTTGTGAGGCTTAGCGTTTATTTTACAACAACGAATAACATAATATTGTTATTCGGCCTAGTATCAGTAGTCCGATAGTTTAGTCCAATGATCGGAGTAACGTTACTATTTCTTCTCAGTAGTACGGTGTTCCAGACAATCCGACTACTGAGCTTCTTAGTTAATTATATTTTTAGTTCTATAATCGGACTTTTCGTCTCAGTAGTCCGATGTTACGTATAAGGCTCAATAAGGCTCAGCAGTTCTATTATATGGTACAACAAATAAACAAATATGGAACTAAAAATATTATTAGCATCGGACTACATGCAGTAGTCCGATTGTTTGTAACGCCGAACTACTGAGATAAAATAGTAACATTAGTCCGATCATCGGACTAAATTACCGGATTACTGATACTAAGCCTGTTATTCGTAGTTCTACAACCTGATTTTAGTTTTGTCATCTAGCATTGAGTTTAGTTGTGTTACAGCTATGTTAATTCATTGTTTTTTTTAACAGATGGCGTTATTAGTACAATAAAATATACTAGAAGAATTATTTTCTGAATATTCCGTAGACATGTGGGAGCACTGTAATTAAAATAAGAATACCATAAAATGCTACGGAATTTCACATGATCTTGTTGATTTTATTATTCATTTGCAAGATAACTGAAGGTTCTGACGATGGCTGCTTTGAAAATTAAGAATCTATAGATCCAGTGATATCTATATGGACATAAATTTTTGAATTAGAAGGTTCATATATTATGTATAGATTGCACAAATCTAATTATAAAAATGGATTATCTAATACCTTGATTTGCACCTTCATAGTTTATAGTTCCTTTTAATTTATTAAAAATCATCATCGATTCTTTTATTTCTTAGTGTAGGTTCTGCGCGAAAACCGACTAAATAATATTATTGGAATAATGCTAACAACCTCTTACTCTTAGGGTTGACTTGTGCTTGTCCTAACAAACATTTTTTGTTTTTTTATTTTTTTAATAGGTATGTTTTTTTTTTGTGCTTCCCATTTTGGTGGGGACTACCTGATGTTAAAGTGTCTTGTGCCTGTAATTTTTTATATTTCACATATTTTTTCGTGTTCATTATCAAATTACAATATGGAATGGGGTGTTAAAGAAAATAGGATTGCAGTGCTCGCCTTGCACAAAGTGGGTATGGAACTGTCGGTCATATTCCAGACACTTCAAAAGCTTGGTATCAGCCGTGTGTTCGTATATCGTACTATCAACAGATATAACAACACTTCCTCTGTCGAAGATCACAAACGAGAGGGGCGGCCGCGTGCTGTTAGAACTACAAAGGCTGGTAAAATGCTGTTAAAGCCAGAATAATCCCATTAGGAAGTAAAAAAACTTATCCGGAGAAATGAAGATTCCCGCTAGGACTCTGTCGCGTATTACAAAACAAGACCTAAAGCTCCGTGCTTATCGTGGATATACAGGACATACCCTAAATCAATCTTTATACAATTAAAAAGAGTGGATCGATCAAAACGCCCTCTGTCGCGATGCGCAGGTGAAGGGAACAGAAATATCCTTTATACCGAATAAAAAAATCACGATTTAAGAGCACTACATTAAGCAAAACGATAAAGGGTACGCTCACAGTTCTAAAGAAGCTCCTCAAGTGGTCGGAAAGGTACAACGTGGTCATCATTCTGCGTCAGTGATGGTTTGGTGGGGCGTGTATTATCAAGGCGCTACAAAGCTACATTTTTGTGAAAAAGGAGTGAAAACTACAGCCAAAGTGTATCAAGAGACAGTCTTGGATCGTGTTGTGAAACCTCTCAGCAATACACTACCAACACTACTTAAAAATGTACCGTGGACGTTCCAGCAGGAAAGTCACAAGGCACGAACTACCCAAGACTGGCTTGAAAACCAACGTTCCGACTCTTAACAGCTTTAAAAGAGCTGAAGAATGAAGCCCTCACTACAAATTATAGTCAGTTTTAGTGGACATAGCTTGTTCTAAACGACACGGAGAGATTGAGCAGTGGCGAAATTTCCCATGGAAGCGTGCGTAAATCCATAGATTCGTGGCCAGACAGATTAAAGCCTGTATAAAAGCCAAAGGTGGCCATTTCGAATAGAATATTGTTGTTATTTTATGCTAAGACTTTAATAAATGTGTACATATAAGTCTTAGTAATAATGCATTACTTGTTAAAAAATGCATTATTTAATTTCATTTAACAGAACTTATGGCTGGACTACTTGCATCTTGCGTCAACCAATATATAGGTAAGTATCAACATAATAGAAAACTCAGTGTGCAAGTTCAACTCGCACTTGGCCAGTTTTATTACTGTATCAGCCGGATCGTCCACTTCTGAACACAGCCTCCCCTATTTAGGGGGTATTTGCCATAATCCCCACGCTTGGCAGGCGGCTTGGGGATCGCAGTGTAAGATGGCGGTTCTTTAGAAGGTGCTGCTGCCCACCTTCCAGTATTTTTCCCTTAGTCGCCTCTTACGACACCCACGGGAAGATATGGGAAGGTGCAATTCTAACCCGGCACCCCACGGGGAGTTTTATTACAATACATTAAAATAATAAAACATTAAATACATAATATTGTCGAAAAGATACATTAAAAGATAGGACAGCATAAAATTGTTTATGACACTGCAAATACTCACGTTTGAATGATTTTTCTGCTCCTAATTCCTTGATGTAATGAACAACACTGAATAAAAATATTAAATTAACACATTTTGCTATCGCACGAGTTAATTCCTAGGATTAACTACCCACGATAACATTTTATTTATTTACAAGTGTATTACATATTTAATATACTAATCTATGTAAATACCAAGTCATTGAATGCTAAAAATATTTACCTAATTTGCTCTACGATATTTTTTCGTCTATGCCCGTTCAAAAAGTATATAGGTACGCGTTAATTCAGTACAATGCTTATTAGTATGAATATTAAAACGATTTTTTTTATTATATGTATCGAACAATTAGCAGTTATTTTCCTCACTTGTTCTATTGAAGAAACAGTAGAACAGCTGACAACTATATACCCTGTTCAGGCATCTTTTCAATGACACATTCCGAATAGTTTGTATACAGTAGAACCATAGTATGGTAGTGCTGCCTGCCTCCACTGACCGCTTCGTCTATCGTAATGACTGGTAAACCATTGGTCCCGGCGGATATCGCAGGGGATAGCAGTAATTATTGCATGGTGGTATCCAGACCCCCGTGGGGTACCAGGCTGTCACCCCCCATTGCTACCTGTGGGTGTCGTAAGAGACGACTAAAAGTAAAATACCGGAAGGTGGGCATCAGTGCCTTCTGAGGAGTTGATATCTTAAACTGCGATCCTCACGACGACTGCCAAGCGTGGGGATAATGGCAAACCTCCCTCAATGGAGGAGGCTGTGTTCAGCAGTGGATAATCCGGCTGATATAGTCCAGTACAGGTATCCAGGAATGGTGCCTTTTCTTATCCTAGATAAATATGCTAGATAGATTTCTAGACAAATATTTATCTTTGGGTCAATGTTACACACATAACATATATAGAGTAGGTTTTGCAACTCATTACGGTTACGAGCTAGAGTCCAGTGACATATGGACGAGTGGACAAAAAGACAGACAGAAAACTCAGTCTAAGAAAATATTCTAAAAAAAAGAATGCACTAAAAAGTACATAAACCAAACCATTACTATACTCGTAGTGAAAGTGAAAGTTAGAACATTATCAATGTAGTCGAAGCCAATTAAATACAAAATACTACGAACTATATAAAATACTTCAGCTAATACAATAAAAGCATTTACACAACCTATAAGTCATTGTAGAATCACAGGCAGACCCAATGCCCACTACAACTGCAGCGTGCCCAGCATGCCGGCAGCATTGCCCCATTGAATTACAAAAATAAATAATTAACTACACATTATTAGGGATTACTCAAATAGGTACCATTCGTCAGATCTCACTGAAATTTTAATGGCACCACTTGACAATCCCCAGTTACTGAATATTAAAAAAACATCAAAATCGATACAACCTGTAAAAAGTTATGATTTTTAAAGTCGTTTGAAAGGGACGTATCTCTACCGCGGACGCAGCTGTACGCATTGGTTTGCGCGTACCGAGAGACTCGTGACATAACTGACAGAAGGACGGACATACAGCCAGATAGCGGTGTCAATAGTAAGGCTCTGTTTTGTTTGCCTTTTGGTTACAGAACCCTAAAAACTAAGAGACCTTAAAGTAAGTCGACGTCACGCTATGTCCCAAGGGACAATAACACAATCAAATCATATGCGTACCAAGTCGCGAGTGAAACCTAGAGTATCTAAAAATATAAATTTATGAATTATAATTATTTCCGGAAACGTTCCTTACTTATAATATCTGACCTTTTGCTTGTCCTAATATTTTACAACACAATACATTGCCTGTTTATGGGCATGATAAGATATGGTTCGGTATCAATTGGTATCACCTAAAAGCGGTTGTGATATTAGCATGTACCATTATTATTAAAAGCGTGTTGTGGGTGTGTTGGACACCTTAGACATTGTTCTGATAATATGTACATAATAAAACATTTGTCGGCAATAAGAGCGTTTCGTCATCAGGTTTAAGGCCAGAGCTGTCATTAAGATTTTTTATGCCTGTTGGCTAGCATTTGACCACTTAACTGATTGTAAGTGATGATGTGCTCGAAGATGTTGTCATAGGCTAATCTAGGATTACTGGCTCTCAAGGACAGCTGATGGAACACACCGATAGGTGCTTAGCGACAGATTTTCTACTTGAAGGTGGTAGCCAGCCAAGCGGGCATTCGCAAAATGCCCTACCACCATGCTATAACGACTGCCATCCTAAGACAACAACCGGGACCGACGGCTTAACGTGCCCTCCGAAGCACGGAAACGCTCAGTAGTAATGTCACTAGCCGTCACCCATCCAACTCATGACCGCGCGCGACGTTGCTTAACTTTGCTGATCGGTTGAGAACAGCTAAGTAAACTTCGCTACGAGCGCTTCAAAATGAGAAGACACAATATCATTACAAAACACGTGGCTTATTATTATTCCGAAGGTTGTGGGGTGTTACCCTCGCAATCGTCTCCATGCCCCCCAATAACCATTCCAATCCTCACCTTGCAGAACTGATCTCACATTCTTCACTGCTGGGCATGACTTATCATCACTAGTGTCGTAGCCAGTGCATTCCACAAAATGAGACCACCTTCCACAGGTATACAGATTGGAAGGTATAGGCCCATGCCAATACCTTCCAATCTGAGCGCTGTAGGTATGCTGAAATACAGGTGATGAGCCTAGTTCAGCAGCAGATACTCTAGCTTAAAATGTACAACTTTCTAGCCAACTGATAAAATTATGTTATATACCTAGGTACCTATATTATATCTAACATGAAGAAAAGTTGTATGTGTAATTTCTTTGAATAAACTAATTAAATCATATTATTATTATTCATAAATCTAATAATCTATAAAATCACCATTTGATGACAGGGTGGTTATATATGGCAATATAATACCTACTACACTACATGTGTCAAAAACGTGTCTTACAAAACGCGCATGTTTAGGATATTATAACTGATATAAAATATATTACTGTAATAGAAATATATAAAGACCCGATATAAAAACTGGATATATACAGTTCCTTATTTTCGCTTCAATACAATAAATATTTAAAAATGTATTTAGGAGGCCCGTAAGGATTCCGCGCAAACTACATAATATTAAATTTATTTTAAGTAATAACTTATAAAAGTTTGTAATTTGCAGTGAAATAATAATTATATACTAGCAAAAAGTTGAGCTTTGTGAGGACTAGCGTTTATTTAACAACCCGATTCTAACGGTGTCATCTAGTATTGAGTAGATTAACTACAATGTATTTAAATATTGAGTTTAGTTCCGATGCAGCGATGTTAACTCTTTCGTTTTCTAACAGATGGCGTTAGTAGTACGGTATCATTCTATCCAATGAATACACAATTTGTTAATTATAATATATTTTTTGACAGATACCACATCTAGATATGAAGTTAATACTATGTTAAAGCACAAATCTATAGGCGTGATAGCTTTTAGGGTTTCGTACCCAAAGGGTAAAAACGGGACCTTATTACTGAGACTTCACCGTCCGTCCGTCTGTCACCAGGCTGTATCTCAAGAACGGTTATAGCTAGACAGTTGAAATTATCACAGATGATGTATTTCTGTTGCCGCTATAACAACAAATACTAAAAATAATATAAAATAAATATTTAAGGGGGGCTCCCATACAACATACTTAATTTTTTTACCGTTTCTTGCCCGATACTAATAATCGTCACAGGTAGACGCTTTAACTATTCACAGAATATTTTGTTTTATGTTCTCTTTAAATATAATTAATTAAAATAAAATAAATAAATAAGGGGGGCTCCAATACAATAAAAGAGAATTTCGCCGTACCTACCCAGCACAATCGGACACTGCGAAAAGTGTCTGTAACTTGCAATATTAGGTTACATTACATTAGGATAGTGGTACGGAACCCTTCTAGCGCTAGTCCCACTCGCACTTAGCCGGTTTTTTCAGTAAAAGCTTCCACAGTGTTCAAGTTGTGAGATACTATTTCTATGAATAAAATAATAATAATGTCATGTTTTACAGTACTTTTATATACAATAGCTTCACCCGCTTAAAATTTGTTAAAATTATACATTGTGTAGAAAAGATCGGCGCATTATTGACGAAATGTCCCAGTTTTTTATCGCTCGACGCCCCGTGACGTTTTTTGTAGTAGATACCAAGTTGTTTTCCATTACCTTAACATGTCACTCTAATATCCCATACCCCAATTTATCACCTATAATACCATACAAAAATAACATTTTCATCCATTTAGTTTGAGTAGATCAAACAGCGAATAAAAATATATGTACAGATTTTGAGGTTTTTTGTTTTTGAATCGAGTTTATTTGATGCAATCTCCAATCAACATATAAACTTCTTGGTACCAATGCAATCCTCATCATATACGATTTACGGTAAAATAAATGAAAATACACCTTTTTATGGAAAAATACTGGAAAAAGGGTTTGAACACACGATGAAAGTGGCGGGAAACAGGAATTTAATTGGTATTTTTTTAATAATTTTATTCCGAAACTATTTAACCTTTGGTTATTCTTTTATTATGATTATTTACTATTGTTCTTTACCCCATTATTTATAGTATATGATCACGCACCTTAGAAATTAATAATGAGAAATTACCAATAATAGTGTAGTACGAACAGTATTATTACCTATTAACATATTTGGTTTTTAACTAGGTACTATTTATTTTATAATATTGCTTAATTATTTTGATTGTGATTGAGGATTTCTGATTGCTCCTCACCTTGGACACGACTGGATTTGATGAACGTGGTACTTACATAAGTTACATAATATATATTCCTCAGATTTTTGATTACGCCATATTATTATGATACATACCTATTGTTCATTTCAATATTCTGAGTCGTTTTCTAAGCGCGAAGTATTTTAACCGGACAAAGTCGCGAGAAAAACCTAGTGATGTGATATATTTTACAATGAATATTATAAACAAATATGATGTTAAAATAAAAGGAAAACATTCTATTATAAAAAAAATGACTAGACCTTATCGCGTACTGAGTATTTTCATACCGCGACGCGAAACGTCAACCATGTTCACGTGAAGACTCTGCAAGATGCGACTAAGTATGTCCCGTTACTATTTTTATTAACCTAACCTCCCCGTGGGGTGCCGGGTTAGAATTGCACATGATATGGGGATATCATCCCGTGGGTGTCGTAAGAGGCGACTATAAGGGAAGAATACTGGAAGGTGGGCAGCAGCGCCTTCTAAAGAACTGCCATCTTATAATGCGATCCCCAAGCCGCCTGCCAAGCGTGGGGATTATGGCAAATACCCCCTTAACAGGGGAGGCTGTGTTCAGCAGTAGACGACCCGGCTGATACAGTAGTCTTACTGCCTACTGTCTGTTATTGTAAATTATATTAATCAAGTGAGTAGGTTTACGGCAGGAAATATATGAATGATTTTATTACATAGATATTATTTATATTATAAATTATAAGGAAAAATATAAATGTGCTGGAATTGCTGGACGGTCGAGTTTTTTGTATCCGTTTGAAATTATTATGCAATATGCACGTCTTTTTGGCGTTGGCGACATCTACTGAAAAAGCATGGAACTACCTAGTTACTTTGCGTGGTATGTGAAATCCCGCTAGAACTTATCTTATTCCATCCCAAATAATTTCTTTATTTGCTTAGCATACGCTTAGGTCTATATAATAATACTCAGTAAATCAGAAAATACTGCGTCATTCAAATTTTAATGAGTGTTGATCTAATATGAATCTTTCAGCACATATAGATGGTTTAATGCTGTTTACGTAGATGTCACCAAAGTCAAATAGACGTACATTGAAATTCAAATGGACAGAATTTTTTTCGCTGTATAGTACCCAATTCTATAATATAATTGAAAATGCACCAGGACGGTATTCTGTTTTTTTTTCTTCTGTAATAATTTCTATGATTTCACCCAGCAAGCGTCAATGCTCTTTATATAATACTTAGTCGAAGTTTATTACATTTAAAAATATAGGTTTGCCGGTCCCGTGGCGCCCTTACCAAGACCGACACACGGGTCAATTCATCCCCTGCGGAATCTGTTTGTTTTTTCGCACCCTCCGCCGCAGAGGACTCTAATCCTGCAGATCGAATTAATACAGTGTCGTTAATCATTATCGTAAGCTGAGAATACGACATTAGACACTGATTACTGCAAGGGTGAACGGTAAGCTGACTTTATTACGTTTAAAGGTTTGACACTGGTGAGCAGTGCAAGATTTATTGCTTTGTGTTTTTTAATTTTCTCTGTCTTACTCCCCTGTTACACTACCATATATTATATAAGATCATAGTGAAATTATGACACCACCAAATAAAAGTTGGCAACTTGTGTTGCTAACACGACAAAGTTTCTATAAAGTTGGATCTCCACTAAACAAAGATTGACAAATTTTTATGTTTGCAACTTCCAACAAGTTTTGGCGATAAAATTAATAAAAAAATTTGGTGGAAATTTTTGAGTTTTCACATTTTTGTTAAGTGGAGATATGGCTTTAACTCAAAAAAGGGGCAATGATCTCATATTTATGATAGTGTAAAAGGGACCTTCAGTGGATAGGATATTAAGAGGTACTGCCTCGTAGTATGTATGTGTAAGAGTGCCGCTTTGGAATCTTGAGGTGTTGGGTTGAATCCCCGAATCGGACTAGATATCCTAGGTATTGGGTTCTTCTGACAAAAACGTTTTCTGTAACAGCCCGTTCGGAAAACGTGCCAGGTAGAAGGCAAAAGGCTGGCCCTATTTCATGACATATTTGATGAAACATGAGTGCTTAGACTCAATTGTGTAGCTCTTTCGGGAACACAATCATGACGTATAATGTATGTATGTTTAGTAATAGTACTTGGTATCCCGTACGGAATCCTCTAAATCCATTTCAATGAATATTACAATGCAAAGCACATGATCAATATAGGAATCAAGGAGTTTCGGAGGGGAAATGTGAAATCTTTGTGATTGACCTATTTTAAAAGTTGTGGTAGTGCATTGAGGTCTAGCACGTATAATACAACAACATTATAGCATCACGCCTGTCGCCCAATAGGTACACAGAAATGTCAAATATACGCATGTTTTGTCAAACATGTTTAAGAGCCGTCGACGTGAGTAGCAGCATGCTGTTCGCTCAGCCTCCTTGGGAAAAAATTACCCTTCATAGCGGTAAGCAGGGTTGTACTGTACAATATGAACATATTTTTAAAGTTGTTATTTATGTAAATATATAACACTACAGCTAATTATACCCACTGCCACTCTATTATTGAATCATTTGCATGTTTTGCATAGTGGCGGGCCTTTTGCGAATGCCCGCCTCGCTAGCTACCACCCTTAAGTAGAAAATCTGTCTCAAAGCACCTAACGGTGTGTTCCGGCAGCTGTCCTTGAGAGCCAATAACTCTAGGTTAGCCTGAACAACATCTTCGACACCATCATCACTAACCCTCAGGTCTGATAGATGTCAAAGACTAACCTATCAGAGAAAAATAAAATGTTCAGCAACATCCTACTTCCATCGAAGGGAGTAGTAGGAGCATGCTACTGATTCGAAATAGAAACGTCGCCTTTTACGACATCTAGTTGCAGGATATGGAATACGCCTCATGCGGGAACTGTATGGCCCCAAAATAACTTTTAAATAAAGATGATCCTGCAATACTTTTCATACTACGAATAAATAATTTTCAAATAAATTTCTCTCCTATTAGTCTCCCTAGAGAAAACTCGAGTGTGCTCGTTTATTAATCTTATTTGAGTTGTGAACGTCTATTTAGAGAATGTGTCCCTCGAGATGTATAATTGATGTTTTTGTTAGACGTGACATTTTCCCATGCATTAGGGTAGCGAATACAACGCCTAAATTTTATTAGTGTCAAAACAATAACAAGGTTGAGTGTACACTCAAAACTTTGGCGGGAAATTAAAATATTATTTTTATGTTTGTTTTTGTAACGTCGGGTTTCTATTGTACTTGATGAATTGTTCCGTTTTCTTCCTGTGACGTCAAATCTATTTAGGTATTTAAATAGTATTCTCATGTCATCTTGAATGTATTCCTAATTCAACTGATTACTATTTTGAAATAATACGAAATATTGGTTGGCGTATATAAAGTTACAATGGCAATATTTTCATTTGTCTACGGTCCGGGACAATCCTTACCTGACCTATACCTACCTACGTGTTTATGCATTATATAATATTTAATGCAATCAAATATAGCCATAGTAATTATAAAGCTAAGCATCTAGATAAAAGGACAGGGCTGCCATACCCTGCAGGCAAATGAGTTGTACCTGTCTAGCCTTCAAAAAGAGAGCAGATTATGTCGCGCATTCTCGAGATTTCTGGTGTTGCGGGTGTCCGTGAGCAACTGTGTGGGTCACCCTGTGACCACGATCACTGCAAAGTGTTTGAAACGTCGCCCGTCGGGACAAAAATAATGAAAAATATACGCGGCTTAAACCGTTTAAAGTTGTTTAATTACTATGTGTAATAATCGCAAAAACCTACGACAACATTATATTACAAGTACTTACTTCTTTGTGTCACCACTACACTAAGGTTTGTTAAGAGCCATTTCACAAAATCACGCTACTGAAGTTTAGGTAAATGCCAGCGCATCGCTTACACAAGCGAAAGAAGTGACGACGGAATAGCGTGACTGTGAGTAACATATTTTGATACTAGCATTCATTAATAAAGAAATCTAAGTTGCGAATTTAAAAATTGTGTGATTGGCATGAGTAAATAATCAATTTCTTGTCGATTACTTGCTAATGTTATAGAAAAGAAGTAGGCATGTACATTAAATAGTCAACCTGCATCGTGAATCTTTTATTTAAATTTCATCCTTGATGAATAAAAAATAGATATGTTTGAATCATTTATTGTAACAAAAAACTTAAATATATAAAAAAATTATAAGGCTTAAAATTATATAAATATTTGATGTAACGGCATTGATTAAAAGCTGCGGAATAAAAGCTCTTTCTTTTAAATTTTCCAAAAATTGCTGTTTTCCTCGTTCACACTCTTCAGTATCTATATCCAGTCGTTAACACTGTCTGTCATAATGACCATGCATAGGATTGAGGTTTATTTTTTGTGCATCCGGAAAACAACTTAGTACCAACCACAAACGTCCCATGACGTTTTTGGTTTTCCATTACTTTAACATGTCACCTTCATATTCCCATACCATAATATATCACCTACACCATTTAAAAAATAACATTTTCATCCATTTAGTTTGAGTAGACCAAACAGCGAAATGTAAATATATATTTACAAATTTTGAGGTTTTTTTGTTTTTAAATCGAATATCTTTGATGCAATCTATAATCAACATATTATATATACTTCCGAAATCAGATTGAAGACGTTCTGAAAAAAGGCCAGGTCAAAAGTACCCTAAACCGACGCTTATGTATGAAAGGATTGATGAGTATAGATGAAGCAAAAGAGATATGTCAGGATCGTAGTAAGTGGAAATCCGTGGTCTCTGGCTACCCCTACGGGCAAGAGACGTGATTTTATGTATGTATGTATATACTTCTTGGTACCAATGCAATCCTCACTATATACTCTTATGCTCACTATTTCCTCTATAGAAAATAAATGATAATACATCTTTTTATACAAAAAAATACTGGAAATGGGGTTTGAACACACGACAATAATTATGGTGGGAAATAGTAATTTAATTGCTATTTCTATTTTTTCGTAACTAACTCACCTAGAACTTCGATCTTCTTTTAATATGATAATTTACTATTGTTCTTTAGCCATGAATTGTTACAGATTTTTACGCCAAATATTTTAAAGTAACAAAATTAAAACAACCCAATTGTTTTACGAACTTTGGCGGGAAAACTGTATTGGAGAGCAATTATTTTTTCTGAAAAACTATACCACCTACGGCTTTGGTCCTTCTTTGATATTATTATTTACATGTAATTTATACACCTGTATTATTTCAGTTTTTTTTGTTTAGAAGTTTAAAATTAGTTACGAGATTAATTAATACGCAAATTTGCATCGGTAAGTGTTTTCGTTGCAAAATATATCGAGTGAAAAATGACTTATACATATGCAAAATTGCGGTTTTCTAGATTTATAACTGTTGAAGTAGTTACGATATTAATATGAAATGACGTAATATTTTGGGGCCAAAATGTAATTTGTGCTGGTTTTAGATTTCATCAAAATATTCAAAATACTTCCTACTTCATGCGTTATCTCAGAAAAATATGGATTTTTTCTTGTATGGGCAAGGATGCATCCTTTTGAAAACCATTTGGATTATGAAAGTCGGACTTACGCAGATTTATGGTAAATTTGTAAATACGACTATCGACCGCTAACTGGTATCCCGGTTTGTACAAATGATGGAAAAGCAGGGAGGCCGGTTTGTACAAATTTTCAAAAGAAGATGGTTTAATTTCCAGCTGAAGTTATCGCTGTGTTCACTTATAGACATTAAGTGAATCCAAAAATATTGGAAATCAATTATTCGCCTGTCATCTAATCCTCCTAAAACAAAAGTTATAGTGAGTTACTAATTTAAACTAGAATAATATAAAAACTAGCAGACCAAAAAGAAGAAGTCAACCCTGTGAGGTTGTTAGCATTTTTCCAATAACGCTGCATAATTGTGACGTTTCCTTTTTTTAACACAATGGATGAACAGAAACTAAAGATGTAGTTACTTAACAAGACAACAATACTTATATTATGGACAACAAAAATAAAGTATAGTTTGTTACTTAAAAAAATATCGACATGATCAAAACTCTGTGGTCGCACTATAAACTTGCATCTAAGCGTTCCGCGTACGAGACGTCAGAGCAAGGAAAACGAACACAGGTCCTACCTCGATGGGCGCTCGCGCGGTACTGATCGCCTCGCGCTTGTACATTTCAATTTATGTGCATTTCGAGTTATGTTAAATATTTTTTCTTGTCTAACAAAACAGAGGTAATATCACAATTTATTAAAGATCAGATTAATTAAAGAATGAACTTTCTTTTTATATAATATCTGTTTGGAATTACACTTTATTAAACGCAATATATGGTTGTAAACTGCTGATATAATTCGTGGAAATTGGCGCAAGATCTTTATTTTTTTTTCTACAATGACGATTAATTAGCGATATTCTAGTACACTATGTGTCAACAAGATTATATGCCTGATGCACAGTTTTTTTTTTAGTTAATTTGATGAATCTTTATACAAGAGATAGAACTCTGAAGTTGGCTTTGTGTACTTTAATTCGTAAAACAACGTACGGGAGATTTGTCACTACAAAATAATTAATGTTATGTTTGTAAATCTGGTACATTAACTGAAAAGAGAACAGATTATTCTATTTTTATCAATTATTAAACAACTTGTAGATATTTCCTATGATAGTAAATTAAGCGCTTAAAATCTTCGTATACCGCATTAAAATGTGAAATGCCTCTTAAGAGAAACACTTCAAACACTTCTAGTGACTATTAAATTAAATAAAACTGAAGAAATAAAAAATTAAAAAACGTATCAAAAGTCTGTTGTCTCACTGAGAACGTCTACACTAATAAAATAACAGACAAAAGAATTGCAATAATGTGTTAACCTTGTAACGTTGCATGAATACAACTACGAAGTCATTTTAAGCGATCGTGACGTCACATGCAATGTTAAAATGTATTTTTTTTGTCTTACCAGTAGATCGTACCTACTCAAAACAAAGCATGATATCGATTGAACTCGTCATTATCTAGGCTTGTATGATGCCGAAATTTTAATAAAATAATTAACTTGAGAATTATGATTCTCGAAACATTTTCATATAAAGTTTTCGAGGCTCATAACTTACAACTTAATTATCTTTTTAAAATTTTAGCATCATACAAGCCTAGATAATGACGATATCAATCGATATTATGCTTAAGTCTGGACTTAAAATCGTCAAATAAGGGAGTGATCACCCTACGACGTTTGTATGGAGAAGTGACCGGCCAGTTCAACCTTAACAGCTCGAGCCAAAGGCGAAGGCTGATATATATGTAAGTCGAGGCTAAATAATGCGGGAAATTTTACACATGGATTTTTATTTTAATCGCGAGGAAATGAAATAAAGTTAATATAAATAATACTTCTAAAATTTAAGTTAAACCTGATACTGGTATTTGAACAGTCTTCTATTTTGAGAGTCATTGTTTCGACAAAATGTTTATCTTTAATAATATCCCTGATATATGGGTTTTATGAAAGGCCCTTGCGAATTTCCTACATCAAGGATGTATTTACAAACTGAAAATCTATGAAAATTTTATATAAAAAAATGCACATGTGCTTAAAAGGAGGCGTTTTCCGCTTAAACAACGGGCATGACCAAAAATTTACGAGAATGAGAAAGTGAAAATAAATGTTGCTATTTGGTCTTTAAAGTTTTTTATTTTATTTTATGGGATAGGGGGGCAAACGAGCAGGCGGCTCACCTGGTGGTAAGTGATCACCGTCGCCCACGAACATCCGAAACACCAATCATATATAGGTATCAAGGATCCGTTGCCGGCCTTTGAGGAGGGAATATGCTCTCTTCTTGAAGGCCTCTAAGTCTTATCCGTTCGGAAATACTGCACCTAGCAGCTGGTTCCAAATCGGAAAGTGGTGGACTTCCAGACGTCGACATGAAATTGATGAAACATCATGCTTTGTCGGGACGTCTGATGGCGAAATTGAGCTGCAGGTAGTAAATCGAACAGTGCCTCAGAACACCCCCTTTGATAAATGCGGAAGAAGATGCAGAGTGATCCAACATCTCTACGTAGTGGTCGAGCCGGTCGGAGAGAACTTGATCGTCAACGATTCGAGTCGCTCTGCGTTGTATGCGGTCAAATGGAAGAAGCTGGTATTGGGGAGCTCAAGCTAATTGATCAAGTATGTCTAATTATCTCTGATGTTATTTTTATTTTACTTTATTCTGACTGATTTATCGTCTCATGAGTAAGATTTCATATTGCTGGGTACCCGCAGTGTCAGATATTCTACTCGAAGTACCTTCAATTTAAATAATATCTCGATTTTTTATACGATACGCTAAACTTATGTACTTAACACACTGGCCTATTTCCCAGTTGCTAACAATTATAATAATAACAATTATTTTTAAAATATTTTATGAAAACATCAAATTAATATTTAAATAAAACACTTAAATATACAAAAATACAAGGTCTTGACTCTACGAGCGCACGATCGAGACAATCGATCGAGGCTCGTAGAGTCAAGACCTCCTGAGGATGGTTCGTGTAGAAGCGAAACGCGTCGAAATTTCTTCCGGTTTGGCTGCGTGGCGTTTGTGACGTCACGTCGGCTTAACAGGAAAATTAGGCGGAATTGTCACTAGATATATTTTTGTATTTTTAAGTGTTTTATTAAAATATTAATTTGATGTTTTCATAAAATATTTGTTATTATTAAATATGGATGTCCGCAAAGTAACGCCTGAATATATTTATTATCTTTAGATAATTATAAATTTAATCCATATCCTCTGAAGTGACAATGTAAATATGAACTCGTATTCGTATACCCATAGGCAACCACAACATTAAAGCAGAATATATCTTTAATACTTAAATGCTATTTAATCTTTATCTGGATTTGGAAAAAAAAAGAAATATTATATTATGAACATGTTAGAATATTTTATTTTTTTATTTATTGTCCAGAATTTTTACAATACAAAAGTTTTACTTAAAATTAGAGACTGCGTAAGCCCGAAGGGCTTATGAGCAGTCAATGAGTTCGAGATTTAAGTTTGTAATATTGTATTGTAATCCGCAGAGCATGCGTTATTGCAATAGTAAAAATATTACCGTTAGATCATTTTAAATCTATCCATATCATCTCCTTAATGTGTATTCCTATTCGTATACCCATAGGCAACCACAACATTCAAAGCGTAATATATCTTTAATGATTATGCTTGTTATTTGAATCAGTGATGGCTCAGTGGCATTGGCGTTGGACTGCTGCGCAGCAGGTCCATAGTTCGAATCCCGCCGCGGGCTTGAGCTTCACCGCATGATGGAAGGGCATTTTGCAAATGCCCGCCTGGCTAGCGACCACCCTCAAGTAGAAAATCTGTCGCCAAGCACCTAACGGTGTGTTCCGACAGCAGTCCTTGAAAGCCAGTGAAATTACCGGCACATGAGACTTTAAGAACTATGTTTCAAGGTGACGAAATGCATCTGTTAAAGGCAGAGGTTGGCCTCAAGCTTGTTCCGTCAGGATAACATTAAAAAAGAAACTGGATTTGGAAAAATATCAAATATTTTGAATATGTTAGAATAATAGTAGATAACTAAGTACAATTATTAAGATGATAAAACTATAAGTCTGCTGTGTAATTCATATAGCAATTTTAAATTTATTAGCATCGTTTTGATGACTTTTTTATTATTAACAAAAATATTTTAAGAATTCGTTAAATATTTTTATAGGAAAATTCTGTATATCTAGTGACAATGCCACCTAATATTCCTACCGACGAGACGTCATAAAATCTACGTAGCCAACCAGAAGAATTTTCGACGCGAGTCCTCGCTTCTACACGAAGCATCATAAGGAGATCTTGACACACATCGAGAAAGTACTACTATTTGTTATTATTTTAGTCAATGTAATGCACGTCATAAAGGTTAAAACGCATAATGTCCAATAAGCATTATGCTAAATAACGCGTAATGACCAATAATCTACGAGAAGTGAGTCTATATACGTACGTAAAACGACGAATACGATATATGACCAATATCGATTAAGTAGGTATAAAAACAATTTTAATACAACTATAATAACTTTTTCTGTTACTGCGACGGGTGTAAAGTGTTTTATATGGGACTCTAAGGCTGAAATTCAGAGACATTTGTGTAAGACGGGCAAAGACCAGTCTTAGCCAAGCGTCCGCTAAGCCAATCTGCAAATTTCATATTCAGAGATATAGTCCTAGTCCTACTTACCTCGCTCTTAGCTTAGATCACACTCTATTATCTATGGCACATTTTTCACTTATGGAACGTTTACCGGTTCTTGTTTATCTGTGCATCCTGACATAAAACGAAAACGACAAGAACAACAATATATAAAATGTGATTTGAGTGAGTGAAACAAAATACGTTTTATGCCTACCTAACTACTAGTTGACAAGACGTCTGTTGTTTTTGTACTAAAGTTCATAGGTTATAAAATACAAAGTCAACCACAAACAATTTCAATTCAATGTCAATAAAATCTTCAATTTTGCTCACTTGGCGGCGCCACTTCTGCTTTGAGATAGGCTAAAGTAGTCGATTTCCACTACTTGGCTTAGCATAGCACACGCTAAGTTTAAGCGCTGTATCAGATGTCTCTGAATACAATTATGAGGCTAAGCGCTACATTTTGACAGATTAAATCATTAGTTCACGCTTAGATTTGTCTCTGAATCTCAGCCTAATATTGTTAGTTACAAATATCTCAAAGCGACAGCTCATAAACTAAAGAATTCTGTAAATTTCGTTTGGGATTTGTAGAAATATTTTTATACACATAAAAATATTTCGTCCCTACAAGACGAAATATTTTACACAGAAGTGATGTGTATAAGTGGATAATAAGTGGGTTGGCGATCCGAGGCGGGGCTGCTCCGCCTACGGACAACATCTCTTTTTTGTTCCATAATAATAATATACAAGCTACATCTCATAGCAAACATTATATCACGTGAATTCAAGATCAATAAAAACATTTCTGAATCAGTTCTGATACTTCTAGGTTAGCCTGAACAACATCTTCGACCACGTCATACTTACCATCAGGTGAGACAGTGGTCAAAGGCTAATCTAACAGGCACAAAAAAAAATAGCCTTAACGTTGCAAGTGTTATAGGCACCTTTGTACCGGGAGCAATCAGGGGTGGGTTGTTTGATTAGGCTAGTTTTTCAGTTTGACTTAATTATCATTATTAATTATGCTTGTAATCACATTGACATGTAAACATTGAATGAAATTATTTTCTATTGTTTGTATTTATTAATTTATTTAACACCAATGTAGTTCCACAGTTTGGAAATAATCTGCCTAACTGCTTTGCAGTTTGTAGGCAAACAGGCTCTATTTTTTACATATTAACTCAGATAATAGTGCAGGCGGGGCGGAACTTTGCGGAAATCCATATTTAATATTAACAAATACTAAAAAAAACAGTAAACATGAAACTAATGTTTTATAAAAACACTTAAAAATATGTAAACTCGTAGTGACAATTCCGCCTAATTTTCCTGCTACCGAAAGAATTTTCGATTCTACACGAAGCATCATCAGGTCTTGACTCTTCAAGCGCACGATTCTTAATAGTATATTCAAATATATGATTTAATTTTATTATGTAATAAATGAGGTAAAATGTAAGAGATTAGTAATATACTATCAGCTATATATATGTGCTCGTTTATGTAACAACTGTCGAAGTGACAGTTCAGGTCGCACTTTTCAATTAAGATTTCATATTTGAAATAAATTGAACTCAAAGATAACTCCTCATCGGATGATAGATATGACAGCAGTCAAAGCTAGGATAGCGAATTTACATAATAAATAAATATTAATCTGTCACAAACTTTCAAACACCACAGTAGTAATGTCTACCTAATTCATGAAAAATGTAGATTTTAGCTGATAAGCTACTTGACCTAGAATTGCTGGCTTTCAAGGACACCTGCTGATTACACCGTTAGGAGCTCGGCGATAGGTTTTTTACTAAATTAATCATTATAATTACTTAAAGTACAATAAATTCCATAGAATAATTAATTAATTAATCAGCACGCTAAATTTCATTACAAAGAATTCACTTTTATGGGATCAACAGTTTCACTGTTTTTTTTATCGTAAGAATGAATACCAAAAATATATTCGAGTTGGCACTTGCTTACTGTCACACTCCTGTCAAATTTGAAACTTATAGGTACTCTCGAAACAATTAAAACCATCAAATATTACTCGAGAACTTTTTCCGTATTTGAAGTGGTACTTTAGTGAAAGAAAACACATAACTATTGTTTTTAGTTTGATATCGTCACCAATAACCTGTACAATAAGCTGTACAACAATTTATGGGAAGAAAACGTAACTTATATAATATTGCGTAAACTATGACATTTGATAAGAGGGGATCGAAGGATGCAGTAGCTAGAGATGAATAGGCGCTTGAGATATATAATGTAGCTGTAACATATCCGGTTCGGAAAACTGCCCTAAATACACCGTTAGTTGTTAGGCCCTAGATTTTGCTACTTGTGAGTGTGCTAGCTTGCCTAGGCAAGGATTCGCAAAATGAACAATAGTGTCCCATTTTTGGGCTTGATTAAATAGTACCAAAATATTGCAGTATATTAGTATAGTCTTCTTTGTCACTAAATAATAAAATAGTTTTCATCCCCATATCTCGTTCGCTTAGTAATTTCACTTGAAGTTTAAGCGCTCGTAGCGAAGTTTGCTTAGCTGTTCTTAATCGATCAGCAAAGTTAAGCAACGTCCGCCTCGGTCATGAGTTGGATGGGTGACCGCTGGTGACATTACTACTGAGCGCTTCCGTGTTTTGGAGGGCACGCTAAGCCGTCGATCCCGGTTGTCGTCTTAGGATGACAGTCGTTATAGCATGGTGGTAGGGCATTTTGCGAATGCCCGCCTGGCTAGCTACCACCCTCAAGTAGAAGATCTGTCGCCAAGCACCTTACGGTGTGTTCGGGCAGCTGTCCTTGAGAGCCAGTAATTCTAGGTTAGCCTGAACAACATCTTCGACCACATCATCACTTACCATCAGGTGAGATAGTGGTCAAAGGCTAACCTACCAAGAATAAAAAAAAAAATTCACTTGCAAAGTGAAACTTTCAAGCCTTTGATAATTACTAAACTAGAGGCTGTAGAACTACACTGCCAAAAGGAAGGTGCACCAAAATAGTTTCGCAAGTCTGACTCCATTAGGTCAAAAGTCATGGTCTTATTAAATTCCAAATGGATAGATAATATCTTTCATCACTTCGACAGATACCAATGTAGAGGATCGGCGCCATGAAAACGCCGGTTGAATTGATTGAACAATATCACCGGTCACCGGTCGGACGAACAATATCTATTGGACGATCATAATATGACGACAACAACGATAGTGATGTGATTTGAAGTTAAAAAATATCGAAGAAAATTAGACTAATAGACGTAATTAAAATTTTTATTTCATTGCATCGATATTATATTTTTGCTTTGGTTTCACTTGATATAATTGTACATTTTTTGTATATGATTGTGACGGAACACGCACGAGGTCCACCTGATGTTGAGCGGCAACCTTTGCCTATAACAGATGCGTTTCGTCACATGTGATGAACTGTATCTGTGAAATTCATCACTCTCACCGTTTCCTTATAATAATTCAGCACTGTCTTCGATAATATAAATAAAACAAACGAGAAACAAATTTATTTACCTAATGAACGCCTAAATATATACTTCTGACGCATAGCACCGGCACGCTCACTTCGCTCACTCGGCTCGTGCGTTATTGTGATCACAAGAAATAAAAGTAACCGAACATTTCTCCTCCTACGTGGTGTGTCAGGCTGCCCGTAAAGCGCTGGGCTATCACACAGAGTATTGAATTAAAAAAAAATTGGATGTCATAAGGGGCGACTGAGGGTAAAATACCGGAAGGTGAGAAGCAGCGCCTTCTGAGGAACTGCTGTCGTGCACTGCGATCCCCATGCCACCTGCCAATTGTGGGGATTACGTCAAAACCCCCATTAATGGGATGGCTGTGTTCAGCAGTAGACAATCCGGCTGATACAGATACAGAATAAATAATACTTAAAAGTTAGGTTCCTGCATTTCCGCTCAGGACCTACTTTTTCAACGCTCGCAAAAATCTATTTCGATGATATTCCGCTGCGAATTTTTGAACACTAAAACCAAAACCGACCTTTTCTTGTAGCAGAGATGATAAATAAATTATTACGTCGTTTTCTTTACGAATACAAAATAACATCGATAATTTCGTGCATAATCTTCTTTAGTTATGTCACATCCCTATCAACAAATATTGCTGTAGTATATAATATACCAAATACTATAAACAGAAAACATCGACAAGAGCGTATCAGACGAAATTTAAATTATATACAAAGTATTGTAACCGTAAAATATTAATTTGTACGGCATTGTCCAGCCATCAGCATTGCATTGTGATTGAATAAAAGGCTGATGGTATCGTAATTAGACAACTAAAGAAAATAATTTTAAGGCTAAACTACAATCATTAGGTAGATACTCTTTACAGCAGTAGGTTGATACCATGTAATTATGCTTATAAGTTTATTTGTGTATAACGATTATAAAAGAACCTACGTACGTAGTAAACTAGGTAAGTAAAATATAGGTTTTAAAAATTAAAAAAAATATATTTTAAGGAAAAATTTTATGGAAAATAATTGTTGCTCATTATTGAACAAAAATCTGCATCAAAAAGTAAATAAACCTTAACGCATTGTTAGGAATAACTTAAGTACTATATATTATATAAATTAAAAACAGTAATTTTACTGCGCTGTATAAAAATTTAGGTCGTTCAACATGTACTTAGATACATTGTGTTGGAAAACCAATTAATACAATAAACATGTTAAGCAGCAAAACCTTTCTAAATAGTTATAAAATTGTAGTTTTAAAGGCACTTCATTATCTGTGACAATCGACTATCAATCATCCAAAAGCTCGCAAAACAATAATCACATTATCATTCTCCCATAATAACAAATGTAGACCCGAAATGCATAAAGAACCCGCTTTGTAACTTTTTTTGTCAAAATAATTTAAAGGTTGCGTCTCGACCAAAATCGAACAATGTAAACTTATGAGAGAACGTTTTATTTATTGAAAATAAGAAAAAAACATTAATACAAAACGGTTTGACATATTGTTAAGGGTCCTTATAAAATTATTTGCTATCACGCCATCCGAGACGTCGCGTCGTCGTCGTTACGAAGAAGCAATCTTTGAACGAACAAGATTTCATGTCAGAATAACATTTACGAGTATTGTCCTGCCATAAAACAATAATTCACGTGTAACACACGCAGATGAATTACCTAATGTTCGTGAAGGATTTTTCTAAGGATAAGTGACATCTTCTCATTTTAATAATCAGGGAGATGCCCGCTTTCAAAACGCTATTAATAATTGCTTTGAATGGATTTTTCGAATTCCTAAATGTCATCCAGCTTATTAACCGGCTTCATTTTTTGTTTGAGTTTTATTTGTTTTGGACAGATCATTTCGGTTTTGGCGCGGTCATTCCGACCTTTTGTTTTTTGTCTCGCATCATGCAATCTCAGAAGATGAAATATTGTTGAAAGATAATTAGTTATGCTCTTAAATTGTATTTTTCTATGAAACCACTACTCAATCGTTTATTTAATGGTAAAAATATAGGTACAAGAAATACAACACATTATTTTCAATAAGTAATGTTTGTTAAAAACTCCTAAATGTTGGTATAGTAGGACTCTTTGTGAGAAGAAGCAGTCGTGTTGCTTTATTCCAGATTGAAGAAGGTCATTCAGCGTATCCTAGAACAGGCACATTAGAATTAAGAATTTCTCATGGAAGGCAGTGCATTACGTACCACGTAACAAATGTAGAACTTCTAAACGGTCTGTGGGCAACAGGTTGTCTACTGAGTTTTTTGCTTGAGGGTTGGTAGACAAATTTAAAGTTATTAATTGCTAATGCAGTGCAGTACCATACAAAAACAAAGCACAGTTCCTACCACCCATTATTTATGGAACGGAGTCTAAACTGAATTGTTTTTTTTAAGGCAGGTAACGCTAATGGCAATAACAATTCAGTTCCACTCAGAGCAATCTAGTAGGTATTGCACTATATTCGTATAAGTTGAGCGTCTGGCTTACAATGAAGGTATGATGATTTCCATTTTAAAAATATACATTTTCTTCGATTATCAGTTATTTCCCATTTCGCGAGCGAACAAAGTATTCAAATCCAGACCCAAGTCCGAGTCCGAGTCCAAATACATGCCCAAGCACAAGTATGAAAGCGATGAAGGAAAACATTTTTCAAAATTGCTTTTATTTCATTACAAAGTTATTACTTTGACTAATGCTGCTCTTTTAGGCTTCCGTACTAGAAAACGGAACCCTATTTGTGAGGCTCGGCTTTTCATCCATCCGAACATTCGTCCGTCCAGAGTCATACTCAAAATCATTTATCTCATATTGGCGCCTATGACACTCACTAATGAAGATCAATTACAAATTTTAATATTGAAATATTATACATTCTACTGTCACATCCAGAAAAAAAACCTGCTAGAAGAACGGGCAAGTAACTCGGGGCCATGCTTTTAATACGTCTCATAACAGTGTGTTACAAACTATTTCATTTTTTTACAACATTTGTTTAAATAACGCAGAAGACAAGAAATAGCTTGGCAGAGTTAAAATTGTCAAGCATAGTCTTTTAAGTAATCACAAACTGTAAAGTAGAATTTCTTAATCAAATAGTGTTCATTTGTAAGGTCAATTTTTAATTTTTGAGCATTTTAATATCTCTAGGAACTTTATTATAAAACCGCGCACAATTTCCTAAGAAGGACCCATTATTTGGCTTTGAAAAGGATCCTTCAGAGATTCCCTAGTATATGGCTCTAAATGAACGCTTTTGTAATATAACGATTGTCTATATCTCAGCAGCAGCAGCTACCCACAGCAATACACCATACGACATATTACAGTCGAAGTACGCGAAAGAATCTAGTCTAGCCGTAGCTACGGCTGTTAAATGTTTTATCCTACAAACTGCATATGCAGCAGAACTAAGTCTTCCGGATCGACCATGCATGTGAGGATCTCACTGTAAAGTAAAATCAATTTTAATTCCCTGGAAGACAGATACATTGTCCATAGAGTGTTTATCTAGGCCAAGCTTAATGTTTGGTTCAACATATGTAACATTAGGCAAAGAAAATTTTAATCGTTTAGTCTTTTTGGATTTAAGAGAAGATTATTAGCGGTGAAGAATTTAGAAATCAGAGAACATATTATTTACTTGATTTAGTTCGCTATCTTTTCTATTTACTTAAAAAATCAGAGATATGCGAGTGATATTCTTTTATTTGCTGATTACACCAATCAGCAAATAAAACAATATCGCGGTAATCATTATGACCATTCCAGGCAGATCATTAATATATGCTAGAAACAGAAAAGGTCCTAAAAAGATCCTTGTGGGACCTCCTATTATTATTAAAATACTAAAAACGGTAATACATCCAACTTGGTAAGATTATAGTTCACTATCTATATTGTATAGCAAAAAAATATAAAAATCGGCAAGTGCGGGTTGGACTCCCGCTTTGGAGCGAGAGTTGTATCAATAAAAAGTTTTTCTAGGTACATTGTTTTTGTACGGAACCCTCAGTGTACGATTCCAACTCGCACTTGGCGGTTTTTATTTATTTATTTTATACTGGTTGGTGAACTACCAACCAGTTAAATAGAGCTTTTTATATGTGCTCACAAATATAGAAAATAGACATAATTTGTGTTTTCACAGAACTCATGTTGGTATCCTCATTTACCAACTACCGCAATATTACATTTATAATTGGATTCAACATAGCCTTTACTATATTAATAGCCTTTTCCTAAGTAGCTCTTTAAACTTACTGTTTTTTAACATTGGTTTTACACATTCGGCACTTCATAGCCAATAGATAGCAACGATAAAAAACATTAAAAAACTTTAGCATCTTTGCCGATTTCCCTAGAAAATAAAACAAAATAATTAAACACGCTGATTAAAATTACAATTGTAGCTGTAAGCACTACACCAATTTATCAAATGGTCCATACGTCAAACATCGTCTGCTAAAAGATGCCACTAAATGAATAAATTTAGATTCCTGTGCGCGTGATCGATAGACTTGTAGATCGGATCTATAGATCATATCGACTTCGAAAATGGAATGCGTGAGTAAGACAAAAATATAATTAATGATCGTCCTTCGAAATTCGAATCGGTCTGGTGCAGACAAGTTGGCGTCGACGCAATAAACAAAAGGCGAATAGTTTTGTATTATTTTTTTGTGTTTTTTTATTTGTGCATATAAAACGTTACTATAGAATATAGAACATTAATCATTAGGTAGGTGTATTGTTGCATCTGTCGCGGCGGCTTGTAGTTCTGGAGTGCTGGCTATTGTTGATGGTGGAATTGGTGGACCTCAATGCTTTTTGATAGATGCAAAAAACGGCGTACCACCTGTCACTATAAGGTAAGGACTAACGGTTCGATTCAATTTGTTATAACGGAAAAAAATCAGATCATTTGCTATTTTATCATGTAAATCCAAAAGGTACCATACATAATACCATGACCAGATTTGCGCTGCAGAAGAAGCAGACAAACTATGGGTACTATTCTATTAAAAATAATTTAAAATTTATGCTATGATGATATTTTCCTAAGTAGTATGTCGTAATATTGAGATATTAATTTAGTTTGAGTAACTTAATTCGAATTTTCTATTTACTGAGCTCTCAGAAATGATGGATACTTCAGCTAATAATCAACTGAAAGTGTAAGTACAACAAAAGTCAATCGGTGTAGGTATTGTTGTTGGGAGTTTTGCAGGAACACATTGTAATATATATTGGGAATGGCCCCTATTTTCTCTAAGTAATATTATATATTGATTAAATATTTCTTTAATTATTGTTCTTCTGAACAGCGACCTAGTCATAGACTGATTTGACTTTGAGTGGTACAATATTATTAATGTACCTATGATTCGTTTCAGATAGATCATTCCATATATAAAAAAGAGTATTACAATTAAGATTAGATAAATAAGATAGACTTATTTTGTATATATGTAATTAAACACCCTCCCCCCCCCTCCATATATTTAGCTCTCTCTCTCTCAGTAGCATTTGTAAGACGCCATGAATTGAAAAATAACAGAAAGTGGGTAGCAGCACCTTCCAAGGAACTGTGTGGATTTATACGACAGATTTGGGGATGCTTTAGTCCAACAGTTAAATTACTATTGATGATGATGAAATATGGTACCGACCGGCTGAAGTGATCATCTAGGTATTTTAGCAGGAGAGTATTTCTTTAAAAAGAGTTTCTGATTGGTAGAGGTCAAAAGGAGTGCTTGAACATTAATAACATTGAATCAATTTAACAAAACGATTGCTTGCCAATCATACCGTTGGGGTGAGTGCGTCATCACCTGCAAACGATCAATCCTGCACGCCTGACGGATGGTACGTCTGTCGTGCGCCGATCCGTCACGGTCGGGGCGGCGCAGGCGCACCGACGCGTGGGAAACCCATACAGGTTAAATAAGGATTTATGTGACTTAAATTGTTTGCATCGGTTTTTTAGGAAATATTAAATCGATAGTTAGAAGCAGTGATGGCTCAGTGGCTTTGGCTATGGACTGACGGGCCGCAGGTCCATGGCTTGAATCCCGCCGCTGCGCTGGTTTGAGCTTTGGAGCATGGTGGAAGGGCATTTTATGAATGCCTGCCTGGCTAGCGACCACCCTCAAGTAGAAAATCGGTCGCCAAGCACCTAACGGTGTGTTCCGGCAGCAGTCCTTGAGAGCCAGTGAAATTACAGGCACATGAGACTTATAACAACAATGTCTCAAGGTGCCCAGTGCAATTCGTGACTTGTGACGAAATGCATCTGTTATAGGCAGAGGTTTGTCCGCTTACATGTCGGTATTGGCGTAAGTTCACGGAGGATACGTAGTACCTACGCAATATACGTGTATTTTGGTATTTTTTGGGTATAATGAGCTGCAATGAAGTTTTGTAATTTTAGGGTTCCGTACCCAAAGGGCAAAATGTATATGGATGACGAAAAACCAACATCCTCAGGAATTTTGTAGTGTTTTCCATACGTGTCCATCAAAAGAGTCCAATCGGGAGCTGCGCCTAAGATGGAGTAAGGCTTGGATTTCAATTTTGTAGATGACCCTTCTTTTACAAAAGCAACCTGTCGTTTGTTCGTGGTCAAACCCTTTTTTTGCTCTAGCTACCGAGAGACTCGCTGCTTCTCGTATTATTTCGAGGACTCTATCATGACGACGGGAATAATGACCCCTATTAATCATCCTACAATTTATTAAGCATCCTACCAATAGGAGCCTTGCTGTACCTATATGGCCTCCCGACAAATACCGTAAGACTTTTCGGTGGCTTTCCCCCATCTTACTAAATTACTATGGTCTGTGTCCTCCTATATGACCCTTCATCTGAAAGGCGTTTAAATAGAATTTTAATAAGGCAGGTGACCAATCGTATATCAAGGTGCGCCACTTTAACGCCAGAGGGATACAAAATTCACTTTTTCCTCAATTTTCTTTCTCGAACCAAAACCCGCTTTGCTAAAAGGTATTTAGTAATGTCATACACTAGAAAAGGCCAAGTCAGACGTGATGTTAAGTAGTTGTCGTATGGCTTTTTTAACGTTGCTTATTGGTTGTTGATCTACCATACTAAGGTCTTTTAGAAAGCTATCAACAGCTGCGTCCAGGGATGATGTGCGTCCTTTGTGATCTATCTTTCTACCTAGAAATTTAAATGGCACAGCTTCAGCATTTTTGGAAACAAATTCTCCTCCTATCAAGAGTCCCGGATCGTAAGAGGTAGGTTTGGTATTTCGTCTACCCAGACACAGACAGTGGCATTTACTTGGTTTTGTTCTCAATCCTATAGTCCATGTACAGAACTCAACCACTTCTCATTAAAGTTCCTAACATTGTTTTGGATTACGTGTCAGTATTGCAAAGTCAGGAAAAGCTAAGATGGACTCTGTGTATCTGTTATTGATTTTAAACCGATAGCCCCACTTTTTTTCATGCTTTTCATGCTTTGCAGTTTTTCAATTAAAATATTAATTACTATAATAAATTATATTGGTGACAAGCAGCAACCTAGGAACAAACCCACATTGTATTGCAAGGTATTGTCCTTATATGTCCCTGTTTGGATTATATAAAAAAATGTAATATGGAGTAATATGATGCGATGATGTCGCTGACCACAAGTGGATGGTTTTATTGTAAAACGATATAGAAGAAGCATATTGGACTAAAAATTTAATATGATTCACAAGAGAAGAAGTTGCCATACCATTGAAATGCATGTTTGCTCTGCAAAAGAATGTTTTTTTAACTACACAATAATAAACATAGTTCAGTTTGCTTTATAAGGACAAAACATTAAATACAATGTTGGTTCTGTGCAGCATTAGTAGGTATATAATTGACAATATAGGGTTTGGAATCCATTTGCTCCTCTTGTCCATTATAAACTGTACACGACTAGTATATATTCATCTATTGCCCTAAGGATGTGTCAGGACTTTTCTTCTTGTACGATGTTACAAAATTAATATACCCAGCCTAGTAGGCTGTATATATTATATAAGCATATGGTAGAGAAGGCCCTGGCATATGTTAGAGAAGACTACGGATCAATTTCTGAGAATTACACAATTATGAAATCGATTCATCCATCATATTTGACGTGAACTTCGTTAATGACATAAGAGGACGTGTTTTTCATGATACTAGACGTCGAAGCGGGTACGTGGCCGCCTGGTTCCAGCCATAGCTGGCTGAAAATGATTTGCCCAGATACAAGCAAAGGATTTACCACGTATGACGTCACTACTGGTTCATAAATATGAACTATTCCGTGACATACATACATACATAAAATCACGCCTCTTTCCCGTAGGGGTAGGCAGGGACCACGGATTTCCACTTACTACGATCCTTACATATCTCTTTCGCTTCATCTATACTCATCAATAAATTTCATACATAAGCGTCGGTTTAGGGTACTTTTGCACTGGCCTTTTTTCAGAACGTCTTCAATGTGATTTCGGAACGTTCGCCTAGGTCTTCCCCTTCCAACACTTCCGTTTATATTCCGTGACGACAAAGATAATCACGCAGATTGCCTTTATAGATAAAGATACAATAATATTCCATTATTAATTTGTTTTTCTTCTGTTTCATCTTTTTTTTACCTGGTAGGCTAGCCTTATCAATTGACCACGATCTCACCTGACGGTAAGTGACGGTGTTGTCGAAGATGTTGTTCAGGCTAACCTAAAATAACTGGCTCTCAAGGACAGCTGCCTACCGTAAGGTGCTTGGCGACCGATTTTCTACTTGAGGGTGGTAGCTAGCCAGGCTTGCATTCGCAAAATGCCCTGCCATAATGCCAAAATATTTTCTTTCAAATATGAATTAATATATCATCTTTCTTCTAACCCTAAATATCAATGTCGCTTGATACGATGAATTATTGTGTTTGTTCCTAGAAAAACATATTTCTATTCGATTCCATAATGCGGGTTAACATGTAAAAAAAGAAACAAACTAATGTGCGACCGGCATTTTTCACCTGACAACACCCAACGTTAGTTTTTATGGACATTTTGAAAATTAAATTATAGGTTATAATTTTAATATGATAGGTGTGTAATATATTTCGGGAGGTTCAGAGATTGTTATCGGATTTTAGTATTTATGTTTGTAACATTCCAGAATATTATTATTTAAGCATCCCTTTTTGTTTGTTTAAGATAATAGAAGTTATAGTTGAAGTATTGTTTTCTATTGTAGTACTGTTGTCTCTAGGATTTTATTGATATCAACCTTTGGCGCAAAATTGAGAGATTGATTCTTAAGTATATAATTTGATACTGTAGATACACATCATCTAAACAACTGCATAACTACATTAAGAGGTTTAATTTATTGCTATTGATTTAATTTCGTAAGAACTTGCAAGTGGGTACCGCAAAATTAGGTCTACTATACTGTACTGTATCAGCCGGATGGTCCTCTGCTTAACACGGCCTTTCCTCCTCCCCCATTATTGGGAAGTTTGCCATAATCCCTACGCTTGGCAGGCGTCTTGGAAAACGCAGTTTAAGATACCTGTTCCTCAGTAGGTGCTGCTGCCCACCTTCTGGTATTTTACCCTTAGTCACCGCTACAGATAGAAAAGAGGGGTTACATTCTTGCCCGGTACCCCACGGGGGTCTCTTCTAGCAAATCTTAAGTAGTATAAATATGTATTAAATGTACCTTGGACTTGCATGTAAATTATTTTACGAAAGGGCTAATAAAACTTCTATATATCTTAAATCTTCGCAATTGATTGAAATTACCAATTCGAATATACCTTATGAAACGAAATCAAATATTATGTTTCATAAAAACTTCATATGAGGACATGATCATCTTTTCAAGATGGCCTAGCGGTGAAAAACAAAAGGCTATCGCAGCATGTATCAGAATAGATAGACCATAAAGATTAACATCTACAAGAAATCGGCAGAGATTTGAAACTAAACGACCATAGCAAGCCATCCAACTGTAGGATGTAACGACTGTGTTTTTTAGACATAAAAAAGTCGGTGACGACAAAGTTAGTCGCAAAGATCGACTTTATAGATAAGGAGACAATAAATAACACTATGACTTTTTTTGGATTGTTTTCGGGCCCTCATATGGATAGAAATAAAAATGATTTCTCCGTATAGTTTGACAGTAGTTATATAAAATCTGGGCAGATATTTGTACGATAGGTATATTATATCACTTTCTACCGTAAGATGTAAGGTTTTAGTTTTTATATTTCACACATTATGTCCATGACGTGAAGCGAATAAGTAAAATTAACTAGAGGGGCAGGAAGTTGCTTGGTGGAAGGGCATTTTGCAAAAATAACTTTCTTTTGTTTGCCGGGCGTGAAGAAGCGTTGACATGATGAAAGTTCACGAAATACGACCAAAAAGCCGCGTTCCCCTACACGCGGCTTTTTGGTCGTATTTCGCGAACTTTTGCTAACACCCTGGTTAAACAAATGGTAGAACACTCGACATTAACACTCTTTTGATCTTCAAGTATGGAAATGTGTAGATGGGACCGGTAGCTGAGAAAAAAAAACGCGATCATTTTTTTTTACCAACGTTTCTCGCTTGCCTAACTTTTGTTGGCCTGTTCTCATTATCAAAGACCCATTCACAAGTTTGCTGTTTTTTTTGGGTTCAAAACAATAAATGCACGTTTCGTCTCCTGTGAAAATGTCATAAACAGTATTAGAATGTCCGTGGTCGTACTTCAGTAGCATCTGTGAGCCATTCCACGCGAGCACGCTTCTGCTTCGCTGTCAGTTCATGAAGGACCCAACGATAACAAAGTTTCCGAACTTTTAATTCTTCGTGTAAAACTTTCTGAATTTGGCTCATACCAATCCCCAATAGTCCTCGAATTGTCTCATAGGTAATCCACGGGTTTTCTTCAATTAGCCGCCTGGCCGGTCACTTTTCCATACAAACGTCGTAGGGTGATCACTTATTATTTCATTATCACTATCTATATATATTATCACTTATTTGAGATTTTAGGTCCAGAACTAAGCATAATACCGATTGATATCGTCACTATCTAGGCTTCTACGATGCCAAAATTTTAAAAAGTTAATTAATTTGTAAGTTATGAGCCTTGAAAACTTTATATGAAAATGTTTCAAGGCTCATAACTCTCAAGTTAATTTTTTTATTAAAATTTCGACATCATACAAGCCTAGATAATGACGTGATCAATCGGTATTATGCTTTATTTTAGACCTTAATCCTGAAATAAGGGAGTGATCACCTTACGGCGTTTGTATGGAGAACGGGCCGGCCAGTTCACCCTTAACGGCAGATGCAGGCCACTCTTCACGAAATTCGTCATGCAAAGAAAACTCAATCAAATTCAACAAACCATCGCCTCCCGGTGCTCAAACAAAGTGCTTCTCTCCATAAAGCATTTTGAAGACGAGCGACACAGTCTTGCGGAGAGAGAGAACTTTTAAAATCATAAAAAATCAACGCTCTAAAATCTTTTCGACTTAATTCCATTTTCGTTGCGTACTTAGAACTTTGACGTGTGAAAAAAACAATTGACAAATGATTTCCCGCCAACATTTTTTATTGTTATAAAGTTTGCTAGTCGTTTCAAAAAATATAACATTCGAAATTCAAATAGTTCCGATTAGCTAGAAGTTAAACACTTTTAGTGTGCCCTATGTATAGGTAGAATTCTTACTTATATAGTTTTATTCACGTCTTCAAAGAATAGTACTTAGATACCTATATAATACATAACTATTAATATGACATCAATACCATCACAACTACCGTGTACCGTTACAAGCTTACAAGATAAACAAACGAATAAAAATAGAGTTTATCTGCTATTATTGGATAGGGGTGAAAAAGTGTTGGACAAAATTGTGGTAGCAGTACCCCTATGACGAAAAACCCCAAGGGGCGAGTTTATTAAATCTTCCTTAGAATTCATTACGGCCTGTTTCTAAATTAAGTTTCTCACCCCACTGTTCACTTTTCACTTTAGCGTTGTTTTCGCAGAGCTGATTTAATTTTAAAGATTCTAATAAGATTTATTACTTTGTTAGTACAAAGCAGGATAGTTACGGTTTATGGGGTGTATGTTCTTATTAAAAAAAAGTTTTTGGACCGCTTTTGTCGTAACACTATTTTTCGTTGGGAAATGCAACATACGAGTATATGCGGAATTGAATTAAGTACTAAACACCCACACATCAATACAAACCATAATGAAAATATAAAATAAACAATGTTAATATCACACAAAATTGTCACCCTTTAGAAAAATCTAGCCTGCCTGTAGAAACTTTCTGAAATGATAACAAGCTTTCTTTTTCCTAAATTAGACTGCAACAGAAAACATAACAAAGACACTATCCTTATACATGCATATGCATGCATGCTCTGTAAAATGATAGGTTACTTATTGCAAGTACAGTTTATTAAGATAAATAAATTTTCATCGACTTCCGAATTATTCCAAATTTTATAAACACTCGTGCTTACATTAGTATATAAGCAACACAAAAAATACTGACACCGACATGAAACCACATTTTAAATTGGAGATTGAAAGTTTTATACATAAAATCACGTATATCTACGATTCACTAGTTTTTATCCCAAGGTATTATAATGCTTATAAATTACACATTTCATTTGCAAGTTGAAATTAATACGTAGATTGTGAGTATTTTGCTAATAACAATGAATTATGCAACAATGAATAGATTCAGGCGTTACTTTGCGGAAATCCATATTTAATAATAACAAATATTTTTAAAATATTTTAAATATTAAATATATCTAGTGACAATTCCCCCTAATTACATTTATTAGGCGGAACTGTCACTAGATATATTTTTATATTTTTAAGTGTTTTATTAAAATATTAATTTAATGTTTTCGTGAAATATTTTAAAAATATTTGTTATTATTGAATTATGCAACATTTAAGCATGCATTGCCACGTATTACGTACACCTACGCTGTACAGTGTGCACTTCATTCATTCAAGTTGCATGTGAAAAACATATTGATTAAAAAATCCTACTACACAGTTTCTGATTACATAAACGACAAAAATGCCTGGACAATTCCGCCTCCACCAAGCTATTGCCTGTCACCTACATAATTTAAACAAATATTGTAATAACTCTATTATATAGTATGTATGTAACACATTGTTAAAAGATGTTTAAAAGAATAGCCCCGAGTTTCTTGCCCGTTCTTCTCGCAGTGGCTCTATACAATGTATTTGCTGAACGTACAATGTAGAATATTTCAATACTAAAATTTGTAATTGACCTTCATAAGAGCGTCGTAGACGCCTAAATTGAATAAATGATTTTGACTTTGACTTTGACTTTCGTTTTCAGATCTTTCAGAAGCTTACCGCGCACAATATTTTCTCAGAAGGCGGGTAAAGGCGCGGTGGCGGCGCGGCATACCCGTTGCGTTGCCTAGCGACCGTGGGCGGAACGTACACGGGCGGGCGGATCGATCCCTCACCGGGTCACCTCTTCATCTCACGTCCGGTAGCCCTCTCGCACGTGGCGAATGTTTAGTCTTGGGGTTTGTGGGTACACCGATTTGTTATGATCAACAGTGGGCTTTACTTTTAAATTTAGACCAACAAAAGGTTAAAGAACGTTAAATAAAAGTATCTAGAGGTTGCACCAACTTGTTTGGTTATACGCGGAGTTTAAAATTCAATGAAATTGGTTGTATATTTTATAGTATTAAACGGTACTTAATCGCGTTTAAAACATTGTGACTGTTTCTGCAACGTTTACACCCCGAGCCCTTTTAAATCTCATATCACGATCATTGCGATTTGATGGGTTTCCATGCTATTGAAGGTAAATAATATAATATGCATATTTTTTATGTGATTGTATAACATAAATTTGTTCATTCTATACCAGGCCACTCAGAGAATTTTACAAAAAGAGTTTTGTTTATGTAAAACTGACAAGTTAAAAATAAAATCTTTTACATATCTCTTGCTCTGTAAGTACACCCTTACACCCCTGAATGCCGGGGTGTATGACTATCATTACAGCATAGGTTTTGGAATTTGAAAAAAGAACTGTCATACTCATACTGCACGAAGAATATTTTGAAAAAGTTAATTTTAATTAAATACACATTTTTTCTTCTTAATAAATGTTCATTGAAACCTGCTGTCTTGTTGTTTACTAACCTCACAATCGATATGTAAAGCAGAGTATTTATCTCGGGCGTAAGCATCAATTGCATACTCGGGTTAATTAGCGCCTTCGCTTCGCTCAGGCGCCAAAAAACCTCGTATGCAATTGATGTCATACAGCCCTTGGTTAATAATCTACTATTACGAGACAAACATACTTAGGTTTAAATTCAAATTACTCCTCCTTTTTATTAAGAACAAAACCAATTGTCGCGTTTTTTGTCTCGAGAACACTTTAGCGCGATTGTATTTTACGGTTTCTAATATGGCCTAAAACCGGAAGAACTTTTAATAGACTTAAGGCTCTTTTGAAAGGCAACAAATGGTGTGTACCGATGGTTTAGCGAATTTGAGCGAGGTTGGCTTCGGTGGAACTTTGGCCGGTGAAGAAAGATGTGTTCTCCCTTTGACGGCTGTTATAGAAGAAAACTTGTCAGGAGACAAAAATTTGTTCGAAGACTATGGGTGAATTTCATATGAAACCGCACAATCGCACCAAATGTTCAGAAGTAGTTCGGCGTGGAATGTTGCCATGATATGATATTTGGGTTTGGCGCAGGTTTTTCTCGTCGCGTTACTAAATAGTTGCAGGTAATCTTGGATTTATCAAAACGATCTAGAAACGAAGTGCCAGTCGACAGTTTGGTTGTTTCAAAATCAACCTATACCTACCATGGTATGAAGAGACCGAGAAGCGCTGGGAATATTATAAAAACTGTTTTTTACCATGAGAAGGCTTCTATTGTGTTCATTACGTCGTCAAAATTGTATAAATGCCAATTAACACTTACAACAAAACTTTACTAGAAGTGTTCAGCACTTTTAGCAGCAAGCGATCGGACACGGTACTCCGCGAGCTGTTGCTTCAACACGACAACGCGCCCTAGCTGAGGGACTTCCTGGACACACCGTGGAAACTTCTGGGATCATACTCCTTATGATTTCCAACTGTGAGAGATTTTTTTTATTCCTCTAATCCCCGTAATTCCCTATAAAATAGTAGGTAAATTAACTTAAGGTAAGTTTTCATCGACGGAAGATGCGTTAGCTGCGTTCGAGTCGCCTGTGGAGGAGGTGTTTTTTTTTAAGGAGGACATAGATTTGGCTACCGCTGTCGGCTGTCCAACTCTACTTTGGGCGAGGGAAGGCCCTCTTACAACCCTGTAAGTGGAGGAGGTGTTAGAGGCGGATTTGAAAGTGTTTTTTAAAATTTTGGTTAGACGCATGAAAAATTTGGCAAATAAATCTTTCAAAAGCTGTGTGTTCTAAATATGTACCTTTATTTTTTGGTTCACAAAACTTATTGAATGACTCACGATTTGGCAAATATTATTGGATTAAGATCACGAAATTATTGAATATAATAGTATTGTTCCATAAGTCATAACCAGATAATTACTTTATCTAGATAGTTACTTTATTTATCAGAATAATATATATAAGAAACAATTAACATTGAGTTTTAACTTTTAAATTGTTATATATTAATGACGGTAGGCATAAAATCTAAAGCTAGCTGGAAATGTAATAAAGCACTACTAGAGTGTTACATTACATTTCCAGCATTTTATATTGGTGACTGTAGTCACCGTAATAAAAAAAAACATTCGTTTTATCTAAAGCCTTAACTCATGATATTTACCTATACTTAGTCTAGAATAGGTTCAGGTTCTCAGTATGAAACCATTGAGCTAATAGGTCAATGTATGACACGTAGTTTTTATATCTGTTAGATAATTATTCAGCTGCATCTCGCTGTTGGGCGTAATAAGTCTTCAATTAGCCGTGGGAAAAGAAAACGAGTTGAAACCCGAGCTTGAAACTTACTCGTACTCGGTGAGTACTCGTATGGGTGTGTATGATATTAAAAGATTTTATTCGGCCTATCTTAGTGCTGTACTGTACTGTCAGCCGGGTTGTCCACTGCTGAACACATGCGGCACTGTAAGGTACCTATATTAACGTTTTCCCACCAGGAATCCTATACCGCATTACTGCGACAGTTTATCAACATATCGATGTCGCGAATTTTTAATATACAAGTTATTGAGGGGGTCGAAAAAGGGTTCTAAATTAAGTAAATAGTATTACGGGTACTGGTCAAAACAAGAAGTAATTTTACTTGGGACCATACAAGGACTGTTTTTGAATATGCATGGGATGCCGTGCTTTGTATTTTTTTTTTATAAAAACAAAATAATTAATATAAATGTAACCTTACACTAATAATTACTAAATAGCAGTTTAATTAAGATTAAGGTATAAACAGTTATAATATTTTTTTGATCCCTCTTTTAATCCCTTTGCAATATAATACATATGGATACAAATATAAATAATTCATAATCACTCTTTACAACCGTCTTTCGGTAGATCTTTTAATGTCTCTGTCAAAAAGAAATTGCGTTTTCTCCTTACGGGACTGTTCGAGACAGGTTTCTACATTCATTTCCATCCTAATGTTTTCTCAGCTCTTATGTCTGAGCAATAAGATTGAAAATGTGGTCAGAGGGTGTAGTTATTAGTGCACAAAGGTAAGCTGTCAAGGACAGTCGAAGGGGCGCGAATTACACCCTGCTACCGACAGAACATAGTTGCTCTGTGTTGGGACTCCCAACGTTAATTTTCTTTTGGGAATTATGAAATAATACATATTAGTTTCATTTAGGTTTGGCTTTAATGTCCATATAAACACAACTCATTCTGAGGAAGTGATGTTGAATCATGTTTATATTTATGGTTATGGTTACGTGATGGTAAGCCGGCTTAACCTCTTTCTGGAACTGGCTGTCAAGGATAGCTAGGAGCAGCAGCAAGGAGCTTGGTGACAGAGTTTGTACTTGAGGGTGTTGGGGAGATTCGCACGCGTGTATCCTGCCAGCAGCTAACCTGATCTGAAATAATTGCCCACACAGTTGAACGCGTAATTGTTTATACGACTTAGGGGCCTTCAAGAAGAGAGCATATTCCCTCCTCAAAAGCCGGCAACGCATCCTCGATACCTCTGGTGTTGCGGATGTTCATTGGCGACGGTGATCACTTACCACCAGGTGAGGCGCCTGCTCGTTTGCCTTCCTATCCCATTAAAAAAAAACTATTCGAACAAAAATCAAAACCTGTAGAGCATCGATTCATGAAAGTCATGAATATTTTTCAGGCAATTTCTGCAAAAAACCTTCTACCTATTTATATCATATCGTTATAGTGATAGCAATCAAGTCAAACTTTTCACGAGGAATCTTAGGATAGGATTTTGATACGCAATAGGGTTCTTTTATTGCTGATACGCGTAGTATTATTATATGTTCTATGGCTAGGCTTTGACCGCAATAGTTTTTTTATGAGATTACGACTGTACCTAATTGCTCGAGATCACCTGATCTAAAGCAGTAACCTCTGCATTTAACAGATGCATTTCGTCACAAGTGACGATCTGTGGCCTGAGACATACAGTGAGTGGTTAATTCGCATGTGCCTGTAATTACATTATTATACTTGCTCGTTCTAAAGGACTGCTAGGTGCTTGGCGACAGATATTCTACTTGAGGGTGGTAGCTAGCCAGGCGAGCATTCTCTAGATGCCCTTCCACCGTGCGGGGAAGCTCTTGATCCATGGACCAGCAGCACGGCAATCCATAGCTATTACCGCTCGGTTATCATTGCTTCATCACTTCATCACCGCATCAGTACTTACCTGATGGTAAATGATGATGCGGCCGCAGCCGTCAAAGACGCAGTTCAGGCTTACCTAGAATTACTGGCTGCCAGGACACACCATTAAGTGCTTCGTGACAGATTTTCTACTCGAGGGCGATAGTTAGCCCGCCGGGTATTCGCAAAACGACCTTCCACCATGCAATAGGGTTTCCTATTCCAACTGATGCCATTGTTTAATCAATGTAATATAAATGAAAACTATTTAAGTGCCAGCATGCTGGGCACGCTGCCAACTGATAGTGGGCTAGAGCATTTGGACTCCCTATGAGTCCAAATGCTTTTACTGTAGTAGCTGTAGTATTGTAGTAGCTGTAGTGTTGTATATAGTTTGTAGTATTTGTTTAATAAAGGCATACCGCCATTGAAAAAAAAAATTAAGTATTAGGTAATATTAGTCAGGGCACAGCTAGACCCACGATTTCACACGCGTAGGTATATATGATGAAAGTGTTGATGATAAAAAATATCTTTAGAGCCTAAACTCTAATTATACTATCTAGATTCCAAGCATGTTCAAAATCAATTCAGTCATTTCAGCGCGAAGGATTATAACAAACACGCACAGACTCACGTCTGCAGTCACTCACATTCGCGTTTATAATATAGGCAGTGTTTTATTTTATTTAATGCTGATCGAGTAGGCTTTGACCTGTATCTCATCTGTCGAGTCTCAAGTATGTGATGTAGATTAAGGTTACTAGTTCTCAATGAGAGTTGCCGAACGCACCGTTAGGAGTTTGGTGACAGGCTTTCTACTTGAGAATGGTAGCTAGCCAGGCAAGCATTCGCAAACCAGGAGTATATTGTAATACTGTGATATTTGTCTGATTGAAGTGTGATGATAATATGATTCACTTGGCTTTACTTCCTAAATGGCTGTAGTTTCAAATATATCCCATATATTTTTGAACGCTTGAACGCTACTGAAGCATACTGCCGGGCCAGTATACAGGTTACATTGTATTCCCGCAACCCAAAAAGTGACTGGTGCGGCGGCTGAACTAGCAGAAGGCCTCAAAAGGCGCAAATATAGTAATCTCAGTAGTTGTTTGTGCCTTTTGGGGTCGAAACGCTGGGGACCGAGCGCCAAACTATTATTCCAAGACGTCTCAAAACGTCTGGTCGACGCTACTTATGACCAAAATGCTGGCATATACTTTGCACATCATATATACATAAGCATTGCCATACAACGTGGCAATGCGGCCAGCATTTTGGGAACACTGCGGTAGCGGAATATTGGATTAGTTTTGTAGTAAGTTTAAGTTTTTTTAGTTAAATATGTTAATTTTAGTCAAATTTATATTGTTTATCTTTAAGTATTGTACATTAATTGGTTATTAAAAGTACCTACAAAAAACAATATACAATGTTTATTCCGAGTTCTAATGAACTGTCTATTCTGTGACGAACTGAAAAGATACGCTGACTATTTTATTAACATACAAAATTTTAATTATATTTTGGGAACAGATTATCTTTCACCGTCACGGTAATTATAATTGATAGTTCTTGTCCTCCCATCGGATCATGGACCACTAGACGACCACATGACGGTCCATCTAACGATGAATATATGGTCCATAAAACCACGATTACGTTTTATAAACACTACATTTATAACTACTTCATGATTGCATTATTTATTTTAAGTAATATATTATCATGTTGTGGAGATTTTGTTTTTTTTCTAAGCTGTGCTTTCAAATATTTAAAATTCTCTGGCACAGTACACTCCATTAATTTATAGTATTCCGTCGAGGTAAGTTAGGATGAAATAAGCTTTTATTGTATTTCCAGGACTGTCGCTTGTACTGTAGACTATAATCTATCTATCTACTGTACTGTGTATTGTAGAAGGTTAGCATTTATTGGCACTTGTTTTGTGGAAGTGTTATATGTCTATAATTTTATCTAGTCCTATAGATATCTTTTTAAAGGATATCCAGCTTCACACAAATGAATTTTCTGATAAGAGGCGTTTGGATTTTATATCCCGATGTGGTAAAATTTGTGGAAATAGCTAGTTTCTATTCTAATATACCTATTCTATTAGATTATACATATAATAAAATAAGTGCTTAACTCTTAAACTGGTTTTAATATTGTTAGGTTTGCAATAACGCCTGCTACGCGGATTACATTACAAAATCACAAATAAACGATAGGAAAAAATTAAGTCATGTGCGGGATTCGAACCCGCGTCCATCCACCCCTTGAGCCGGGGTATGCTCTAACCTGGTGTTACTAATTTTAAATATTTTTTGCCAAAACATTGGCTAGAATTTCTTTCAAAAATATATACTACACCCCGTTAAGATAAGGCATTGCTACTTGGGAATTTGATTCTGGGGAGCAAAATAAGGTTACAGGACATACCTTCTTCATACCCTTATCTGGTAAAAGAGGTTATTGTTCATAAATATAGTCGAAAAGTTAATTTGGTTTAAAATCTCTAACAATGATTGAGATGAGACATGGCGCATTGTCGTAGTGCAGTTATACCTGAGAATTGTAAGATTTTCTGATATTTTAAATAGCTTATATTCTAGTTTTGACCACTGCTACCAGCTCATCTGAATGTATGTGAAAATGCTGTTCTTCTAGCAAACCTGGGATTACAGACTCTCAAGGACAGCTGTCAAACACATCCTTAGGTGCTTGTAAATATTATAAGTTTCAATCGATTGTTTGATAGATCTCTCTTGTTATTGATTAATTCAAATCATACCGTTTCTTTTACAATTAGCAAGATTAACATAAAACCTTTTGTTGACAATACATATTTTGAGCCAAATTCGTTGTTATATGTTTTATCGAACTTTATTCGAAAAATACAATCTTATTATTATTATAATAATAACTAAATAACCGCAAATAAAAAACGCCAGAAGTACGCAGCAATGGAGCCCGTTTACCTTTTTGTGCCCATTGCAGTAGAGACCATGGGTTCGTGGGGAACTGAGGCCAAACAGTTATTTAGTGAAATTGGGCGCAGGTTAAAAGAAAAAACTGGTGACTCCCGCTCCAGTTCGTTCCTGGTGCCAAAGATACATTAAAAGGACCTTATTTTTTCATTTCTCTATGCTGGTGCAGAGGATGGCCATTGCCATTCAACGCGGAAACGCTGCAAGTGTTATGGGCACCTTTGCACCGGGAGCGATCAGGGGTGAGTTGTTTGATTAGGCTAGATTTAAGTTTGACTTCAATTTTATTAATTATGTTTGTAATATGAAATAAAAACATAATAACTACTATATTATATATAATAATAAATATGTTATTACATTATAAATATACTATTATATTTTTATATAATAATAACAATGAGAATAAGCCCTTTAAAGCTTAGCTAGCTTGAAAGATTGGTCTCAGTCAAGTCCCGTGTCGGTAATTTAGCGAGTTAGTCCTTTTCCAATTTCTGTGACCGAGGTCAAAATGCGTATTTCTGATTTTGTTCTACATTGGTGATAAGCCAGTAACGCCAATGTATTTTTAAGCCAACATATTAAGCACGCAGGATTTGTTTTTCTAGTATCGGGTCGAGATAATTATTTACATACTTAATGTAAATAATTATCTCGACTATGGAATATGAATTGAAATATATATGTAATACTCGTATATTATGTATAAAACAATTTTTATTCTATAAAAAAATCCAATTAAAGTAGTTCCTACTTTGGCACAAGCTGAGACCTCGTGATGACTGAATTTTAGAAGTTTGCCTTATAAAAAAACACTGGCTATTTAAATATCTCAATCTCTACCTAACTCAATCAAAACAAATATTGTATAAGCCTAAAAATTTAAAACCACTAGCCCGGTAATTTTGTGACCTTGAAAATAAAAATCCTCTCTTCTGGCCGATATACCAAGTTCATAATTATTATTACTTGTTTATTCAGTTTGTATGACCTAACTTGCAATACATTTTTTATGAATGATATCAGGCGCTCGGAAAAAATATAGGTACACAGATGAAATAATAATGCTCATACTTATCCTCTCTCTCAACTTGCCATCGAAACCTCGGTTAGCTTAATCAATTATATGAATTAAATTAATTTTATTTTATTACTTATTTTTATTTATGCAATAGCGCATGCTCTGCGGATTACATGTCAAATTTACAGATTTACGAGTGAAACAATTATTATCCCGCACATGACTATAATTTATCCACTCGTAAATTTGTAATAATTTACGTCTGATAGATTCAGATTACAGATCTTGTATACTAAGCTACTAATTTCATTATTTTACCGATAATAGGTATATATATTATTCATTATTTGCCGCTGGTACAGTATGAGTTGCTATTATACTGTTATTTATATATTTCGAAGTGAACAAATGATTATTGGGCCTGAACGACAACTTCCGCCATATCATCATTTACCACCAGATGAGACAGTATTTAAAGGCTAACCTATCAGCTGTATAATTATTTACTCAAACAGTTTTTTTTATACCAAGATAATTGTGCTTAGCATAACTAGTGCATGAAGTAAAATCGGTTTAAAAAACCTTTATAATCCATATTGAAAATTTTAATCCAGAGACCGAATACCGCAAAAATACCTTTATGCTTGAATAACCAATTATTTTTTTAATTGTACTTGTGTAATTATAATAAAAAAACGCTTATTACCTACTATTTAATGGAGATTAATTAGCGTTTTTTAATTTCTCTTCGTTCCTTTGGTTCTCTTGTAATTTGTGTCACAATATACGTATGTACTCTTGATAAAACTGTTTATTAATTTTAATGGTGTGCCACTCATCTGAATTTTGAGTTATAATTATGGTCTATATTATAATAGTCCTTCTCCACACTGCTATATCCTCTGCAACGGAGCGCGGGGCTGCGCGCCCGGGACAGGCGCGATCGGGACGCGCCCGCACTAAATTTAAATATTTTAATCCTTAATTTAAATTTTTGACATTTTTATTTTATGTTGGTATTCGTGTAGTTTCATTTTTAAAGTTATTTGTCATATTCAGGAGACGGTGAATCGTGACTGGCGCCTCGCTCATGAAATTATTGACAATAAAAGATGTTTAGGGATAAATATTGTATTCTCCTGGCGTGGAGATAACTTCTATTGTAGTAATGAAATGGTTTGATGGGCGACAGAAAACCGGTTGTTTTGTCATAGGCACGACAACTCTTATTGCCGATTAGAACAAGTATATATGTTGAATAGAAGACGATAACAATATGATGTCATGGGCGTGTGTCTGCTCCAAGGCTAATATGCATTAATGATTACAGACATGTTGCCACGTGAAGATACTCTTTTCTATATAAAAAGTAAAAACTTTGTAGATGTCGCTAGTTCAGGATAACACCTCCTTAGTACATTTATTTGGTAACTTTTTAAATATTTATTTAAACATCTATACTGAAAGATACTAAATTACAAACATAGTATTTCCTTATAATATACCTACTTATTAATATTATTAGATTTTGCAAACGTTTTGGTTTATGGTGTAAGCCGAGCTGGGAAAGATGCCTATACTACCTACCTACTGAGATGGCAACCGTGAAGATAGGGTGGAAGAAAGGAGATAGACAAATTCTCAGAGAGTGAGAATGGAATAATTAAATGAGGAAGACCTCCAGATTATAATTATTCTGACTCCAACTGGTTTAAGTACACAAAAAGTGTGTACACAAGTGTTCAATAAATAGGTAGCTGAATAGGAATTGGTAAACAAAATGATCATCTATGGTGACGTAATCACAATAACCAATAAAAAACTTGATACAGTTTGTGAATAAGAACTTCATAGCGTGTGTATAGATATTTCGAGCACCCTTCACATGACGAGGTGGCCGAGTGGTTAAGGCGTTGGACTGCTAATCCAATGTGCTCTGCACGCGTGGGTTCGAATCCCATCCTCGTCGGATCTTTTTGGACTCCAAAATGATACTATTGATATTTATGAATATTTTTTGGTTACTAAATATATTTTTTATATAGGTATTACTAAAACTCATAAATATATTTTTTTACATTGCTAGATTTTTTGGGTGTAGAATGTACGTACTTAACTAGTTGCATAAAAACAAGTTTTTTAGAATGTTGAAATTTTTGTTATCCTTACGATAATGGGGCCCCAGACGGATATAGACAGAGTAAGCTTCCGTCCGTCTATACGGTGGTTTTTGACCTCTATGGCGGAAATATTTTTTTTTGTTTTTAACCTAGATCGTCTAATACCGATTAAACGATCTAGATTCAAAACAAAAAAAAACATGGTGTATCCATTATAGGAACGTGTTTTTATCTAACGTTTTTTCTGCCTAAAGTGGGTAATTTCAATTCAAGCGTCTTCTTTCGTGGGATAATAATTGTATTCTTTAGAAAGTAATAATGGTGAATTATAAATAATAATAATAAAATGATAAACTTTTATTCATACATACAATATTTGGTTTACATGTTATTTTTTTCATAATATTAAGTATTTTTTTAAACAGTTACAAATAATATGTAGTATCCGCAGAGCATGCGTTAATTCAAACAGAAAAATATTTTTTTTTTTTTAATGGCGGTATGCCTTTATTAAACAAATACTACAAACTATATACAACTCTACAGCTACTACAATACTACAGCTACTACAGTAAAAGCATTTGGACTCATAGGGAGTATAAAAAAAAAAAAAAAAAATATTATAGTTACAAACTTTAAATTAATGGTGAATTATTAAACGAGTGCAGAAATATAAAAAATTTGTAGGTAAAAAGGTATTTTTTATATCAATCTCAGTAATGTGTTGTGTCCATCTAGTTACTTAAACGTTACTTTGACACGACTGTGATTTTTTATATCCATTATTGCACGACCTCTAATGAATATGATTGGGACTAATTCTTACTTGTCAGTTACTCACTAGTCTACAAACTGTACATGTCCAATTTAAAACTAAAAAAATAGTTTTAATTCTATTCAAGTTTTTAGTTGCAAAATGAAATTACTAATGTATGTAAGTTTGTAATGCTGGCCCAGTTGCAATAGTTATGGTCGCCACGCGGGTAGTCCTCGGTTCGAATCCTGATACATATTGAGCTTCAAGGCATGAAGTAATAAGTAATGTGTAGCATGAGACCACTCTCCTGATATCAAGCACAACTTTGTTCCAGTAGTTTTTTTTATTAACGACATGGATTTTGTTCTGCTCTGTTGCTGGCATAACTCCACCGGACTTTTTAGTAGCAATCCTTGAGAGCCAGTTAATCTTGATTATCATCGAAGTTCTGTTAGTAAGTGATAATGTCGACCACATTATCAATTACTAACAGCTGCAATTTTTATCTATACGTAAAACAAGTTCAAATCACATTATAAAATAAAAAAGTATTGCTATATTTTTACTTGGTCACGTCCGTCCGTCCAGTCATTCCGCTATAGGGTGCGTGCCATTAGCGTGAGATTCGCTAAAAACGCTAAAAACGATCACACTCCCAAAAAGTTTTCCACATGGGTCTTGGCGTTATTTTCGCCTTAAACGCTACATCTAATGTCAAAAGTGACAGAAGTGGCAAATTTTAGTGGCATTTTTAGCGTTCTTATCCAAAAATGGAACGGGGGTGACAGTTACAAACGATCACGTGATCACAACCATAGACGCAGAATGTGATCAAAATTATCGAAAATAACGTTCTTAGCGACTAATGGAACATGGCTAAGCAATGCGTGGTTTAGTGACGACAGTTCACCGTACATGAAAAGGTCCAGAAATACTCGTTCCATCCATATTTATTGCCATTTTCAACACAAGCTGGTAGTGTCATGAATATTACGGTGGGTGGTTGTCAATAAGCGGGAATAATTAGATGTGGCATCTATAACCCGCGCACGCGGCCTATCCCAGTCAGCCGTGGTCCGTGGTACCCCCCTGGTATGATCGCCACGTGTCTACTTGTACCTCACATTGTTGTTCGAGTTATTTATGAATATTGTTTCTCGCCTCGAGATCGCGGCCACGCGTAACACCCTCCTTGGATTATGGTCGTCTACATGCACTTATGAACACCACGCGGTTGCGGTTTTCGTTGAGTAAACATCATTGTTTGAATAGGTTACGCATGTGAATTTTTTGCAAATCCAAATGATATAGAAACACATAATTATTTTCCAACAATATAAAATAGTCAAAAGTTTACCTATCTGTACATACATACCTATTATAGGAAGTTGAAGTCAACTTTCCTATAAACAGATTATAAATAAAATTAACATTGAATAAAGGTATTTTAGAATAATAATTTGAACATCATCATCACTTTTCTTCATTGTCTACGTGCAGCTATCGGTAATAATAAAATATAATGAAAGCAATTATTTCAGGTATTATAATGTTAAGTTACCTGAAATATTTTTTTTTACATACCCATAAACAAAGGCCCTGAAAAATATGCTGAACATCCAAATTGAATACATAGAGAAATACAAATTTAACGAAAACCAACCTTTTTCATGCATTATAAAATATTGATAACATTTTTATTCCATAATTTTGTCTTGGATTGCGAGTTTTAGGTACCTAATATAAGGTAGGTACATATAAGGCACATAATCGGTATCAAAGATATTCAATAGAGTATAATATGTAGTTCCTTAGCAAACACCTATCTTGTATAGACATAGGTTGATATAGGTAATTGTAAAAAAATCCAAGCAATGATTTATGTTAAAGGACTTGTATACGACAATTTGTTTCCAGATTTCATAGATTTAGCAAAATGATTCAATTATAATGTTAAGCTGCGTCTATCATCACATGGAAATCAACATTCAATCATCAATAAATTATGAAATACGTTATAGTATCTAGAATGCAAAGCCGACTATTGGTATCGGAAGTAAGGGCGGGCGCAGAGGGCTCGCTTCCGGATCCGGCGTGCTCCAGTGTTGCTAGTAGGCAGTAACTCATCATCGCCGCGCCACAGGAGGCCTCTCGCCCCGCACAAAGATACAGAGATTTGTGCGAATTGTACACTGTAAGCAAAAGGGGAACGAAAAAATATGGATAACGCTTTAAAAGTTATAGCTGCCCGTTATCGAACGCGTATGTGCCTGTACTGTTCTTATAAGGTTACATTCGTATTAGAATGTAGAACGGGATCATTGGATAGTAAAGACAAGCACCAGAACTAAACTTATAAGGAGCAAAATTTCAATTACAAATATATAGGTACTGTTCATAGACCAAGTTTTGCTAATTAACAATTTAGAAGCAATGATTGCTCAGTGGCATTGGCTATGGACTGCCGCAGGTTCATGGTTTGAATCCCACCGCGGGCTTGTGCTTCACCGCATGTTGGAAGGTCATTTTGAGAATGCCCGCCTAGGTACCACCCTCAAGTAGAAAATTTGTCGCCAAGCACCTAACGGTGTGTTCCGGCGGTTGTCCTTGAGAGCCAGTAAAATTACAGGCACATGAGACCTAACACCTGTACGTCTCAGTGGCACAGTGCAATTCGTCGTTGACGAAATGCATCTGTTATAGGCAGAGGTTAGTCCACTTAACATCAGGTGGGCCTCGGGGTTGTTTCACCACAATGACATAAAAAAAATTAAAGAGAACAATCCATCATCGTGAACTGTTCACGCAACTTGTTGACCATGAGCGAAACCAATCTACAGGTCAAGCTGGAGTTGCTTGACTCCCAAATTACTATAGTCAACAAAGTGACCACCTGTTACGCTGCCGACGGATGTACTTGCTCTGCCAGTCAGCTGACATCAATAGCTCACTTTGATGACTTTTTTGTGCCTCATTTTGAAGATATCACCAAAAAGGCTTCGAAGATGTTGGGATTCCTTATTCGGAACAGTAAAGAGTTTCATAATCCTACAACTAAAATTATATTGTATAACTGTCTAGTTCGTAGTGTGTTAGAGTATTGTAGCCCTGTCTGGAGACCACACTATGCCATGCATACTCTAAGACTAGAAAGAGTACAAAAAAGATTTATGTGGCTAACTTATTCCAATAAAAAAATTAAGCAGTTACGTTCATACAGCGAAAGACTAACTTTTTTTTATGCTCTATCTTTGCTCCAAAGACACATTAAATTGGATTTATTATTTTTGCATAAATTACTGCACAACAATATCAATTGTCCTATTCTTTTAACAAAATTTAGACTTAGAGTACCATTTCAATATCCACGTAAACAAATAACCCCTTTTGCTCCCATATTCCGTAGAACTGTTTTGGGGGCGAACTCGTCTGTTCCCAGAATTAACAAACTAATTAACGAATATCAAAACGATACAGCAGATATTTTTGGAGACTCCTTGGCAAAATATAAAATTAATTTGAATTTAACAGTCATGGCCAAATCGCCCAACCCTACTCTATAACTTTTCCCATATTGTATAGTATCATATTAAATTACATTTAAAATTTGTATTCTTTAAGTTTAGTTTTTATGTACAGAAAAGAAGGTACATCCTTCTCGGTTTATAAAATGAATAATCATGCTGTGCTTGTCTTTATAAACAATGCATTTAGCTTAAGAACCTAGAGTAAGAATATGGTATAACCTATACATGTAACAGTGTAATTGTTAATGATAAGCCTTAAATAAATAAATAAAAAATGGAATTGATACGTCAATATCTATCGACTTACCTCACAACCAATGTCAACAAAACCAGCACGTGCTGCACGCTTGTTGGGAACGGGTAAGCCAGTACTTGAGCTCACATATATGCAAAGAGAGGTCTAGTATTCTGCTTTCCTATTAAAATGGATAAGAATATTATAACTAATGACTGTCTGAAATAGATATGGTTAATTAAGAAAGGAAGTTAAAATGTCGTTTTGGATACTCTAAAATAATCGTAAAAACTCTGTATGGAAAATTAGATGTCTTCTTTCTGATGTTCTGAATATAAATTCTTAATGATTGTTTTTGCCTCAATACCAGTAAGATCCCAATCATCTTTAAGTTAGAGCAGCTTTCCTGACAGCTAGTCATACAGAGACCTGTATGACTAGCTGTCAGGAAGATTTGTAGGTAACCGAACATGATAACAATAACTAATTGAAGTGATAACTTCAATAGCAACGTTTTGGTTTATTGTTATAGGAGAAAAAACCTATTGCCATCTACCGGCTACAGTTCCAGACCGCGGAATATCTGTAACAGACTCAGTCAAGACCCTTAGTATCAAGGTCGTCTGGCTACCTTCATCATTAATGTTTATTTTTCTTGACTATGCACCATGTTGCCAATGAAACGTGTTATCTGTCTACCTAACCTCAAAAGTTCGTACCCCTAGCAATTAGAAACAAGCGACTAACAACAACACTTAACACCTTTCCAACTAGACAATAAGCAAATCAACTGTCACCAAATTGTATTGAGTTTTCATGTAACTCTATCTGGGAGCGCGCGATAGGAGGTCGCCAGAACATTTGTCCGATAACCAGAACAATGCCTCCCCGCCTGCATGCTTCCGCTAAAGCTCATTTGAATTCAGAACACGGATTGAGACGTTTTGTTTTAAATTACAAATTGTGGTTAATCCTTTGACGGAAGCAAAAGAAAGGGAAAGTTTCCTTTAGGCTTAGGGCGCATGTTTCAAAATTAGTTTTCGTTTCGTAATGAAAGATTCCTTAGAAGAAGTTCCAATTATTGATTAAACATATCATTATCTGTTTGCTACTACTATTCGGACCGCAGTATGTGGTCGCTAATTCTGCACAAAAATCTGTTCTACTTGAAAACTTAATTTAAGTATTTATTAAATGTAATTAATAGCATTTACTGTCGATTAACACTGTAGTTAAAATCTACTATGTATATACGTTGATTGAATCAGCCGTTACGAGGGAAATCCAATGGAAAAAAAAATTGTATATGCCTATGTGTTTATGAATCATTATGTGATGGTTCTATTTAACATTGGAAATCAGCACCGAAATAACGACGTTTGCAGCACCACATATCTAATCCACTCGGAAAATAATCGACGCACTACGATTCGACTCGAGGCATCATCTAAGGGTGCGATTTTTAAATCTCATTCAGTAACGAAATATCATCATAATTACATATAGACATTTTACGAATATCAGTGTTAACAAAATCATCGATGATCTTTTAGTCACCGGTGAATTTAAAATCATGGATAAATAATTTAAATACAATTTTAAAAAAAAATGCTCATAACGAAATCCTCAGTACCTAAATTAAAACAGTTCACATATTTGTATAAAATAATTTTATAGTAATAAGGATTTTATATAAATCATATTTTGCTGGAAGTTAGAATTAAAACTGTACCAAATATATTTAATGTAAACAACTATTAATAGTATTGTACAGACCTACCAACTTATTTGTTCAGGTGGCAGAAAAAAGAACTACAACATTCCATCAAATTGTGACAGTTTGTAGTTGATTTCCTTGACCAGTAGCGCCCTCGAGAACTGCACAGTTAAGTTGGTGGTACTATACATTACATACTATGGATATATTACTATAACGGCCTCATTGAGCAAGTGGTGTAAAGCCTTGGATCCATTTTAGTAGCAATACGGAGTTGTGAACTGTGCCCTATAGATGGCAGTATCCCATATAATTATACTAAAACATATCTCAGCAAACGTGTGTGCTTACTTTAGATAAATCTAGCAACCCCTTCGGGTAAGTATTGTATTTAAGCGATGGTGTTTAAGTTATTTTTATAGATATAAGACAACAAAGCTATTAAATAAGGTTGTTTCCATTGACCTGTAATAAATTAAGTAAATTAATTCACTGGAAAGCCCTATAAATCTCAAATGTTGATTCAAGGCCCAACCAAATTCATCTAATTTATTAAAAACTTACGGAGTTACTTAACAAAAAATTAATAAGGTGCTTAATTATAAATAATTGCATTGCCTAATAGGAAGGTAGTCATCCGGGGGTAGTTTTTATCGCCCGTCAATAACAATACGACGGTTTTAAAATACGTTTTAATAATTTACCGATTCTAATAAATAAAGATTTCAGTCCTTATAGAAGGCAGAAGATGGTAGAAAAACGACCGCCGGAGTTGCATGCATTTGAATTCTAACCCTTTTATATTTTCATAAATTCTTTTTTTGCACCTTGCCAGTAGTAGTGTATTTGCAACTGAAAATATCAACTAAGGTAAATAGACGTCGTTTTAAACGTCAAGCTGTCAAAAAAATACTTTTTTTAATTTTACCAGGCTGCGGTGAAGCCCAAAAATAAGGTTATGTGTTTGACTTGTATGTATGTTCGTTTCTATGTCCACTCGTAACTACTCAATGGCTCAACCGATTTTGATCAAAGACATTATTAATTAAGCCTTAAATGCTAGTACATAGTACATAAAATGCTTAAAAAGAAATTGGCTGATTTTAAGCGCTTGTGCGAACAAAATTGTTTTTAATACGCTTGTGTGGGTATCAAAATTATGGGCTTTAAGGTTAGTGTCTTAAGCATTTAATAGTTTTTACACTAGCCTATATATGCAAATATATAAACAACCTAAATGGTCCCGTTTTATAGTTTTTAAGAAATTTGCTTGATTTAAGTATACGTCCCGTTTGGGGTGTTTTGTGCATTTCCCCCGCCAGCTTCTACCCAAGCCATCCCAACTCCGAAGGAATCTGTGTCGCTGGCATAGCTGCTCCAGTGGCGTAAGTGGTGGTGGTGAGGATGTCGTATAAAGAATGTGCTATTGCAGTGTGAAGCCACGGAACAAACAAGTATTGCAATAATTGTTTATTCCGTGGCTTCACAGTTCAGTAGTACATTCTTTAAAGGGCATACAGCCCTATACATAGCACTATCTTTTGCTCTAGCTTTGTGAATATAACAATTTAGCATACAGTGACCAGCAATAAGGCCTATAACACGGTGCAGTTCTAACGCTGTAGATTTCGCAGATCATATGTCAATTAATTGTTTAAAGTTGGAGTGTGTTTATTTCATCATGAAAGCAATTATAATATACTCGTAATAAACTATTGAAAAATAATAAAAATAAAGGACATTTCTATTTAAATTAATTATTCTAATCTGTTATTTTCGTCTGGAATGTGTTTCTTTCATCTTGAAAGCAATTATAATACCCTCAATACTTAATTTTCCCGGTACACGTAAAAAGGGATGCAGGCAGGGGATGTATGGGCGGAGCCAGGTGTCATACGCAGAAGATCTTATCTCGGAGGGATGCAGCCCTGACGTGGCAGTCTCGCCGATGCGACGCGCCGACGCTGTATTATACTACCTGATCAATATTGGTATATGGTATACTTTTTATCACGATGATGTCACATGCATGTTATAAAAGAATGAGGTACTTTTTAATTTTGAAGCGCTCGTAGTGAAGTTAACTTGGCTGTTTTTAACCGATCAGAAAAGTTAAGCAACGTCGCCCGCAGTCATGAGTTGGATGGGTGACCGCTAGTGACATTATTACTGAGCGCTTACGTGCTTCGGAGGGCACGTAAAGCCGTCGGTCCCGGTTGTCGTCTTTGGATGGGAGTCGTTATAGCATGGTAATAGGGCATTTTGCGACTGGCCCGCCTGCTAGCTACCACCCTCAAGTAGAAAATCTGTCGCGAAGCACCTAACGGTGTGTTCCGGCAGCTGTCCTTGAGAGCCAGTAATTCTAAGTTAGCCTGAACAACATCTTCGACCACATCATCACTTACCATCAGGTGAGATAGTGGTCAAAGGCTAACCTATAAAGCATAAAAAGAAATAAAAAATTTGCAAAATATCTATGAGTCATTTACCGTCGATTTATTTTACCTCGGTACTTATAGGTGTGCTAGTTTCATTCTAATGATTATGTTATTATTTAATTGGTGTGGTTCAAGCTGTTATGTATTGAATATGTTTTCAAATAATAATAAAGGGAGTTTATTTAAAGATAGATCAACAGATATGTCACCAAAATGTTCCATAACTAACATAGGATATAATAAATAGATAGGTTCAGGCGTTACTTTGCGGTAATCCATATTTAATAATATAGCGTTTCGCTTCTACACGAAGAACGCGTCGAAAATTCTTCCGGTTTGGCTGCGTGGCGTTTGTGACGTCACGTCGGCTTAACAGGAAAATTAGGCGGTATTGTCACTAGATATATTTTTGTATTTTTTAAGTGTTTTATTAAAATATTAATTTGATGTTTTCATAAAATATTTTTAAAATATTTGTTATTATTAAACATAGAATATGTTTTATCCAATGAGTTTAAATTAAATCAACAATGTTGTGAATGTTATAAATAATAATAATAATATAATTACGCTTCCAACCTGTAGTAGGCTAGAGCATTTAGACTGCCTGTGAGTCTACAACGACTTATGGGTATCTAAATGTTTTTTCTAGTAGCTGTAGTGTTGTTTAAAGTTCGCAGTACTTTGTTTATAAATAATGAACTGATTCGAACAATAATTTTCAGAAATTTATTCAATAAAATGTATATAGAATAAAATGTCATTCCGCCACTACTTCTAGCACCGGTACACTAATGCACAGATGACAGAATATTATAACGATGACGTCAGGTCAGATGTATTAGTTTTATTATATATATAATATTCCCATTCTAGGTTAAGCCTTGTTTACCACATTCGAACGAATCATCAATTACCATAAGAGATTGAAGTTAATGGCTAAGCTATCAACAATAAAAAACCGTCCACAGGCTCCATCATTATGGGGGAGGGGAGGGGGTTGCCATAATCCCCACGCTTGGCAGGCGTCTTGGGGTCGCATTGTCAAATATCAGTTCCTCATACAGCGCTTCTGCCCACCTTCTGGTGTGTTACCCCTAGTCGCTTCTTACGACACCCACTGGAAGAGATGGGGCGGTGACATGCTAGCCCGGCACCCCACGGGTAACCTATAAGGTATATCTTGTATAATCAGAAAAAGTGATAATGGCCCAAAGCGGTAATAGTATTAGGCTTAGTATTTTTGAATAAAAAACAGGTGAATACCAAATGTTGATTTCGTAAATTCTTCTTTGTATTTTTCGAACGCATCGTTCCATCTTAACCAATTCATAATTTCAATACTCCTCTTTTCATGAAAAATCTTTATAACACGTGTATTTTCATAAGCAATAGCAATTTTAAGTTATATTTACGTTAGACGTGAATGTAAATATCAGTAAGATAATACTGTCGCAATCAATAAAATTGATTCATAATAAAATGTAAAAGCAATATGCTCAGAGAGCAATACGAGTTCCGTGCGCAGGCGCATTAACTTAGCCAATTAAGTACCTGCTATGTTCTACGTTGAGGCCAGCCTTCCTCCGGCTGACCAATATGTTAACATATTTTTTAATCTCTCGTCTGGACAGCTATAGAGGCAATTGCAAGTGCATACGCAGGAGTGAAGATTTATAATAAGAAAACGCTCCTACCGCGCATGCACCATAAGGATCTATAAATCTTCAAGTACTGCATCGGCCAATCCCTGTTGAGAAACGATAAATCATCCCCTGGGACAGTACAGCCGATTCTTATAGTGCCGTCTCGCTCCCACTCGTCTCATCTCTACCCTATTGATCATTTATCATTTCTTTCTCTCGTTTCTTCTCAATGATAAATTCAATTCTCTTTTGGAATATGATTGTTCCTCGTTTTGTTATTGTGGTGTTTTATTGTGGGCATCGTCATGGAGCTCGGTTTTTTGATCGAAATCCGATCGAAATGATCGCGAGAATTGGATTTCCATTTAAGATGTTTTGTCTGAAGTGATCAATCTTAAGAATACGATTTTAGGATGTATACTATTGTTTACGATTTGAATTATGTACAAAAAATTAATCATTCGACGACCACTTCCATGATTTTAGCTTTTATGTACGTATGACTAATGCTATGTTTTTTGCGTAGAAGCATAGGGCTTTTTGCAAGCACGCTGGTCAGCTTTTACCATAAAGTAGAAAATCTGTAGCCAATTAGTGCCAAGCAGTACATTCTTCAATTTAGATTTAAAATCTTCCTCGGTCATATCATCACTAAACCATAGATTAAAAAAAAATAAAAAACTTTTAAAAACCTAATAAGAGTAGAGTTCACGGAGCGGTTTCCATACAAACGTAACTTCGTCATATTTTAAATACTAAGTGTTCAAACACGGTGAAACTTTGCATTTATGTCCTTGAGCCTAATATCTACGCTTCTGGTTTGCCAGATTTCCGTAAAATTAAGTATTTTCAAAAGTAATTTTAAAAATCGTTATGTATGGAAATTGTTATTTTGAAATTTAGGGATATAATAAGTAATAAATCGAAAACCTCAAAAACTTCAAGCATAGATAGGCTCAGCAATATGCATATAAGATTTCACCGAGTTTGAACATTTGGTATTTAAAATATGACGAAGTTACTTTTGTATGGAAACCGATCCGTGAACTCTACTATGAATGCAAAAATTTGTGTGTGAGGATGTTAGTGTTATGTTGTGTATGTTTGTTACAACTTCAGATAAAAACGTCTGAAACATTGGGTTGAACTTAGAATATAGAAAGTTTAAATCCTGGATTAACACGCTGGATGCTTTTCATCATCGCCGTTTTTCATAATTGCCGTCTATCTAAGTCTATATAGGTGTATCGTCTGTATTCTTGATCAAGTGGCTTTTGGAATCTGTATATTTTGATTTCAATCCATCTATATCTATATTTTGTAGCAATCCGGAGTCTGGAGCTGTATCCGAGAGATGGCAAAGGCTCGCCACATTTAACATAAAGCCAAAATGTGTTTGGTAATACGTGAATAGTATCTCTGTAAGCCTCTATGGGGATATACAGACGTAATGCTATGTTTATACGTATTGAACTAAATACTCTACCGTATCTACTTACTTATTTTGTTTACTCTAGTGGCCCGCTCTAGCTTCACATGGGTATTTAACGAAAAAATCTAATATTTTGAAAATATTATATAGCCTATATGTTCATCAGGGATGATGTAGGATTCTAACGGTGAAAGAAGTTTTCAATTCGGTCCAAGAATTTTTATGTTTATTCGTTACATTTTACGTTAAAAATACAAATCTTTCCTCATTATAATAGTTGCTAGCTTTCCGGCCGCGGCTCCACCCCCGCCTATGTCGGTTATTGCGCAAAACCATTAACTAACCTATTTTTGCATAGTTGGATATAAACTATTCTATGTCCTCCCCCCGGTCTCAAACTATTTCCATGCCAAATTTCATCCAAATCTGTCCAGTAGTTTTTAAGTTTATTCGTTGCACACAAAAATACAAATCTTTCTTTTATAAAATATTGATATAGATTAGTGTAGATGTAGATATTAAAATAGTCTTACCTTATGAGTAGGAAGGTATACCTATACCGGTGACGAAAATGATTTATTAAAAGAAAAATAAATCGTTGTGATATTGAAATATTTTTATTTTCTGCTATTTACAGGGCTGTAGAAAAGACAACAATTTCCATCTTAAAATAACTTAAATATATCAATCATGCTCTTACGCTCTCTCAGTCGTTTAGATAGATAGGTAATATAGGTACAATTAATTTTCTTTGTCTATCTACAATGTCGGTCCGTGAAAAAATAGCACTATGTTCTTATATAAATACACTTTTTATTTAGTTTAGAAACAGATAGCACACAATGTAAGTAGCGACACGTAATTCATACAGTAAAATCAAACTTATTTCTACTATCACTGGGCATTTTTCTTATCATTATCATTTTACATAAAGTTAAACACTACCTTATAAAATATAATTTACATTTGTACAGCCTAGTTTTCGTAGTTTAAGACTCGGTGCTTTGGCCATGCTGATAAAACTTCAGAAGCATTGTGCTGTTATGCCAATGAATTTATAATCTTTGTACAGAAATTTAATTACAATTCAAAAGTAAGGAAATGTTTTCAGCTTCGTAATTTATAAATCTTTAGTCAGAAATCCTACAATAGATTCGTTTGTACGTAGCTTCACTATAGTTAAGGCAATAAATCACTGTCTACAATGGAGTTGACAAAATCCTTACTGAATAATGTAGGTGTCCCGAACACAACAAAATGCTAACGGACAATACTGATCAATAAAGGAATCTGCCAAAAAAAGGAACACGTTCCTGTTTACAGAAAATATACAACACGTTGTAAAGCATTCAACTAGTGGTCTTTGTTTACAACTCTGTTGTTTTATACCAAATATGTAGTTTCATCGGAGTCAGGGTCTATTGTCAACAGATACATTGTTCAATCCCTCTCATAGTTACTTACAGTAGGACTCTATAAATTTTCGGACGGTTGTAGCTAACACTGATTATTTCGAATGGTCGGACTGGTTATGGACTAATTAGAATATTAATAAGCGTAACACACCTAAATATGTAGTATCAGGCGCTTTAGCGAACTTTTCATTCCACGTGAGCATCGATGTAACCTGTTTTGTCAACGTTATCACGTAAGTACAAAAAAACATAATCACTTCCTAATTTAAAACCGTCAAATTCGATGGCAATGCTAGAACAATGATGTTAATAAGGACAAAAAGAGCACTAAAATTTGATTCAAAGCACTAGGTACCGCTTGCTCAAGAATTATCAAATTTATAAACGTAATTGCACGTTTGATGGAGGTCAGACTCAATCTCCACCTAAGGTGCTTATTTAGGGGCATATATGGACATTTGAAAATTTGATATGGAGAGCTGTGAAACTTTTAACTTTCACAAGTTTACTGTATACTTGCACTTATCTGCATATCTTTTAAAAGTGCTACGTGCTTAAGCTCCACCGCATTGTGGTAGAGAGTTTAGCGAATGCTCGCCAGAAGCACCTTACTGCGAGTTCTGGCAGCTGTCCAGTTCTAGTTCTGCTCGTAGGTTTACCTTATAACATCTTCGACTAATAAGTGTGATAGTGGTTAAGGCTATCTAGTAAGTTATAAATATAAAAAAATATTATATATCTACCATATAAATGGTAAATATTCAGCATCGTAGATGGGAGAATTGTCATCGAATTTGTCAGTCACTAGGATTGTAAAACGAGCTTATCGTCGAATGAAGAGTTCCCTAAGCGCGGTGTGGTCAGTAGGCGGCAGCCGCGCCGGAGTGGTGCATCAAGTGGTGATGATGGTACGACTCTTGCGTTGGACACCACCATTCGGGCACGCCGTGTGGCATCGCCGGCGCTGGCTGTTGGAACTGTGACCAGTGGCCGCTAAAACCTATCTTATTATCCATTACGCCATTGCCGCCAATATTCGTCAAATGGGGCGGCTGGTTGTGATGCGGTGGCGCGGGTGGTCGGTCATAAGGTTTTTCGTAAGGTTTTTGGTCATGCGGGTTGAGGTATTTGTCGTTAAGGCTCTCTAGCTTATCTGTGATAGACGGGTGGTGGTGTGGGTGATGCGGGTGGATTGGTGGAGGCGGTGGGGGGAGCGGTGCAACTGGGCTCGCGGCGCCAGCGGTGACGCTAACACTTCCCGCTGAGGAAGTGTCGTCACATTCTCCGTCGCTGTCATACCTCGGAGAAGCTTCACCAGCTGCTCCGTGAACCTTCATATGCTTACGGAGGGAGGACGGGTGCGTGTAGGACTTGTCGCATCCATGTACGCGGCAGTTGTAGGGCTTATCTGACGTGTGGACGTGTGAGTGCTTCTTTCTATCGGAAGAGTTCGCGAACCGGCGGTCGCAGCCTGCATACTCACACTTGAACGGTTTCTCACCTGCAAAAGAGGAAAATGTTTTTTAGTAATCATGCATTTTTCATGAAACATATCATAAAAAATTGGCCGATAGAGTTAATCTATTTTCAGAGCAAGAAAGAACAGACTCGGTGGTTTGCTGGGATATGTATACGCAAACCGAATCAACGAAATCGCGCCAACGGCGATCAATGTGACTCCGCGGATTACGTGTATACCATCATGCGATTTCAACGACCATGCTACAAACTGAAATGGTTATAACATTTGACAACAGTTTGTAGGTACCTATTTCAATACATTCTACGGACTTAAATGTTAAAAGATGATGAATGTGATTTTTTTATAAGTTAACGATACTCCAACAAAATATTGTTGAATCATATTGATTCAACAATATTTTGTCACTTCTACATATTTATGACATTTTTGACACCCTTTGACTATTCAGTTTGTCAATGCAGTGAATGTAGGCAGTAGCTCTATATCTCCCATTTCCAATCTGGGAATAAAAAGCACAGTCTCAGTACGCGAATGTCCAATCACGCCATAAATAACCAGATTTGCTCGTTGTTTATACTTTACGAGCATAAATAAATATTCACAACAATTGTACGGGATACTTAACACGGCTGTAAATCATATTTATAAGACGACTTTGTCACATTGCCGTAACAAAGATACCTGTAACAATAAATAACGGATATTGAACTCTAACGATATGTCAAAAAGATATATTTTACATTGATATTTCAATAGAGATTGAGGATCTGACAAAAAATGCTGCTGTTTCTGTTAGCTTGACAATTCAAGGATAGTTTGTATTGTACACGCTCTCCATACAAACATATTTTTATCATATTTTAAATAAGTGTTCAAATTCAATAATATTTAGCATAATTTAAGACTTAGGAATATGCATACAAAATAAGTAACTTAAGTTATATTTTTAATTAATAACAAAAATCGTTTTGTATTCGGTTTCCTTCGCTTAGATTTAGCATGTATGCAAAATGTGATAGGATTTAAACGATTTATGATGAATCTACGTTATTTTAAGACGTGCTTGCTTCGCTTGTAGATATGCTATATAGATACACATATGGATACTAGGTATATTAAGAGAACAAAGAGTTTGTATAGGTACAGATTCTCCTGTACAGACCTTTAAAAATAATGTGTATTATATATTAATTATGTGTATTATAGCGTGTTGCCGTTAAACTTACCACACAGTAGTAAGTGTACACATAATAAATATAACGTTATGCTTTTTAGTCTGATCGACAATAGTAGATTTTAGCTGTAACAGTATACCTGTCGATTTCACAAATCTATTTACTGACACCTATAAAGTAAACTAAAATAAAAACATTGTCAACAAAATATCATGTTACCAAACAGCTACTGAGGATGTATTGATATTATTTAAATATTTTTTGTTGTACTCCACAGCCACCCTAATTTTTTTGCCAATCGATATCATTTCTCGCATCACCGCCAGCTTCGCGATCTATTGATAAATTCCTCACGAGTTCACCGAAACGTATGTGATGAGAACAATATTCAATAAGATGTATTACGAGTAGGCTACCTTCGGATAGCGTGACCACAGTTCAACAATATACCTTTCTTTGTGGTGTTTACAAATAAACCACTTCGGTTGTAATCCCGAGTATTGTGCTTGAAATTTGAAGATCCGTGAGCCCACAGATGCTAATCTCAAGTGTCTGTTAACGCTCCAATAATAGAGCTTTTTCTTTAGACGTTCCCGTACCGCAAGTTTTGTTACTGTGTCGAGTGTACTTACCTACTCAATTCACGGATTACTGTCAATACGTGATACTTCCTTTTTCATTCACTGCTTCATCGCTAGCATGTTTGTGTATTATACGCTATCATTCATGTTTACAAATGCGTAGTACAAGAAAATGGTCCAATGGTTCTCGTTTTTAATCTCGATATCTTCAAACTTCGTATAAAAGGAAAAACATTATCGTGATCGAATTCGGTGTGGCATAACAATAAAAATGTCTCGGTCTCGGACACTGATTCGTTTAAACCGAGATAAAAGATTCCAGAACATGTGTCGGCCGTCTAATTACTAATCGGGCGTCTCATCTCTTCTGATGTCACAAAAAAGGATATGACAACCTCTATTAGAACGTGACACGTTTTCCTGCGCACGCGCCTTACTGACATATAGGTATAGTATAGCTTCATACAGATTGAATTAGATGAATTTTTCGTGTCTTTATTAAATTATTAGATATATTTATTACTTTATACTAAATATTTTAAGCTTCTTTAAACATTAAACCTATCTTTTGAGTCTAAGATTTGTCCTAGTTACTACGAGAATAGATTAAGTTTGAAATTAACATAATATCGAGGTAGGTACATCTTACTGTCATAAATAATACGTCGTTATGTAGCTCTTTTATTCTAATTACTTTTTTAACTTATGCCAGCTTGAATTAAATAATTATGTTATGATAGCAGCTGTTATCGAGACGAGAATAAGCAGGTTATAAAATATAGGTATAATTAAGATGCAAATTCTGATATTAGTGAAACTAATATTAATGAATGACAATATTCCCGATAAGTACTTTACAGATATTCATGAGCTTTTGCTAGTCTGGTCTCATAAATTCATATCACACATGTATGTATAGGTAGGTATCTAAAGGTGTATCTATAGGTAGAGCTGTTTAAACACTAGTTTCACTAGAGATGTTTTGGTCTAGTATAGGGGGCGAGGCTATTAGCATCTATCTGGCATAGTTTTAGACTCTGGATTGCTATAGAAATTTCTTTTGTCAGGAAATATGATTTTATAGTTCCTACATAAGATTACACATTGGATAACAACAATTATTATTATCCGACCCGGATATCAAAGATGTTGAGGCACTCGATGTTCCAAAGCAACGATAATATGTAGCCATTAGTAGGTATACCAATGGAGCTGTCTTAATGTTATAAATTTAAAATTATCTACCTATGTTGTCAATTAACATAAGTCACAATACAAAACATATATATAATATTACATAATGACTTCCTTTGGCAAATTATCTGCGTTTTACCTGTTTTCAGAAGGCTTTATAAAACGAGAATCAAGGAAAACTGTGCAACTTAGTTATAGATTATATATATATATTATTATTTATAGCCTATGTATATTATACTACAAAACTACATATTTGACAAAGTCCAAAGAAAAAGATAAATAAGCAAGGAATGCGACTCGTGGTTTCGCTGCGTGCCGCGACGGGCCACGGGCCAGGTCAGATGGTAATCTTAAACGCCTGTATCACCCACAGGAGACACTTTTTTGTAACTTTATTATCGATGGGAGACTTTATCTTGAGCTCGTTTTACACAGATATATATATTATAGAGATCAAAACACCGTGTTTAGGAGATTGGCATGTATTTATAAATGCGGATTTTATAGATGTGTTCTCTGGTGCTGCAGCATGAAAGATTGGCAAATATACTTAACTAGTATATATCCAGGTATCTAGGCTCTGGCATGCTGGGTACACTGTTAACGGTAGTGAGGCAGAGCATTAAGACTGTATGTGCGTCTAGAATGGTCTTTAGATTGCCTAAATGCTTTCATTGTATAGTATTGGATACAGTTGATTGCGTTTTAAAAAATAAAAATTATTTCTGGGAATTAGTGTTTATAACATTATATTTCTAATAATAAGGAAAAAAAATATTCAATGATATGATATATTAGATTAGACTTAGCGGAAAAGTGTTAAACCATATATAGGAGTTACGTTGAAGAACACGCGTGCAAAATTTCACAGGGTTCTAAACATATACATAGTACGTATGACAAGACTACATCGTTTTAGTAAAGCGATGAGCATACACTTGTGGGATATTCAATACATTACAAAATTACAAATATACGATAGGAAAAAATTAAGTCATGTGCGGGATTCGAACCCGCGTCCATCTGCCGCTTTAGCCGGGGAATGCTCTAACCAATTGAGCTAACATGACATGACGTCATAACTCAAATCTCTCCTATCGTTCTTTAACCATCGTATTGGGATGGACCACATGACTTAAATTTTTCCTATCGTATATTTGTAATTTTGTAATGTAATCCGCATAGCAGGCGTTATTGCAATCATAACAATATTAAAAATATTCAATACATTGTTTGAAAATTTTTCTATACAGTTGTATTAATATGTTATTTTGCTACTTAGGACATTGTTGAAATGAATAAATATCAAAATGGCATGTTTTGTGAACACAAGAGAAGATCTCTATAATAACGATTTTGCTAGCTCTGGTGCTTTGTAGGTGTTTTCCGTTCTAATCACGCAAAGCACAACAACGTTTTTTTACGTTACAAAATAATATCATATGCATTACAAACAATTTGTAACGATACATTACATATTATACTAATCTGTGATACAGCTGTATGTTAGCATAATTTTTTTGGGATAATATTTTTGTGTAAGCGTTTTGGCCTGGCTATTGTCACATCAACGTGCAAATGCTGAGAGCATGTGACATTGATTCTTCGGTGAATTTCCTTTTTTGGATTTATGGCGCAAAAAACAATCAATTAAATGCTTATCGTTTTTTTTAATATAGATGAGATGCTATAGTAAATTATATTAAATAACAATGGAGCAAAATAATATTTTTTAAGACTTATATTGCCAAAATATATTGAATCAACGTTTCTAAACGAATGTAGAGGATTCAATATACATCACCGCGGAAAAATTCTTGCAGCCGTACGATACACTCTACTTTTCATAACCATGCTCGAGAAAAAGTTTACATAATTTTTGATTTATCAAAATACTGTATCATTTGACCAATACATATGTTCCTAATCCAAAACTCATAACCGTGGTCCAAGCTCATTACTCTTTCATTGAACGAAATGATCTGTAAATATGTGGTATAAAAGATAAAAAGCAAATGGACGGCAAATCAACAGTTGGCACATCGCCCATCCAGAATTACAGTAAGTAGTGTAGGTAGATATTAAATTTCCAATCGCTACTTAAGTGCGCTCCGCTGAGAAAACAAGCTTTTTAGAAATAGCACACTTGATGAAACCCGAGACATTCGGCCTTTGCACCCGAATTGTGTTAAATGGCTTTAGGTGAGTTTTGAGAGATAACAACAAACATGACAGGAGGGCTACAGTTTCCGCCAAAAATACTACATTCTATTTCGTTGATGATGCATCGCTGGAACCGACGGAGAAATCGATTTAGCTTGATAACATCTTCGAACATTATTTTTTTTTAACCGGCGGTATTGCCCATATTAACAAAATACTACGAACTATATATACAACACTACAGCTACTACAATAAAAGCATTTAGATCCCTATAAGTCATAGGCAGTCCAAATGCTCTAGACCACTACCAGTTGGCAGCGTGCCCAGCATACTGGCAGCAATGCCCCGTTGAATTGCAATGCTTAATTATCAATCTTACATTATCAATTATCGATCCACAAGTTTAACTATGAGGTATACAACTAATATAACACTGTCTATATATTTCTTGTATTATGTATATATGGTTCTATTTAATATGGGACGAGCTTTTAGCGTTTACTAGTAGACAGTTCCTGACTTCGCACTGACAAATCGGTTTGAACTAATATGTAAATTAAGATGAATAGTGTTATTTATTTCTAAAGTATGCTTTGTAAATCTTTATTTTTTCGGGCAACGCCTTACGTCCGCCTACCAACGAGGCGCGTTGACAAAGTTGAATATTTTTCATTTAATTTCAAATTTATTTTTGCCAGACGTTATTATGTCCAGCTACCGTAATAGATATTACTTTAACGATGTATATTAGAGATCTTGTCATCACCTTGAAAATATAATTGGTTGATACTTGATATCTGCACACCTGTTTCGTCAAGGAAGCTTATTTCTATTTGACAAATATATTTATCACGACAGACACAGATTGCAGATATCAAGTATTCTGCAAATGTTCTCATCACCTCGATAATAAGTCAAAGGCGGTTCTGCCAGAAAATATGAAACGTGACAGCTTTGTTTATATGTGTTTCTTAGATTGTTAATATGTGATAAAATAATGATTGTACAGTTATAATATATATATAGAATAAAATAAATGGTTTAATTACTTTGGTTTTAGGGATTTTAAATGGGGTTGTAATTTTATAGGTAGGTAATTTTATAGTATTTTATATTAGAACGTAAGTAAGGATTATTAAAACTATGAAGTCTTTGTGAATTGTAAGAAATGATACATCCTGATGTCCTCGTTTGATATCCCTATAAACTATTCAATAATGTACAACTTCTTACTGAAACACAAGTAAAACATGTCTGAGACCATATTTAATATAAGTTACATATTACTTGATCAAAAGTTTATGTACTATTCATTAAAGGCTAATTTAAAAGTAAAAAAAGTGCAGTACTTTATTTTTAATATTTTTTTTAAACATTCTGCCTTATTGTGGAGTTCTACTACGGCGAGCAACAGGAGTTTACTATTTCCTGAGTACTTTTGAAGAAAGTTTGTTTCGTTTGATTAAAATATTTGGTAAGATTAGATTCAATTAAAATAATGAAATTGTGCAAACTTTACTTTTAAAACATTATGACTCCATTCTATAAAGACATTGGTGTTTAGCCTTATTACTTCAGGTAATTTATTTGTAACTTGATAAAAGTCTACATACATAGGTAGTTGGCCAAACCGAACCTTATATTACGTATATTTATATAATATTATTGTGTATGTATATATATTTTACCCAGTTTCATTTATGGGTACAGTAATCATCTGCAATAAACAATTTGATGCCATGAAAACGGGTAAAATTAAGTAATTTATTAGATTATTAAAATTTTCGACTAAATCAGCTTTGTCTTCTTTTTGACTATTCTTTTAGTTAGGTAGGTGTTCAGCCAGTTAGATCGAAACAACATGTTTATCTGATGAAATTTACAAAAAAATAAAAGTCCTTTGTAATTAAACAACTTTAAACGGTTTAAAGTTGTTTAATTACTATGTGTAATAATCGCGAAAACCTAAGACAACATTAAATACAAGTCCTTTCGATGAACTACTTTTTTTCCATGTAACAAACACAAAGCGTCATAACCGAAAAAAATGCAGTTATGAACCCCATTTGTTGGACATGGGCATATAATTCTTTCAATTAATTATAAACTCGTTCAAGGCGATAGATGGCAATATACCTATTACATAGAACTCTTCCCTTCCTTTCATCCAAGCCGCCTAGTAAGCTACCAACTTCAAGAAGAAAATCCCCAAGCACTTGACGGCGTGTTTCAGAACCTGCTCGAGAGTCAAGTAATTCTAGGTTCGGAACAACATCTCCGACGACAACATCAAGTGAACGGCTAGCCTATCACCAATAAACAAAATAATCTTATAAATGAAACGTAGCAACAATACTATGGACATTCCCAAGGAAGGTAAGCGTAGGAAGGTGACCGGCCTTTGTGTTATTAGCCAAAATATATCACCACTAATATTATAAAGAGGAATGTATGTAGCTGTAGTGTTGTATATAGTTCGTAGTATTTTGTTAATAAAGGCATACCGCCGTTAAAAAAAAATAAAGAGGAAAGATTTGTATTTTTGTTAGTAACGAAGAAACTCAAAAATAACTTGACCGATTTGAAAAAAATCTTTCACAATTAGAATCCTACAAGGATTTTGTATCCTTATATTGTCAATATATTAAAATTTTTTAAATACTTTATTTAATACCCCTGCGAAGCCGGCGCGGTCCACTAGTACTTAATAATGGATGCTTGTATAGTACCACCAACTTAACTGTGCAGTTCGCGAGGGCGCTGCTGGTCAAGGAAATCAACTACAAACTGTCACAATTTGAAGGAATGTTGTAGTTCTTTTTTCTGCCGCCTGAACAGATAAGTTGGTGGGACTGTATCGTATTGTCTATTAAAATAAAAATATTGTACCTACCCACATGAGTGGGAAAACAGACGATGACATATTTAAAAAGTTAAGTGGGTACTGATCCTGAAATTGTATTTAGAATCACTGCAACGAAAAAGGTCACAACATAATCTCAACTAATTCAATCTACGGCGAGACGCGGCTTAATAAGCGGCGGATGACTTGTTGTTTGTATCTTACCGTCTATTAGGTCAGACATGACCACAGACCATGTTCTGTCTGATCCAAATCTGATAGCACACATCTAATTTTGACTATTACGAATCCAATATTGTTTAAACGGCGCAGGTAATAAGTTTATTGGAAGAACAAATGTAAATGTTAGCCAAAGAAAATCAAAATACTTGAGAGTAGAAAGCTAATTTGGGTAATTTTCTGTTTCAGTTCCGTACACTAAGGGAAAAATGGAGTCCAATGAATGTCAGATCCGCTGTCTGTTTGAGGTCCGTCCATATGTCTTAGGTTTTCAGCGGTATGATTTAAAAAGCTGAAATTTATTTGAAATAAATTTCATATTTTTTCCAAACTGAAATATTTCTAGATTGGGATTATACATGTAGTAGATACTTAAACTTTTTTTAAGATTGTGGGCCTCTTTATATTACCCAGGATAACTACATGAGCTTCCTGAATACAGCACAAATATTTTTTCATATTATTTTTTTGTCAAAACAATTGGGTGGCCGTCAAAGATGTACTAAGGTACATCTTTGACGGCCACACACACACAAAGCGTCTTAACCCATTTTTCATGCAAGGTCCAACTCAAAAAGTAGTTAGTTAGGGATCTGGAATTTCAGCAGATTAAGTCCATATGCCGACAATACCGAAACAAAATGCTGAAAACGTATGAGCTAGTTTTGAAACTATGATCAAAATAAACAAATATAGTCTGTACTGTACCGATTGCGAAGTTCCTTGTACGTTTAGTGACATTAGGAGCAGGAGCATTACGGCTATTTATGCATCTTGATATAGATTATTTTGTAATCAACTAATACCTAAACCGATGACAAAAATTGTTTCAGTTCATTTACCTTTCTTTGTTCTCGGATGCTGAACTTGCCAGTGACTAACTGTTATTGTGCATGTAGGCTTGTTTTAGGCACTCATAAGTCCATACATGCATCAGCACGTAAGTAAAAGTTAGGTAATTTTCATTATATTATAGTTTCCGTAGGGTCGATTGAAATATAGATATAGCTATAATATGCTGGCTATAATCGTATCCAATGCACTAGTATTAGGTCAATATTTCCCGCCTAATGAAGTCATTTCCTAATTACTGCTGTTAGAATTACGACTTTAGTCAAGAAATTATACTTAATGCATGCAGTAGAAATTCTTCATTAACACATAGTTCCCGGCACATTCAATTGGTTAATATCGTAAAGTGTATTCTTAGTTAAGTAATAATACGATATAACAGTTAGTATGAGATTTTCAAAATGAAGAATACTAGACAAATAATGTTCCAGCCTTTTAACGAGCCTCTTAAAGCTGTCAATACAATGCCTGATTGACGGCAAGGACGACACTTCCCCGAAAATCGATTTTCTCTCGCATATTTAAAAGATGTTCCGTACAGCCGTACAATGATTTATGATCTACCTTTTATCCGTAACGTATTTCGAATTAGAAAGATATATTAATATCTCAATTTTTTCCACTTCTCAGAGAATACAGGCCCTCGACACAAAAAGAATACTCGCGGGGTCGGGCGAGCGTATTCGGCGCCCAACAACCGTGTGACAAGGTGCTTTATGCGGACGATTATGTGCACACCGAATAATGTTCCGATACTCGATAAATATCTGCCAACTCATACAAAAGCATCCCAATAAAAGTATAATAGTGAACGTAGCAACAACACTGGCCACGGCCTGTACCGTCGTATCTCGCTGATAAATATAAAAACGGAATAGGTGCTTGAGCAAGGAGGACAGAGAGCGGTTTGTAATCGAAAACAAATTAAAACTGGTTAGGTACATCTGAATATGCACGCACAGGTTGGTAAGTTTTTGAAAATGGACATGTTGCGAGGAGTCATGGAGCCTTTTTGGTCGCGATGAATTCTACACTGTGCGTGTTGTTGGAGGAGGAATGTCGATAGAATTGCTCTTACATGCTAAATACATAGGTAGGTATTCTCTTGTAAAGCATAACATTATGAATGCTATGGTAATTAGTGTCGTATTTAGTTGGTAGCCAGAGGTGCCTGAGCTGCTTATTATATTATTCAGTCAGATAAGTTGTGCTCACATGAGGTGAGTCTATTGCCATCTAGATTTTAAAGTGCTACCTACTGACAATTTAATTTTTCAGGAAAAGCAGTATTATTGAACCCAGCGATTGTACCTGAATTAAAGGATTGATTCCAGGTCCTTGAGATTCTAGATTGACGCTTTACGTCACCAAAACATCGTAGAGGGCAAAAAAAAACTTCGTCTTATTCAAATGTCAACCAAGCAATCTATGTAGTTGATGAAATAACGAGGCAAAATTTAGAGACAAAACCGCTTAGAGAAATCCTGAGTTACTCAGAGGTATCGAGTAATAATTACTGCTGTATCTAACCTTTCCAACTCTCTATATTTATATATGATATATTATATGTGAATCCAACAGTCTTCTGAACGACGATATACCAATAAGCTTATGAAAAAGTGTTAATAGAAAAGAAGCCCAACAAACAATTACGTGACCCTCCCTACGCCCTGCCCCACCTTGGGCGATATAATGGCGCATTTTCCTGTCTAGCCATGTGCGATCATTATCTTTCTGACGCAAAATAGAAGCGACTTGACCAATCCTACAACTTGGTTTCAAATTTCAATGTAATCGAAAGAAAAACCAAACAAATGCAAGTTGGTCTAGCACACTGAGGGTGATAGACCAAAATATCTCAATACAAAATAATTGTATTTGTTGTGTGTGTTCCCCAGTCAATCCAGAAAGCGGTACCCTGAGGGTTTGTATCAGGAATGCAATTCTAAGATATTTTAAAATGCAACTTTTGATAGCTCAATGTGAGAGATAACATGAGGCAGCTCACCATGCTCAGCTCAGCTCCCGTCCGTGCTATACACAGCGCTGTTCAATCCCTTGACATATCCAGAAGAAGAAGATCTTATGAGCCTTATAGTTCCTGGGGCCTTTATCTTGTCTAACAAAATGGTAATCAACTTAATTTTCTAATTTCACGGGATTCATGGGATTCGAATTTCAAAATGAAGATCATTTTCATCAGGTACCAGTAAACATACACAATAAGGCTTCTGGATTGAGTCAAGCACAGTCCGGTTGTCAATATAAGCCCTATTTCATATCCTCCTGTTAGATGTTCTTAAGGTTGAACTGGCCGGTCACTTCTCCATACAAACGTCGTAGGGTGATCACTCCATTATTTGAGATTTTATGTCCAGACTCAAGCATAATACCGATTGATATCGTCATTATCTAGGCTAGTATGATGCCAAAATTTTAAAAAGTAAATTAAGTTGTAAGTTATGAGTCTCGAAAACTTTATATGAAAATGTTTCGAGGCTCATAGTTTGCACGTTAATTATTTTATTAAACTTTCGGCATCATACAAGCTTTGATAATGACGAGATCAATCGGTATTATGCTTTATTTTGGACTTAAATCCTCAAATAAGGGAGTGATCGCCCTACTACGTTTGTATCGAAAAAGGTCAGTTCACCCTTAAAAGCGACTAAGAGAAAACAATGCGCCTGATGAGCCACATGACACCACTTATGTCGATGCTTGATTATTATTGCGCATTCAATGTACCTACATCATGGCTATTTACCATCTTAACGCCTCATTTATTTGAAAGGTAGTGGTAATACCACCAGCAAGCGCTTTCCCATGGTAGGTTTCAAGGTGTTAGTACCGCATCGTTTCACTACCTTGTAATGTCTGGTTAGTGTGAATATTTTTTATTTGAATGTTAACATTTGTTTGACTCATTATAATGTAACTGAAAATACTTACTCTAAGTAGGTTTCAGGTACGTCCGAAGCCCATCAGGTCAGTAAGTTACACTTAGTAAGGTTACGGCTTTGTCTAGATTGAAATGACGAATTTCATGAGGAAGTCGGTCGGTATAAGTGTAATTATGGCCCAGAATAAATATAAGTATATAGATATGTTATGATAGTTTTTTATAGCACAATACTACAAGTAGCAGAATCAGAATCCAGAAGAAGAGAAATGGAAAATTTTCCGGACACGCATGGTTAGGTAGTCCCAAATGCAGCGTTTATTTTGTAAGATGAAAATGTTGAAATCTGAGGCGAAACAAAATTGGTTCCGCGCGATCAATCTTTTTAAAGTTAAGTTAAATGCGTAATGGAGTATTAAATGAGTGGCAGGTGTTTTATTGTAACTTAAAACGATATTCAAAAACAAACAACTGCATAGAGAAATGCACTCGTGGTATAAGCCAGCCTAATTTTAAGGCGCATAACCTATCTCACATAATTGTTTATTTTTCAGTTGTTGCTGTAGGTATGTTTGACTTTACTTATTTGATACCATGACTTATTGTTTCTTAGGCAAAAATAAATAATTATTTTTGTTATTAAAATACCAGCTATGCTACCTGGATGTCCATCAAGCGCAACACATTCTATTTTAGATTTTCGTCCTACTTTGTTTATTCCGGATAAAATGGAAACCAATGATTGATTATTTTAAATATAGGTAATCAGTAATTTTAAGACTTTTGGGATGAACTCATAGATATTTGATTAGTATTTGACAAGGCTTAAGGATAGTTATTAAGGATTAATGTATTATTTATTATAGTTAGTTAGTATATATGAATTGATTATATATTATATATGAATGGAACAGACTGCCAGATACCCTTATTAGACTTATTAGTGCCCCTTTAGTGAATCATTTTAAAAATAGACTACGCAATCATTTGGAAATATTAAATTAAGGTGCACTGTTTTTTCCATTATACACGCATTAGCTTTAAGCTTCTTAGTGTATCACAATAATAATAATAATATCCTTAGTAAGGAATTTATGCTGAAACGTTGTTCAGTTAACATACCGTATTGTACATATTTGTTGTATGATTTTTCTATTTATGACAGTGTACTATGTGAGCAAAAGTTGGTCATCTTATTCGATTTAGAACTGAATTTCACATAAAAATATCCACGAATTATAGAAAATTCTAAATATGAGATCACAATCAGCGTTTGACAACAAATTCTGTTTCTATCTGTAAGAATAAATAACAATATCCGGGTCCAGCGAGTTCCCAGACAGTTTTAGATAAACAATATTGTACAAGACAGGTGCTTGTAAGAAAAGGAACAAAATGACTTGTACCAGGCAGAGCCTCGTCAATCCTGACGTCAAGGTTTTGACAGCCTTAACCGGCATCATCGCGCTGCACAAAAAAGTATAACAGATATTAAATTGTGTCTAATTTTTAATATCTCACAACGTGTGTGCTTATTTAAGATATACAAGCAAGTGTTCCATAGATTTTATAATTATTAGCAAAGTAACTATCGATTAACAGAACAATAATTACAAAATCATAAATATACGACAGGAAAAATTTAAGTCATGTGCGGGATCCGCCACCATCCACCCCTTGAGCCGGGGTATGCTCTAACCAATTGAGCTAACATGACATGACATCATAACTCAAATCTTTCCTATCGTTCTTTAACCATCGTATTGGGATGGAGTGACATCTATAGCGTTGTACTTGTACTTGCGTTGTACTACAAACAAGACCAATTTTGCAATTGGTTTTATACTTGTAAATGATGACGCATTTTTTTTTAAGTCATGTGCGGGATTTTCTGTCGTATATTTGTGACTTTGTAATGTAGTCCGCATGGCAGGCGTTATTGCAAACCTAACAATATTATAAGTACAATAATTACCCGTGGGGTGCCGGGTTAGAATGTCACTTCCCCATTTCTTTCCGTGGGTGTCGTATGAGGTGACCAAGGGAATAGTGAACAGCATGCCCCTTCTCACGTGGATGTGAGTAGGGTTTTGTGTGCATTAGACGCACAACAAGGCTTTATACCAACTAAAAGCCCTGCCAGGGTTTCATACAATATGTTCTTGTGTTCTGTCTTAGATGTTGTAAGCGTAAACATATTATTCGTAATATGTTCTTGTGTTTCGTCTTCCCCGTGGGGTGCCGGGTTAGAATTGCACCTCCCCATATCATCCCGTGGGTGTCGTAAGAGCCGATTAAGGGAAAAATACTGGAAGGTGGGCTGCAGCGCCTTCTAAAGTACTGCCAACTTACACTGCGATCCCCAAGCCGCCTGCCAAGCGTGGGGATTATGGCAAATACCCCCTATTAGGGGAGGCTGTGTTCAGCAGTGGACGAGAAGGCTGATACAGTACAGTACAGTACAGTACAGTTTCGTCTATTATGTTAGAGAAAACATTTTGTATGATCCAGAAACCGTGTGCGGTGAATGGCAATTAACTCGCCCCCTATTACATGGAACCAAAACCCAATTGGCGAAATATTTCTCGAAAAAATACTGTACAATATTTTTCACTACTTGAAATTCAATATACTGTACAAATTAATCTTCTTTCAAATATGAACAGCATGCATTAGTCTCTATCCTAAAATTTATCACCAGACCACAATATAAGGTACACAATAAGGAACTAGCAATTTATTTGAACTAAATCGCTATTACAAGAAACATTTTACGAATTGTCCATGTCTGTATCACATTTCTCGGTATTCGGGTTCACCAAGAGAAGATACGATGTTGAACTTTATCCACGGACACGTAAGAAATATTATGGATAAGACTTGAGTTTTCACTTTAAACGTAATCATAGTTCCATTTATCCGACAAGTTAAAAGTGTAGGTAAAAAAAGCTAGTATTTTTTACGTACCTAAGTATTTAACAGTAAGTATATATCAAACAGAAGAGGCTCTGAGTCTTGTCATTTGTATACATAATTGCCTAACGTTTATTTATGACGTTTATTTTGATGACGGAAGGGTCACCTAGTTAATAAAGACTGCTACAATAACTTGAACGATTTGGTTACAAGTTTGTAGGAAAGCAAACATAATGCGATATAATAAATTACAACTTACCCGAGCATCATTTGTCTTATAAAGGCATATAAATTCAAATTTTCAAAGTGATATCATTTGAATGTGGATACGTTCAAAGTTTTGAAATGTCAACTAATTCTTTTGGCGTAGTAAAGTCAGACACTAGACTTTTATAAAGAGAACATTCTGAAGTGAAGGTACACAACAGGTGCTTTTATACAGGATATCTGCTCAGGATATTGAATTCGTATTAGGCTTCAATGAATATTAATACATCATAAACATTATAATTTTGCGGCATGTTGTATTCAAGTCGAGCAATAAATTGTTTATATTATGTATGTATCTGTAACGGTCGTGTCCACTCTACGCCCACGTTATATCGTGTTTCAGCCCCTGGGCATTTTTGGGACAAACCAATATTTCTAACGAATATTAATAGCCTGTTTTGCTTTTATTTTATTATCTTTAATTTTTGTTGGAACGCGCCCACATTTTACGCGTGCCAAACATTCTTTAGGGAACTTGGGTCCAACTTTGTGTCTGGAGCTATGAGTTATCATGTAGAACCTATTAAATTTATAGACCTATATAATATATTAGTGATTAGTTAGTCTTAAATATAATTATTAGAACGTTATGAAAGGTCTTAATCATAACTTTATTGACCCTATAAACTTACTATTAACCTTAAGTTTGACCTATGATTTTAGGTTTAGCCATGGAGGTATGGATATTGCATTGGGAAAGGATATTGTATGTAAGAATCTTTGTAAGTTTATTCAAACTTTAAGTACAAGATCAATGACGATAAAAAAATGTTTTGTCATTTATGCTCTTAAAAAGTGTTTTTTTTTAACCTAGAAGTACTGGCTCTCAAGGACAGCTGCCGGAACACACAGGTGCTTGGCGACAGATTTTCCACTTGAGGGTGGTAGCTAGCCAGGCGGGCATTCGCAAAATGCCCTAGCACCATGCTATAACGACTGCCATCCTAAGACAACAACCGGGACCGACGGCTTAACATGCCCTCCGAAGCACGAAAACGCTCAGTAGTAATGTCACTAGCGGTCACCCATCCAACTCATGACCGCGCGCGACGTTGCTTAACTTTGCTGATCGGTTGAGAACAGCTAAGTCAACTTCGCTACGAGCGCTTCATAAAAAAACCCTAATCAATCTACAATACCTCGCACAGCTACCACATCTGCAATAGTTGAGCAACCTAACAGCTGATGTAGGTCTTGAAACAGTTCAGTGCACAGCCAGTTGATATCGTGCCAAGCGTGCTGGTTGTTCTTGCCCGCTGAATTGTAATGCTAATTCATTGAGCGAAATACTTATGTGCCTTCTCATAACAAACTCGTATTAATCTCCAGAAACTGGAAAACACGACGAAAAAATTAAATTATGACAAACAAAATTGGTCCTCGGCCAAGTGTCTCGTTCTTGTAAACGTGTTAAAATTTCGATTGTTCTCTGATCCTGGATACTTTCTATAAATCGAGATTTTTTAGGAATGGTGTTAAATAAATTCCGATTTCGAATGCTGTTGACACGACACAAGTTTTTATCACTTGCTCTGTTAGGAAACTTGGGTAAAGCATGGTGTTGGACTTTCAGTTTTTTCGTAACTAATTGGCAACATTTAGTGATATATTGACCTCACATGACTTTTTTTCCGTTTGGTTGGCCGCTAGCCACAATCTGACTATATGTAAGTGATGATGTTTTTTTTTATGTCATTGTGATGGAACAAGCTCGAGGCCCACCTGATGTTAAGTGGACTAACCTCTGCCTATAACAGTTACAATTCATCACAAGTCACGAATTGTACTGCGCCCGTCACATTGAGACATAGTTGTTAAGTCTCATCGTGCCTGTAATTTGACTGGCTCTCAAGGACTACTGCCGGAACACACCTTTCGGTGCTTGGCGACAGACTTTCTACTTGAGGGTGGTAGCTAGCCAGACGGGCAATCGCAAAATGCCTTTCACCGTGCGTAGACGTAGACGTGCATGTAGACGAGAAGGGTATAAAGACTCAATTTACAATAGGATCTAGCTTTTAAAGATAGCTGCTAGTATAATAAATGTCACTAGCATTCACCCATCCTAATAATGACCACAGGGAACGTTGCTAAAATCGAATTAAGTAGGCACAGCTACGAGAGCTTGAAAATGTTGTGTTTCGAAAAGATCCATTAACTAGCAACCAGCTTCTATATAACTAATCGCGTTTTATTTTCTACCCACATAAATTGGAAGTACATGTGTGTTTTAACAAAAAATAAAGCTCTACGTGGTAATAATTACCTAAGTCAGTCCATTGGTCGCATAGCCGAGTGTCGGCGATATCACACAAATCCATACATATTGATACAGACGAGGTGTCCGCAAAAAATCGCATGAATGATGCAGTGAGACCTCCACCATCGCCCTACACGACGAAGGAATTTCGCACAGTTAAGAACCTCAAAGCGCAAACTGTTTTTCTAGATGCATTGAAAACGGCTGATAGCTCATTTTATTTAATGAACGACCTATTCGTCTCAGAAGCGATGGCGTACAAGCTATATACCATTAGTAAATACTGCTATATAATAAAATATTTTATTTAAAGGTTCGTTATGACATGATAAAACTAACTGGTAAATACTATCTAGCAACAAATCCCGTAAATTCATACCAAAATAAGATATTGTTTCTCTGCGAGATTTTTTTGAGTCTACTGTTTAAATGTATAACTATGGGAAAAATATTTGAAATGCCAGGATATACTTCAGTTATTAAATAAGGAATTAAATGACAGGTACATGAGACTTAACAACTGTATTTCAAAGCGACGGGCGCAGTGCATTTCGTGACTTGTGATGAAATGCATCTGTTTTAGTAGTATGTTATTCCACTTAACATCAGGTGGGCCTCGAGCTTGTAACGTCACAATTACATAATAAAAAAAAACGAATGTTATATAAGGTATACCAGCAGGATATATTAGCAGATATTTTACTATAGGTGGTCTCTTAAACAAGAGTTCGTCTTTATCACTGCAGTGATAGATTTTCTGCCTCCAGGCAGTAGTACGCAAAAACTACTATATTTTACCGTGAAGGGTACTGTGTCAAGTGAAATTACTGAACGAACAAGACATGAATAGCCTGAGCTGGTATTCAGGCTTATCCTAGAAGTTACTGGGTCTCCAGGATAGCTGCCAAAACACACCGCTAGGAGCTCGTTGACAGATTTTCTTTACCGGTTATTCTTGGGAGTTTTAATTATCCAGAAAACAATCGAAAAATGCTGTACCATCAAGCGATAAGCTCGAAGAAACCATGGAAATACAAAAGACTTTTTTTGGGAACCCTATGACACATTTATTTTGTCATTATGATTTCTTATTTTTCAGGAATATACAGCGATATTCTTACACCGTTCATCGTTCATAATTTTCTTTAGAATATTAATAATGCTGGTACTATAATTTATTATTAATTTTAGTTACCTGAACTTACGCACCTTACTTTAACATAAACGACTGTCATTATAAAATACAAGCATAGCTAGTAAAGTGTCAGAAGAAATGATGGTCATAAGATAGGAGAGCCGAAGCGTAGGTAGAGCCACGACTCTAGCACGTCCTTTGCTTTTTATACTATTGTTGTACTGCAACTGTACGCAATTTATGTTTTAGCGAGAACTTATAGCACGCTTGTTGATATGTAACTTGCCCTCTAAAAAAAGCCAGGAATAAACAACTTACACTTTTTAATTATCGAAGTAGAAATTAAATGCCAGTGCATACAATAGCATTGCAATTTTATCCAGTGAGAGGAAACTAGAATTTGAACAGATATTTTATAATTTATATATACATTTTCAATCGAAATGACAACAAGCCTGCTAGAGATATATACATATATATACATATATACCTAAAAAGAAAACAAAATTTGGTCAGATATAAATGTTGCGAATTTTAATGTTCCCAGTATAGTACATAACATATAGTACTAAACATATAAATTCCGTATTATCACGCCTTTACATTCACGAAGGGTGAAGAAGATATGTAAACACAAACGTTTCGCCACATAAGGTTAAGTTCCATTTAATAAGAAGCAAGCATATTGTAATTTACTAAAATCATTTACTAGACTCAGGACTGCGAATGAATTTTCCTTGACAGAAAATCCCAACAACTGTCCGACCCTAGAATAGGAGCCAGGACCTCGAGATACTAAGGCAACGCTTTGCGCCACACGACCAACGATGCCTATAAACATTCTTCTCAGAATGCATTTTCGAATACCTACCTAATTCATGGTATGAAATCGTTTAGTTGCCAATGTCTATTTTTTCAAGCAACGTTAGTCAAGAATGTTGTCAAGATCATGATTAAACAATTTAAAATAAGCATGACGAATGGTTTATTAGTAAAAATTGGTATGTGTTCTCGATTATCCGGTCGATCTTCTAAACCAGGTGGGAAGGCACTGAACTTAATCTATTTGATTGATTGAACGCAACGATCTTTATCTACTCTGAACAAAACATCTCTTGATTGAATTCATAATTTTCTTTCAATGATATAATTACAATTTCCAATCGATGGAATAATTTATATTATACGAAAGAAAAATCTGTAAAATGTCCTGTCATTAGCTAGGTTCAATCTGATTAATTATTCATAGCGGTTCGACGCGGGTGGCAGGGCTCACGGGCCGTATGAGCGTATAGCAAAAAATAAAATATAGTAACTGCAGGTATGTAGGTACATACCTAGATCCATTTCATAGTTCTTGTCCACGTTAGGTAATTTATTTCAACCAACTGTCATTGGCGTTTGTGATTCATTGCAATGTTACAACCGATATGACTTTGTAATTAACTAATTGGTCGAGCGCATTAGTGATGCCAGATTCGTATCGAAATAAGGCATTCGATAGTGGATCATACAGGCTCGAAACTTGATACCATCGAGTTCTAAATCTTATGCGGTTTCGACCACAATTCTGGTTCAGTTTTTGCGCGCACTCCTGTACCCTGTTCGCACCGCCACTTTGACGTTTAGCGAAATACCATGTTTGTAGCAAAAACAATTTTCACGTTTCCTTTCTTGGGATTACTTAGTCTTCCCGGGAACGTGTCTTTGTCTCCTCGGCGGTGGAATATTTTGCGCACGTGCAGACACCAATGTTTTGGTCAATGGACTGCATTTTAATCTTCCCTATATTACTTTTTGATGCGATGGCATATGTGCGATGGGTATAGAATATTGTCAACTCAACGCCTCATATGCGTCACATCGAAGGGGACTCTCAAAGAAGACAAAAAAACTAAAGCGCTTAGCGATCATTGTCAATGTTTGCGACGGTATCATGATCGTTGTTTAGGGTGGCAAAAGTGTGCATGTGTTAGTGCGATTATTCGTGATTGTGCATGTCTATACAGTGGTAGGTATGTGTGGGTGCCGAGGGTTGTAATGTTGCTCCTGACGGGTGAAGCTTTGACCACGCCCTTTCAATAAACGTTTGTTTTTACACGGATATTTCCCATTAATTTTGACAAAGACGCAATATCTCTTTAAGATGTGATCAACGAAACGAATTTAGATTATGTCATCAAAAGAATAAACTAACTCTATTTACAAAAATATTTGTTAATCTTCAAGGTTGTGATATGGCATTTTTCGAATATCCGCCTGGCTCGCTACCACTGTAAAGAAGAAAATCTGGCGCCAAGCTGTCGTGTTCCATCGCAGCTGTCTTTGAGTGCCAGCCATAAAAACCCCTTATTTTCTAAGTGACATTAGAATTATTAACAGAACATTTAATCAAGTGGTATATAACAAAATGCCAATTAAAACTTTTTTTCTACAAAAGTTCTAAGGTAATAAACATAAAAAAGTATAATAATAATAATACAGACGCATTGAGTACCTCCTCTTTTTTGTGAAGTCGGTGGAAAAATTGTTGTCGCATATATATTTTATTATCAAACAATGTTTGTTGCGCTAAGTAAACCATTGTCATCTTGTACAATCATAAACATTTACAGTGGAGCTTCAATTTCAATTCCTTATTGCGACATAATGTGGTGTACATGCAGGTCTTAAATATGGTATATGACTCATTTTGGGTATAGCAATATTACTAGAGCGACCAATCCTTTTCATAATGGCTTACAGTTAGATAGTGTGACATTTAATTTTTGGAAATGCAACATCCCCTCTTGGATATAAACACACACATGGACACGATTCTTTTGAATTGTGTTTTTATCCATTTTATCAATTCAGGCAGATGTTCCCTGGCTCATATAAACACCTTTTGAAATGCACCCGACTATTATAGGGTTACAACATTATCATATGTGAGATAAAATGGTGGATGACGACTTTGCCATGGGTCAATTTATATTTCAGAACAGTTTTCTACATTATCATAGAATTATTTTTTGTGTAAAAAATATGTAAACATTTTTTTTTAAATTGATGTGTATTCCTTTAAATCTAAAGGAATGTTAATACTTATTATTTTTAAAAAAAGGTATTTTTTTTATCGGTCACTAGAAATAAGCTTGAAGGCAGAAGTTGTTACTAATTACTAAATTTAAGATATCGTATAGGTATATATTTAATGTTCAATTTACTAGGTGTACTACTGTAAACACTACATACTAGTGAACACACTAATACACTACTGTAAACACTATTCAAATACACTAGATCCATGTATTAGTAAACAACAATAGATGTCATTTGCATGGTAAGTCTATTTTTTTTTATGGGATAGGAGGGCAAACTATCAGGCGGCTCACCTGGTGGTAAGTGATCACCGTCGCCGACGAACATCCGCAACACCAGAGGTCTCGAGGATGCGTTGCCGGCCTTTGAGGAAGGAATATGCTCTCTTCTTGAAGGTCTATGCTTGATACATTAAAATGTAAAACATTGCCTTGAGTTGCACTTGACAATATTAAAATAGATTTAGACATAAAAAGGTTTTATTTAGCAAACACATTCATCATTTCGTGTTTTGTTTTCAAATCAGCAACATGCTCTAAAGTTGACACAGAGTGCACATAACGGTATGCTCATCTAGCGCGCAATAATGAACAAAGCAGTGCTGCACTCGACAGTTCCGTACAATTCAGACCGTGCAGGGGACGCGGCATTGCAAAGAAGGGTTCCGCATTGTTTGCACAATATTTTGAAAGCTTCATTTCATACGGTATATTAGCCAGGCACTGCGTTTGATGGTCGGGGTCGTCTTCAACGAATCATATCATCATTAGAGCATTGTGATTCACCCTTAGGGATAGTTTGCCGCCCCGACGACGGTGTTTACAATGAAACCACTGAATATTTGAGTGAGACTGGTGAAGCGTTTTATCAAGTTTTATTATTATTTAGAGCTTTAGTTTGGGGTGACCATTAGCATCAATTTTCACAAGGTTGTGTAAAAATACTTTAAAACCTAAACGACTAAAGGAATCGTTCGAACATTTTCTACTTGACTAGTGAGTATTAAAGACATCACATTGCAATAAATATGTTTTTGAAACCCAAAAATAAAGATATTAAATAATCAGAGATCAAGTCATTAATAATGTATGAATCTGTCATGTTTTTATAAGTTCATAAGTGGAAATAAAGTAATTGTTGAGTTGTGGGCGGATTTGCCCTGGGCGTTTTGACGCATCCCGCGTTAATGCTATCCCTCGGGGTGTTTGGTCATTGTCTTGTTTATTTCGCGAATCGATGACTAATAAAAATGACCGTGACATTATTTTTGATATATTGGACAGTTTAGCCAAATTTATTTCGTGTCTTTGAGATTGCTTCAGGCGTTTCTACGGCACGATGTGTAGCCGTCGGTATATATATGGCAATTTGCAAAATAATCTCATTCCTCATATCTACCTACCAAAAGCCATACCGTGTGGGGTCATTTCGATATGTATTTTTTTAAAACACAACGAACTCCACAATAACATAATAACAAATATAGTTTCGCAAACAATACTCAGCACACCACAAGGATAGTAATAATAAGGTAATTGTGAAAATTAGCTTTGGTTTTATGGCCAGGAGCCTATCTGACGCCATCCCTCTTTGGCAGTGTTCTCGTTGGTAGTTTAATCTCTATACCTTTCGGGTTATCAGGATGTTGGGATAAAAATACCCTACATGCCACATCGACGTGAGTGATGGCATGCTGCTTATTAAGTGCATTTGTTGCTCAGACATCCAACAGGTGGATATCAAACAGTCCTAATATTGTTAAGCCAGGAACTATTTATAATATTATAAAATGTAAACACACTGTTTTGTAACCAATTAGATTCTATCACTATCGCACTGTATAGGAGTGAAAGAGAGGCATTGACGGTGGAATCGCTACTTGTCCACTTCAATGAGGTTATTTAAATAATTAGGATATTACGTTACATGCGTAATTTATTTATCGAGTAAATTTTAGAAAACGTATTTTCCTATTAATTTAATTTTAGAGAATATGATCAAGAGTAACATATATTTTTCTTACTGCTATAATCTAAAAAGCTATTTAGCTCCTATCAGCGCTTAACATCTGCGTATTTACAGGGGAGGCTATTAACATTCGGTACTTACGCAACTAATAACTTTATAACTTGCAATTCTTTTACAACTGTAAGGTCAGGCTTCCATAATACTTGTTCAATAAATTAAGCCAAAAATAAGGGTAATTTTATCAACTTTATTGTATAACATATCATTCGAGGTGCAATAAATAAAAGTCAAGCTTGCTACCGACGCAGAATGTATCAGTTTACCCGCGTTTATAATAATATCAATTTCATATCAAATATTATGGACAGTAAACTGTTAAAGCTCATTAAATCTCTATTCTAGACGATCAGAGGGAGCTCGTAAAAGGGCCAAGCTATTGCTTTATTGGTAAAACAATACCTACACGCTTGTTACTTTCAATCCTTAGAACATAAAATATTTGTATTAAAGGTTACATTTTGGGTGGCTAGTTTGTGGCTACGACAGATTGTCATTATAATATTGTTATATTTGTTTTTAAGCGTTATTTGTACGTCAGATATTTTTCCCCCAATCAACTAAACCAATTATGTTTCACAATGGATCCCAGTTCACTATATATGGTTACAAACCATTGAAATTAATTTATAACCACCATAAAACAATTCTTCAAACTCCCGCAAAAAGGTTGCCTCTATTCACAGACCCGTATGAGATAACAGCAGACGGGGGCACAGAACACAAGTCCCAACGCAACACTAAATAGTGAAGACCAGTAAAAAAAAGAATAAAACCATCTGCCCATACTCTCTGGCGACCATACAAATTCCAAGACCGTTTCCTCAAAATCGATATTTAAAGTTAAGTACCAATACTTTACCGATAACAATAGTCCAGCGTCCAGCGTGCGAGACGAGCCCGAGAAACCGAGACGGAACTGGACATTTTAATTTACGATCTATTTTTTCTAGCATACGCATTTAAGATGAATCTTTCGACTTTTGTAATGAATTGAAAAATGGAGCTCGAAATGGAATCGTTTTTGTCCTTGCCTACTGAGAATCGGACTTCACAAGTCGACGTAGACATTTATAGGACACCCGTTAGCTCCGTTGTATGTGTCGGATCGAGTTACGAGGATATTCTTTGATAACAGCTTGTTGTGTCTCGTGTCATTGTGTCGGTGGGTTATTGTAGCGAGGCGTGCTCGCGGGTATATCGCAACAGTGGCCATCCGTGAGACCGCAGGAGGCTTTAGTGAGGCCGCGGGTGGCAGTTCATTATGCATTAATGAGAATTAAATGTTTCGTCAGAATCAACAGGCCGTCCGCTTGATTGAATGTGACAAATTATTATGTTCTACATATAAAAGCGAACCACTTGTCTTGATATGTAAAGAAATAATAGATACACGTTTAGAATAAGGAATCATAATAAAAAAAAGGATTTTGTTTGCTAACCTGTATGTGTTCTTTTGTGAATCTTGAGATTTTCTGATCTCGCAAATACTTTTCCGCAACCAGGAAAGGGGCATGGGAAGGGTTTCTCTCCTGTGTGTACTCGGATGTGATTCACTAATTTGTATTTCGCCTTGAATGGTCGTCCGTTTCTTGAGCAGCCTTGCCAGAAACAGGCGTGTGTCGTGCACTCCGGGCCGCCGACGTGCTCCACAGTGAGATGCGTCACTATCTCGTGCATACTCGAGAACAGCTTGTTGCAGAGTTTTCTCGGAGGAGGCTGCTCTGGATCTAGCCATTGACAGCGCATGTCGCGGCGCGGTGGTGCGCGGACATATCGCAGGAAAGCATGCGGTGCGTGCGCATGTGAGTGCGGTACCAGTGGAGCGCCGCTCTGGTAGTGGACATCGTTGCGCCAATCCCAAGTCTGCTCGAGTGGCTGCTGTGGGAACAGCTCGCCACAGCCGCCGTACTCGCGCAAGTAACCCGGTTGGTATGAATGAAGCGGGTACGGCTGGTAGTGGGACGGATGATGCGGAGGCGGAGGATGCGGTGCGGCAGCGCGGTGCTGCGGGCCCACGCCACAGCCTGGCTGTGGGGACATCTTCAGCCCATAGGAGGCGAGGTGCGCGTGGTTCGTTTCGAGGAAGGCATTCATGGCGGGGGTGGCCGACGCCGGCGCATAGCCCCATTCGCCCGCCACCATCCACGCGGCGGGCGCGGCCCGCAGGTCACTGGGGAGCTGAAGGCGTCGTCTCCGACGCTACACGAGCCTTCGTCTAGCTTCTATAGAGTTTCACACTGTTGCACACGATGGGCGTCTTTATTCGTCGTAGGTTCTTAGTGACTTCAGAGATTGATAACCTGATAAAAACAAAATGGATTGGTTATTTTATTATTCTCCGTTTAATAAACTATCTTGAATAAATTACATTGATTGATGTTATTATCTACTACGACTATATTGAACTCCTAAACTATATAGTTGTTGTTTTCCAGATGTTATATTGAGATTATTATATATTTTCTCTATATATCTTATCTCACGGATATGGGGTAGGTACAATAATTTATTCTCTAATAACAGAAAGGACGACACAAGAACATAGTATTAAAATAAAATATATTTTTTCCAACAATAGACATAAGAACAAGATGGAGAAACTTTTGGCTTTCAGTTTTATGGCCGTGCTAGTTAGAAATGCTCTTGTGGATATACTCAGAGTAGTTCAGCAATTTTAAGACGCTCACAAATGCCTAAATTCTGTCACTATCAGACTGACTACGGGTGAAAGAGAGGCAGCGATGATTAAATCACCTTCAGTTTGGGTGAAAAAGCAATGAATGCTTATTGACACAAAACTAGTTACTAAAATTGGAAATATAAATTAACGTGCCCCGTTTATATAAAAAAAAACTATTTAATTGTTATATTTTTTTCCAAATAATTAAGATATGTTATGATTATACGTTATAAGCAGATTTTAGAGTCAACTTTGCAATTTATACATGAATAATTAAGATATTTACGTTATTAGCAGTATTTAGAGTCAACTTTGCAATTTTATTCCATCGAGAAAATTTTACGGAAACTTGTTTTGGAATGTACTTCGCCTTAGAGAATACAGACAAAATTAACATAATATTTTTTTTACTTCTACAAACTAAATATATTGTGTACAAAATCTGTTCAACTAAAGTTATCAGCGCCTTAACGAGGGATATAGTAAAAAAACCCTAATGTTGTACCATATTTGGGTGGATTTCTAGAAAGTTGTTCGTTATGTAATGGAATTCCACTATTTTAAAAGTATGTATTTTAAGCATATGTATGTTTTATTTGATTTATTAATAATGAGATTTTAGGAAGATGCTACTTTTTACTGTGAATATTTAATAGTTTTCACGTTAATTGAAGCTAAATGTGTACTCAGTCCATGAGGAGTTCCATTACGTCACCAAATAAACTTTACTATAAAATAAATCTAGCCTGTGGTATTGATAACAGCATTTATTATTTGAACGTTTATTTTAATCAGTCTCATGATAGAGGTATCACATTAATCAAAACTACTTAAATAAATGTGATTTGGACCACTAAACAACATTACGTCACTTTTTGGTACTTAGTACTTTACACCAACGTCTTTGATGCGGTTTATACGACCCATAATGATATAATTTATATAAAAAATCAAACAGGTGCCTAAAAATCCTTTTTTATTTTACCTAGAGTCGCATATTTACCTAGAATTATATAGAATTAATCAGTTTAAATAGCACAGCCAAAGTAGGACACGTCACGTTAATGGAATAAGATGTGACGTATAGGAACTATTAAGCTTAGTTTACAACTTTAAAATGAAACACTTCTCTTAAATCTCTAAACATTACGAGTATCATACCTACTATGGTATCTTGAGGTAGTACCAACAATTAAATATAGTTACACGGGATAGTTCAGTCATATATAAATTCTACTTGACTATTGAAACTTAAAAACTATGAATAAGATTTCACACCAAGGCCACAAAAAAAAAATTAGTCATCAGTGGGAATCACTTAATCTTCTAAACAAAAACAAATGGGACAAATGTAGTCAAAAAAGGTACTTCCACTACACGAAAATAACAGCCAATCCTTGCAAACCATGCATTTTACCATATTTTATAGTACCATATCAAACCAATCACTCTTTTTAAAAAAATCGTTCCTGCTATTGTACCAAATTGCATCAGGATTGGTTTGGCAGTTGAACAGAATTAAACATTTCTACCATAAATCATTCTTTTAATATTAAAATATTCAGCATATACGAGAATAAAAACGACAGACGGTATGCAAATTTGTTGTCAATTAAAGAAAACGGTTGGACTGTATCAAGTTGAATGAATGCGAAATATTAGCCTGTAAATGTACACACTGCCTATGAATTCCATTACATCACGTTTTGCGATCCCTTATACAATACGTTACGTATTGGAAGTGACGTATGTCTACAGGTCCGGCATCAAATGAAAATTACTCCTAAATTAATGCAAATTTGAATATTCTACTCATATTACATAATTACTAAATAAAACATCTAACATATAGCTCGCAAAAACAACATTAAACAGGAATATTACCTTCTAAAACAGTCGTTCGTAATTGAATCACAACTTGTGCCACGTGACGGAGCGACCGTTTTGGTCAGTTTTCCGGCTAGACTGCTGTCAAATATAAAATATGGCGGCTGTCTATGGGCTTAGAATATTGCCATTTGTTAAAATAAATACTGTTTTTAGTAGTTTTTTCATTCGAACTTGATTAAACACGTTGTGACGTATTGCGGAATTTCCGCGCGAACGGATTTTAGAGACGGCAAATATTGTGTTTTATTTTAGTTTTTAACTCTAAATCATCATTAATTAAGTTTAATTTAATATATTGGACATATGATCTTCTGAAATAACCATCGTATCATTAGAATAGAGAAGAACAACATCACAAATTTTCATTTTGAATCTGCATAGGGGGCGTGGACACGTGAGATTGTGCTTGTTTTTATTTTTTATTATATACATTTTTAATCTGATTTAGGCTTTGAAGTTATTATAAATGTATTTTTTATTAGTTTAATGTACAAAATTTAAATTTATTCATAAAAACACATGTATTGAAGCAATGCGTCACTAATAAATAAGTTAGAAGTCATAGGACACGGAATTTCCTTGCAAACAACATTTGAGAAATCCACCCATTTACGTTGATGTAATTACTGGCATGCTGCATATTCACTAATATTCTTACTCTTAGTCACATTTTACGACATCCAACACGAGGTTAGGCAATAGTCCATATTCTCTTAAGACGGGAAATGTATTGCATGGTACCTTTTTTAAATTATGAAAATCAAACCCTTGGCTAACATATTTTGAGACAAACTCAAAGCCATTTCTCAAAATAATAACATACATTCGTGCGCCCATAACCGACGATGAACGTTTATTTATAATAAAAAAAAGTGAGCCAGGTACTTTTGGACATTAAATTAAAGTGTGGGTAAATTTATAGGACACTTTTATACGGTTGAGACAAAAATTTCGATTGTATTCGTGTATATTTAATTTTAGTTTATTTGTTAGGCTGGCTCCAATCTCTTTTATGGACGAGGTTTAGCATCGATAATTTATTAAAATAGTTTTATGAATGATAAAACCTGTTCCACTGTAGAGAGCCTGCGACAGGACCACGGACACTTTATTGCCTTCTGCGCGTCCTTTTATAATTATCTGACCGAGTCGAGTTTACCTGGCAAAATAAACTGAAAGAGTATTACTTCATAAATTATGTTAAAACTGGAAACCGTGACATATTTATTTCAATGTACCTACGTAGTACATGCATGTTTTATAGGACTGTAGCTGTTTCAGAACAAGAAATAATCTTACTTAGTGGTGTTTTTGGTTCTTGAAAGGAAGGAGAAACCTATAGATTAAACGACAAGTATACTACCTATAAACATGCGCCTTTGTGTTAGTGTAATAATAATATGCATAGGAATGACCCTGTCTGTAGTCATCGAACTGCAAGGTTGAATGCCGCCAAAGTTAAGATTCCGCTGAAGCTTGTTTTTTGAACGCATGGTGGTACTGAATTCAACAGAAAAACGCCCGTTCGGCTAGCTACCATCCTCAAGTATAAAAATCTGTCTCCAAATTAATTACAACATCAAAAAAAGCAAAATATGCTTATCGAATCGTAACCACCACATTTTTAATCATCCAGAAACAAGCAAACATTCTGCAAGATGAAAAATGTGAATGTGATGTTCTACGTCCGTCTGACTATAAAATACTTCTTACGAACTTACATCTCATACTTTGTAAAAGTAATTAAACCGCTCAACCAGAATATCAAGGATTAAGTTATTAAATACTAATTATAAGCTGCTTGTGTTCAAGTCTATGGTAATAAAACTCAGGGTAGTTTGCTTTTCGACATTTTTTTGATAGTCTTTGCCCACACTCTCACTTGATGATTAGTGACGATGTGGTCGAAAGTATTAACAGGCTACACCAAAAATTACTGCATGGCTCGCAAGGACAGGTGGTGGTGGCCAGGTGGGCAGTCGCCAAAATGTTTGCCTCTATGCGGTGAAGCTTATTCCATGGCGGTATTCGAAATTTCTGCGTAGCGGGCTTTATAGTCATTGCCACTGGGCCGTCTTTGCTTCAGAACAATGACCATGAACTATTTAAAAGCGTAAGTTAAGGTATTCCGCTTTTAACATACAGTTCTTACTCACGAGTACATTATACGTGTTTCGTACGTTTGAAGCGCTCGTAGCGATGTTTACTTAGCTGTTCTCAACCGATAAGCAAGGTTAAGCAACGTCGCGCTCGGTCATGAGTTGGATGGGTGACCGCTAGTGACATTACTACTGAGCGTTTTCGTGCTTCGGAGGGCACGTTAAGCCGTCGGTCCCGGTTGTTGTCTTAGGATGGCAGTCGTTATAGCATGGTGGAAGGGCATTTTGCGAATGCCCGCCTGGCTAGCTACCACCCTCAAGTAGAAAATCTGTCGCCAAGCACCTAACGGTGTGTTCCGGCAGCTGTCCTTGAGACCCAGTACTTCTAGGTTAGCCTACAACATCTTCACCACATCATCACTTACCATCAGATGAGATAGTGGTCAAAGGCTAATCTATCAAGCATAAAAAAAAACAATGACAATGAACTATTTAAAAGCGTAAGTTAAGGTATTCCGCTTTTAACCTACAGTTCTTACTCACGAGTACATTATTGCATTTGCAACCTAAAATCAAAGCAGTTTTCTATCGACTAAAAGCTTATTAAATATTCGCTTTTAACTTACACGTGAATCAGCTTTCTGTCCAACAATTTTACGCAGTAACTATTATGAAATGTCTGCTTCCGTCGACTCTTTTTAGAGATTCCAATAAAAAATATTAACCGAATTTAAAAAAAAAGTGGTGTTCTTATTGCTTGTCTTTTTACGTTTGAAACCTCAGATCTCCATCATTTATGAATCGCTTAATATATATATTTTTTAATAGATACGCTTTTGGATTGTTCCCTTAGAAATTTCATGAAAGTCAGTTCAGTTATTTGATATTGAATTCTAAATAACTGGAAAAAATGCTATGCTATCTAAGTAAATAAAATGTTCATTTTACAAATTATATTTGTGGAAGTAATTTAATTTTAGAAATTATTTTGCATATTTTTATCTACAGGGAAGAGTACTACTGCATATGAAGACAGCTACGACGAACAGTTTTAGTTTAGTTATTGTGTTTTCTCGCCGAATGTATAGAGGCTTCCAGTTCAAGTTTTACCTCTTGACTGGGCCATGACTTAATACGCTGGTCTCTGGCTTATCTGCAACTTGATTTTAACACTGACTTGAAATGACTTTTTACTATTTTATTTTAATAAATTTGTATGCTTTGACATTGGCGCTGAAAACACTGACGTGTGAAAAATGTTGTCCCTAACTCAGAAATGGCCTAAAGGTGTAGGAATCAGCCAGAAGACGTCCACCGTTGTTTATTGTGGCGGATCAGGCACGTAACCCACCTGATGTTAAGCGGACTAACCTCTGCCTATAAAAGATGCATTTCGTCACAAGTCACGAATTGCACTGCGCCCGTCACCTTGAGACATAGTTGTTAAGTCTCATGTGCCTGTAATTTCACTGGCTCTCAAGGACAGCTGCCGGAACACACCTTTAGGTGCTTAGCGACAGATTTTCTACTTGAGGGTGGTCGCTAGCCAGGCGGGCATTCGCAAAATGCCCTTCCACCATTCGGTGAAGCTCAAGCCCGCGGCAGGATTCGAACCATGGACCTGCTGCACGGCAATCCATAGCCAATGCCACTGAGCCATCACTGCTTCAAGAGTGTAGAAGAGTTCTTGTGCAGAGTCCACCTCAATAAGGAAGGGCTTGCAATAATCCACACGCTTGGGGATCACCGTGTAAGATGATAGTTCTTCTACTGATGGTACTTTCCACTTCGTAGCTTTTACGAGTTCCGATATACATACATACAATATACAACATACAGTTGTACATCTTAACTATCCCTACAATTAATAAATAGCTAATCCTTATATCACACCCATTGCAAATTTCAAACTGTCAATCAAAACAACTATATATTTTTTGCGAGTGTCTCATAATCGCATTATTTGAAAATGATGTTGTTTATGTATTGTTTGAACACTTCAACGGTTCCAACTTCTACCTGAACTAAACTGTTAAACAATATTGTCCGTTTGAGATTTCCATCTAATCTGGTATTATCTGAGCGGTGTCCCGCAGAGCGCCCGCCTACTCACAAAGCAACGGGTTGACAGATCTCTACAGACACTCATCCACCAATAGGATTACAAATATATATCACTAATATCATTAAAATCTTGACACTGCAATATATTCCTTATCACTTCGCAATATTAGCTTAGATTGTGTCAACGAGAGCAAAGTTAAATTGGTTCAAATATTAGCAGCTGCGTGTGACAAATATTATCTACAGTTTTAAAGAATTAGCAGTAATCTCATTAGATGCTATTCTTTTGAGATTCATTGTTACTTACTTAATCAACTAATTGAGTTACTCGTGTAAGAAATTTAAGTTGATTATTGACTTTATACTGTTGTATAAACTTATATTAAAGTAAATCCTTTATATTGTTTGCCTATCAGTTTTATATGGGTGAGTTATAGGAAATTTTAAATTAGAGGTGATTTAATTAGATGCAAAGCGCTTGGATTTGATAAATAGTTGTTTTACTCATAACTTATAATAAAACGACTTTTGACTGCTTATTTATATCACTTTTATTTATGAGTTACTCTAGCAAACTCCTGTAGAGTACAGTCTATCATAGAATGTTTAGTTATTTGAGATTAATACCTATTTGCAAGTTGTTTTTTGAGTTTGATTACTGACTTGCGGTAAAGCCGCGGCTTCACCCTCGTGGATTTTGATTAAAAAGAAAGTTCGTTCAAATCAAACTATCTGATACTAACGTGTCACGAGTCTGATATGCTCTATATCCTAACATGATGGACCATGTCTTACTCTGTGTCGGCCTTAGTTAATCAGAAGGCTTAAGGTCACCTTCGAGCATCGCCTCACCACCATTATCTTTGCTGCTGCTATCCTGGACCTCCAACGAGTTTATTTTTAATTGCAATTTTAGTTCTTCCGGACATGGTGGGCCTATTTTCTTACATTGCACCTTTAGCTCTAGACTTTTATAAACATTTTATAGGGATGCCACGCACAAGACGAAATGAGGTCGGGGAGATTTGTCCTCAGAGGACGTATCACTCATTTTAAAGCTATCCTACGCAGTATTAAAGTTGCTCACAACACAAAACCTATGAAATCTATGATATTCCGCTTAGAATATTAGTCGCTAAGTCATAATTAGGTAACATAGCCTACGTACGATTCCAATTGGCTTACTTTACCTATTTTTTTAATAAGGTATCTACTGCTTTCCAGTTTTTTATAAAGCATGATATTTATGACTCAGATTATCCCATCAACAGTCATAACGTTCACAATTGAACATAGGTGTGGGGGGAGGCTTGGCATAACACTTTTTTTCTTTTTATGCCTGATAGGTTAGCCTTTGACCACTATCTCATCTGACGGTAAGTGATGTTGATGTGGTCGAAGATATTGTTTAGGCTAACCTACAATTACTGGCTCTCAAGGACAGCTGCCGGGAGACACCGTTAGGTGCTTGGCGACAGATTTTCTACTTGAGGGTGGTAGCTAGCCAGGCGGGCATTCGCAAAATACCTTACCCCCATGCTATAACGACTGCCATCCTAAGACAACAACCGGGACCGACAGCTTAACGTGCCCTCCGAAGCACGCGCTCAGTAATCTCAATAGCGGTCACCCATCCAAAGAAACGCTTAGCAGGCGTCTTAAGGGTCGCAGTGTAAGATGCCAGTATTCAAAAAGCACTGCCCTTCTGTTCCCTTATTTTTCCTTTTTCGCCTCTTACGACTCTCATAGGCATATATATATAGGGGCTTACTTTATTGATCGCCCAAATAAAGACAGTTATTTTAAACATATAATATGCACATTTTCCAATCTAAGATTCAGAATGTTCCATATCCCCCTACTTAGTACAATCATCAAGTCGCGGTAGTTTTTGTACCATGTGATTTCATTATTTTCCCGAGGTATTGCAGTGCGTCTGCGACGTGTGCTGAAGCTCGCGTGCCGGATCTGGGTGGACTGACACGGCATCGCATTGCCAGATTTAGAGACTTAATTTTTAGGTCTAGCAATGCTCTTGGCAAAACTATAAAATGTGTCTGTGATATTATTTTAAAATTCTGTTCCAAGATGTTGAGCACTAATCAGTAATTTCTCCGAATTAAAAAAAACATTGTTTGAGCAAATAAAAAATCACAGAGTTATTACCTAATTAGTTTAAAATTATTTATAATACATCAAATCAGATAGGGGAGTGACTATAACTATTCTTAGTTGTTATCCCATTTTATTGTTATGCTTAAAATATTTATAAAGTGCTTCGAGTGCTGAATTCTTTCTTTCTGCAAAAACTTGGCTTTAGGTACTAAGCTGCAGGACTGGAAATCACAACATTATATTTTTTTGGCATGCATGCATTAAATTTTAGAGATTCACGTTTATATTCGAACCTAAAGGGCAAAACCAAGCACTCCTGTTTTGTCTATAACATTGACTTAAAACCATGCAGTGTAGCAGTGGTGATAAAATTACTGTATAATTTTTTTTTTCTGACTGACATAAGAGACGATCCATAAGACTTAGAATAGTCTAGACAAAAAGTTATTTCTAAAAATACTTTAACCTTCTTTAATATATTGGTACCATAGAAGCTAAGTGGGATGTTATGCGATAGATCTTGAAACTATATGTTGATATTTAACCTAATTAGTACATTGAAGGTAGCCAAAAAATGGGATTCATCTGTAAAGTCATTGTCTAAAATTCAATTTTGTTATGGAGTTTGGATTAAAACAAGGAATTTGAAAAAAAAATGGCAAACGATGATTAATAATGTGTTTTTGAATAGTTATCAAAGTTAATGACCAATATTTTCACAATTAGTTCCTATGCGGAATCCATTATAATGATTATATAATAATCCACGACTATGTAATGTGTGTGATTTGTAAGTAGTATATTTTCATATCAAAATATTTTTCTCTAAGCCAATTAATGTTGCCCCATTTTTTTGTAAGCAGTATTAAATATTTGCCTATTATAGTTATATTATGTAAGTATTTAGAAACTGTCACATAAATACTTTTCTTTTTAAGTAAGAGCGAAGAAAAATATATAATTGTCAGCAAAACACTGATTATACTAACAACGTTGCAGAAATTAAAAAATTAAATTGAATTTTGTATTGGATTTGTTACAATACAATCTCCCAGAAATTTGCCGTGCTATTCTAATAGTTTACCTATATACTGTAAAGATAATTATTAACGACTAAATTACGAGTAGGTATGTGTTCAAAAATGTTGACTTTTATTTATTATGATACAAAACAAAAAAAAATCTCTTCCCGTTCCTCTCAATAAACACCTCATGTTTATTCGTCTCAATCGCATATAAAAAAGCGACCACTGTGTGTGGATTATTTGATAAAATTTAATAGGAACTCTGATATTTTTATGTAGTATACTAATTGAATTCATTGCGATACGCTAGCTTGACGATGTTGTTCAGTGTAGGTTTTATTTTTATCTATTTAAAATGTATCTCTCTAGTTTTAATGCTAACTCAAAGAAATTAATAATTCTAAATCAAATAGAATAATAAACTTGTAGACCATAATAGAAAATGCACAGGTGTTGTATTATAGATACTCATTAGTATAATTAGTTTTATATATAAACACATAACAGTAGACTTATTGTTTTATAATTCGTATAATTTTATGTACCTTTTTCATATAATCTTTTTGCTCACCACCGTCTATACTTTTACGCATATGTCCTGTCCATACAAAGGTTGTCTGTAAGATATTGCATTAGCGATAAGACTGCCAACTGTATTGGCACTCTGTATTTAATTTAAGTGCACCCTGTATTTATAATGGTACGCAATATCGTACCCTTAAGAATAGTAGAACTGGTGTTGAATAACTAATAAACTAAAACATCACGAATAATAAAAAATATTAGTAAAAAACCCAAAAGGTAAATCATTTATTTATCTATTGATAAATGATCTTAAAATTATAAAAAGCTATAGCTTAAAGCTTATAAATACAGAGCTTTAGATACTTTAAATTATAAAATAAATGTTTGTTGGTGTACTTGTTATCTATCTATCTTATCTTTATAACAAGGTTAGGGAGTATTATTTTTATTATTTATTTATAGTATTATTATTATTTTTATTCTGAGAGAGCTTAACGATAATACGTTAGGGTACGGCTTAATTTTCTATAAATAACAATAAATTAGCCCATAATAAAATAAACATAATTATTTTCGCTAAGAACGTTCCTAATTCAATTAATATTTCAACATATGAACCTCCCATACAAAAAGTTATCAACGTCATCTTAGTATCATACATTTCAGAGTACAAATAAAATTAAAATAAGTTCAACCAAGTTAGCACAGGAAAATTGAATCCATCCTCTTTGGGTGTGTTACATATGGAAATGGCGCCATATCTTGTCCTATTCATACAGAACAAGTATTTATATATTTTTATTCAAATTGCTATCAAAGATTACATTATAACCAGACAATTTATAGTTTTTAATTTATTATAGTATATAGTATAGACTTTCTACTTATACTTGCATATAAACTAACCGTTTGTCTTAATATTGTTAGGTTTGCAATAACGCCTGCTATGCGAATTACATTACAAAATCACAAATATACGATAGGAAAAATTTAAGTCATGTCATGTGTCATGGTTAGAGCATACCCCGGCTCAAGGGGTGGGTGGATGCGGGTTCGAATCCCGCACATGACTTAAATTTTTCCTATCGTATATTTAATGAAACCGTTTGTCGTTTGTTTTTTTTAAATGAAGATACCTACAGGACAACGATAGCAAAATCATGCTCTATTCAGAAATAAATAATTCATAACTATGACAAAATTAGATACATATATAAATTATAACGTATAACTAAAAGATGTTCATATATTCATATAAGTTGATAGTTCAGAAATATTAAGTAAAATTAATATACAAGGGCACTACAAAGTGTTAAGGTTTAATCCCCCAATAAATGTACCAAAGGTTATTACTAACTATCGAAGGATTTCGTATTTATTGAGAGCAAGTTATAACTTTAATGGTTTATGTAAGCGTTCCGATATTGACCTATTCTGTACAAGCAGAGCGTCGGCTAGGCGACTAGTAAGCAGAGAGTTAAATAATAATTATGTTATAATTAACCATTACTAAGTTGTGGTATTTCATGTTCACAATATTTATAATTTCTGTATTACCTAGCCGCGAGGACCTTTAATTGGCTTCATGTTTTTTAAGTACTTTTTCTAAAATTATATATTGCTGTTGGTCTTCCTAAGATAAATAAATAAAAAATAACTACCTTTTCTGGCTGTATGGATAAATTACGACAACACTACAAACTATTTAAAACACTTCTGCTACTACAATTAAAGAATTTAGGCAACCAAAAGGCCATTGCAGGCCTGCAGGTAGTCCATAACCTCCTGCCCAGCAGCGTGCCCAGCATTCTGGTAGCAGTACTACTACTAATCGTCTCAAAGTTTCATTCCATCGTTACTAACACAATAAGCATAAAAATGATTAAAATAGTTTTGCGTTTCTCAAATGATGAACTATAGAAATATATGACTGCAGTGATGTATATTATAGAGAGGAAAGATTTGATTGTTTGTTTGCATTGAATAGGCTCTGTAACTACTGGACCGATTTGAAAATCTTTCACCATTAGAGTCCTACATTATCCCTGATGAACATAGGCGGTAGAATATTTTCAAAAATGTCGGTTTTTATTTGGTATTTTTGTTAAACAGCCTGGGTTAGGCGTGATATACTCGTATTCATGAAGACTCACTTCTACTGGTTCTAACAAATCACAAAATGTTTAAAACTTTGTTAGGTACTAACATTATAGCATATTAGCTATTTGTAGAAAATACTTCGTCAAACTTGCGGGGCGCCATCGTTCTTTGGTCCTGCTTTTTATGGTATGTTAACCGGTAACCGCTACCTGTAGGTAATAGATGAATTTCATCACAAGTGATGAACTGCACAGTGATGATCTTCATGAACTGATAATGATCGCCGTGAACGCGTCTCATAAGCCTGTGTTTTTCTACTGGATCTCAAGGGTTGCTTGCTGCTGGAATACACTGTTACGTGCTTGACGGATTTTCACCTTGATGGTGGTAGCTAGCTAGGCGAGCAATCCCAAAATGTCCTTCCACCAAGTGGTGAAGCTCAAGCCGGAGGTGGAGATGGAAAAATGGACCTGTGGCACGGTAGTCCATTTCTATTACCACTCGGATATCATTGCTTTAAAAGGCTATCAAGTGCTTCGCCCGCAAACCATTATACTTATTTATGTGTTGCTTGTGGGTTTAAGTAAAAATGCTTTATAGGCTGCGCCCCATATCCGTGGCCGTATAGGGACGCCACAATAGTAAGCCGTCATGACTTCTACGCATTATTTGTATGTAAAATACCTTTATCCATCAAGATCTACATAAGCTGCATTCTAAAATAAATGACAGACATAATAATATGTTAACCATATACCTTCTAATTTGTAAATAAAAAGTTTAGAAAATTCTTACCTAAAATATGTTAATCCAGTCTTCAAATTCGAAAATTTAAATAAGTAAATTGTTAGAACACAAATTTTCACAGTCCTAGCTTGCACAGAAATATATCAGAACACTTCACTCAACGTATCCGAAGGTATGTTTATATAAAATATATTTCAGTATCCTCATGAAACTACAACAATCATTATCACAGTGGTAGGCGCATCGTTATAATATCGTTATTGATTCACAGCCTTCAGCGGTCAAAATGTGTTTCAGTGACCACATAAGTATTTTGTACAAATTGTCACGGAAGGATTTTTTTTCGTAATGAAAGGCTTCGCGACGTGAGTCCTCTGACTCCGCTGAGACTCTCAGCATGACTGCGGGCTCCCGCGTAGACGCCCCTCGCCACAGCCGACATACTGCTTCTTAGAAAATAACTCGTGTCGCACCGAAGGCGCGAACGCAGCCCTACCGACCCGAGGGCGGGACGCACCCAACTTTTTCATCCAATCGAGCCATCCTCGCAACATAACAACAACACATAGCCATCTCACTTCAACGTAAACTAATGCCATTTGAGTGAAAGAGAGACACGATTTTAGTTGAGAGAATGACGAAGAAAACTTCACGGTATTGGTGTCGTAATGTGTTCGCTTTATCAGATTTACGTTGAAAGCTCGCTGTTAGCTTCGAGGGCGCCACATTGCGCCTTTTTGTCTAGCCATGGGTTCGATATGCAGGTTGGAGAGGGACAGAAGAAAGCCGGGAAATGTTTCGGCTAATGTATTTTCCTGTGGGAAGGAAAACACATGTCGTCGCTTTTAATTTAATACGCCTCACGCTGTGTGCCGTGTCGCGATACACGTCCAACAAAGAAATATTTCCCGATAACTTTTATGGGATTAAAGTAGAGTAGGAAATAATTCATTTTAACGAAAGTCGAACCTACCAGCTAGTGTTGTTTGAAATCACTAATTAAACTTAAGATTTTATACAACGCACTTAACGACCATTTTTTATAAGTTATAGGTTCCGTTATGCAACAAAGCCCAGGGTTATAGTTAATATTTTTATGAGTTAGTAAAATATTTGAAACCACATATTAGGTTATGCTTGGTTTTACGAGTTATTTTGATAGTGATTTAAAGGCCTTATTAGGCGCTTATCTCTAACTTTTATTACCACTCTTATATTCTTTCAGCTACATACCAGGCTTCCAATTAGAATTCATAATGTATGCTGGAGTGAGGAAGGCGCGCTCAATATAATTAAGCTAATTAATTTTACATTCCAATCCGGCTTTGTGATTGTTTGTGTGAGAAGTATAAAAAGTAGAATAGCGCACGCGTGCCGCGGTCGCACTACTCGGCACGCCCCAGTGCGTGCGCCGTGTGATTGGTCACCGCACAGACTCTCAAGCGCTGCGGGGCGGGGGCCGCACGCTCCCGCGCACACCACTTTTATTTTTATAAACATTATTTTCATCCGCACGAACATTCGTGATTAATTTAATATATTTTTATCGAAGCACTCCTCTCACGCAATGTGGTTTTTGCGTTTCCGTTTATCGACGTCGAGTTGCGGCAATAATGGCTTTTTCTCGCACGTTGCGTTTTGTTTTATTAATCTATCTAATGAAACATTTGTTGAGATTGGCAATGAATACTGAAGTGTTTAAATGTGTGTAATGGTCTCACAAAACACAGTTACCTACGTGTTTACCTATCTATCATTATGAGTTACCAAGAAACATGCTGCCCCTAGTTTGGAACCCTAAACTTGCATGTGTATACTTATATGTTTATAAGGATTAGTTAGATTAGAAACTAGGTATATTAAAGTATGTATTTATTTGTGAACACTGTTGTGAAATATTAATAAAAAATACATAATAATAAAAAAGCGTAGTTAAATCAAAATTAAACAAGAATTTTCATGAATAAAACCGCTTAATTAATTATTGTATAATGCCAAATATTACTCGATATAAGAAGGATACATAAAATATAAAACTTCACATTATTATTTATATATAAATATTGAGTCTAGACCTACCTAAGACCTACCCTAGATATAATATATGGATGCAAAATCTCCTTATAAGATGACAAATCAACAGTGTGTACTAGACAATATCTACATGTTAATCTATCAACAACAATAAAAGAAATGCACAGTAGGCATCCAGGTTAAACTGCACTCTCAATGGGACCCCCATCACGTTTCGGGGTAGGTAGGTATTTCATTAAAATAAATAACGTTATTATTTATACGCGTATTTTTTGGGAGTGATGCTAGCTACAAATTATAGCGGACAATGCCACTGCGGGACACCAGCCTTATTAAGTGCAGCCCGGCAGATGGCGGGTTGAAAGCCCGTCCGTAAATAATATACTATAGTAAAATAATTATAACCGAGATCTGAAAGAAAAAGAACGTGTACAGGCTTGTACACAAGTAGGTACTCATCATCTCATCTCCATACCCTTATCCTACTCATGAGAAGTCGGTCCAATATATCTCTAACAACACAAAATATGACCCAAGATTATAATTATCACTCTTATCTCACTATAAATTGTAAACGCGAAAGTTTATGTATGAGTGAAGATTGAAGATTGAAGAAACTGAACAGATTTGGTTGAAACTTAGAATATAGATAGTTTGACCCTGGATTAACACAAAGGATATTTTTTTATCATCATGTAAAACTACGGGGCGCTGCCAGTTAATGTAATGTAGGTAATCCGCATAGCAGGCGTTATTGCAAACATAACAATATTAAAATGTTATATATGTTTTCATTCACACTAAGATGCTGCACGCTCAATGTACAGCTAGGTACTTGACCTAATAATATGTATCTATATTTATAAAAATAATAATTATGTACAAAACATTAAATGCATAAATAGAATAATTTAACATAAATAACTAATAAACTAACTATACCGCTAACATTTCAGTAGGATATCCAATCTGAGTATAGGTACACACGCTATAAAGTAAAATTTATTGCACATTCTCTAACCAAATAATATAACTAACCGCTACATACATAATAGTTTTGGATACTATATACATTTACCATAATCTCACATAATGTTATGATATGACTTACGATGAGCTCGACAATGGTTCACCTACAAGATGGGTTAGAAGATACCTATTCTATCTTGCCTTATAGACACCCAGATATTTGCCAGTACACATATTGCAGCATATTATGTGCATTTTCTAGCAGTTATTTCTTCCTTCAACAAATCTTTATTTGCCCCTTGCTAACTGGGGTTGGCATAAGTTTTCTTCTTGTTCCACTCTGTTTTATTACTTGTCATCGCAGTAGTCACACCTTATTTTTTTTTATTGATGATTGGTAAGCCTTTGACCACAATCTCACTCGATGGGAAGTAATGAATAATGATGGGTCAAAGGTGTTAATAGGTTTAACCAATATTTAAGGTGCTTGGTGACAGATTTTCTACTAGAGGGTGGTAGCTAGCTAAGTGGGCATTCGCAACATGCCCTTCCACCATGCAGTGAAGCTCAAGCCCGCGGTGGGGTTCGAACCATGGACCTGCTGCGCGGCAGTCCATAGCTAATGCCACTAAGACATCACTGCTGCGTAATCACCTTAATTACACATATGACTTCTTCGCACAGTCCATTCATACGTTCTTTGAATTTGTCTGTGCCCTTATGTTCGTATTATTATTGAATAGTATTTATAGTTATATAATTTTTTATTTCTATGATGTGTATATACCACGCCATAACAATTTTAGTAGGTAGATTACTCTTTAATTTTTCTGTGTTTGGAGCTACTTTCAAAATAGTGACGTAACAAGCACGAGATCAACTTGGTGTTAAGTGATATTCTAAACAATTACAAGTGATGAACTGCCCTGCGCCCATCACCCTGAGACATAAAGTTTTTATGTCTCATGTGCTTGTAATTTCATTTTTTGGGTTTTTTTATTCCTGATAAGTTAGCCTGTAACCACTTCTCACCTGATGGTAAGTGATGATGTGGTCGACGGTGTAAGGCTTACCTAGAATTACTGGTTCTCCAGGACAGCTGCCGGAACGCGCTAACGGTGCTTGGTGACAGATTTTCTACTTGAGGGGTAGCTAGCCAGGCGGGCATTCGCAAAGTTCCCTACCACCATGCAAAAATGTTTTTCTTTCATGATATTAATTTCTAAGTTGTCGATTCTAGTTACACCACACATCAAACTTACCGTTCTCATCATCACACATCATCATCTCTGCCAACATTCACACCTACACAACGACAGGTCCTGTCATAGTTTCATATTTTTTGCTTATAAGCTACATGGGAGCTAAATCTTATATACCTAATGGTATTTTTTTTACTTATCTTATTTTTATTTGTATTTGTATATATAATAATAATTAATATATATACTTCAACAACCGTTATACGTCCACCATTGAACAAATGCCTCCCCCTTTTAGGCTGAGCATGGCATATTCCACAGGCTTGTCAAGCGTCTTGGGGATTGAAGTGTAGGTGGCAGTCTTTCGAAGGTTCTACTGTATTTTTGTACTTTTTTCTTTAGTCGCATCCTACGAAACCCAGAGAAGAATATGGGGGGGTGGGTGCAATTCTTGCCCAGCACCCCTGGGGGTTATGTATAATAAATAAAAATTATAACATTGGTCGATGAGTATAGCTCGTTGATGTCTTATGTTAGGACTGCAATGTCTACGCATCTCGTAGCAATTCGTAGCACCTAATTGAATGCGCAATCTACCGAAACTAAACTTCTTTCTTGTATTACTAAACAATTACCCCCTTATTCATAATCGTCTTATCACTTTTAGGTTTATCCTACTCTTACTCACACATACACACACATATTGCAGCTTATTATGTGCAGTTTCTAGCAGTTATTCCTAACTTCAATACATCTTTACTTGCCCCTTGCTAACTGGGGTTAGCATAAGTTTTCTTCTTATTCCACTCTGTTTTATTACTTGTCATCGCAGTACTCACACTTTTTTTTAATTGCTGATAGGTAAGTCTTTGCCCACAATCTCACCTGATAGTAAGTGATGATGTGGTCGAAAGTGTTAACAGACATAACCTAGACTTACTGGCTCTCAAGGACAGCTGCCGAAACACACCGTTAGGTGCTTGGCGACAGATTTTCTAATTGAGGTGGTCGCTAGCCAGGCGGGCAATCGCAAAATGGCCTTCCACCATGCGATGAAGCTCAAGCTCGCGGCGGGATTCGAACCATGAACCTGCTGCGCGGCAGTCCATAGCCAATGCCACTGAGCCATCACTGTTTCAAAAATCAAAGTTATTGAATTAACTCTCTTTCCATTAAGAAAGTTAATTCAATATATATTAACTAGATAATTTATAGATAACGAATAAAAGTAGAACATTAGTTTAGCAACTTTTTTGATATACTTATCTAATTTAAAAGTGCTTCCACAATTTTTTAACCCATATTTTTTTTACTCTGCTCGTCAGTTCATTCTTTGCCTAGATTAGGTGAAGCATTGTTCACTGCGGTAATGGATGGGTGATCGCTAGTGGTCTTTACTACTGAGCGCTTCTGTGTTCTGGCTGCGCATCTACCAGAGATGTGTGACGAAGATGAGCGGTGTAAGAGGAAAGAAACCATCAAGAAGTCACTTCATAAGAAAATTAAGTACAACGATCCGATCGGTGGATTTTCTCTTCGTACACCTCGCATATCTCAGGTTGTATATACAGCCTTAGCCATCAGTCCCGGTTGTTGTCTTACTATGGCGTTAATAAGTAGGTATCGTCCTGGACCGCTATGTCCTAGTTATGAATGAAATTCTATTGTTATCATTATCGCCGATGCCAATGGGTTAAAGCATGGTGGTACTGAAGCCGAAAATCTCCCACCAAGCACTTAACAGTGTGCTCCAGCAGCTGTTCTTAATCTAGTAATCCTAGCTTAGCCTAAACAACATCTACTGCATCACCACTTATCAGCAAGTGAGTAGTGGTCTGAAAAAAGAAACTGCAAACTTAGGAAGGATTTTACAATCGCCAAGTTCGTCTTTATTTTACAGTTTATAGGGTAGTCTTCTACCAGTAGATCTTCTTTTGGTTAGCAATGATGTGGTCTAGGATTGACAACAGGTTTACACTAGATTGGAAAGTAGCTCTCTGCTCGAACACACCGTTAGGTGCTTGGTGACTGATATTTTTCTTTCTTGAGGGTGGTAGCTATGGGAGTATTCTCAAAGTACCCTACCACTATGCGCTGAAGCTCAAGCCTACGGCAGGATTTGAACTAAGAACACGATGCATGGTGATACATTGCTATTGCCAATATTGCCACTGAGCAAGTTGGGAAAATAGCTCTCTGCTCGAACACACAGTTAGATGCTTGGTGACAGATTTTTCTTTCTTGAGGGCTGCTAGCTAGCTACTATTCTCAAAATACCCTACCACTATGCGCTGAAGCTCAAGCTCATGGCGGGATTTGAACTAAGAATTTTTACGATGCATGGTGATCCATTGTTATTGCCAGTAGGTATTGCCGCTAAGCCATAACTGCTTCAGAAAACTGATTTAGTAGCTTATTCTGAAAATCTTCCAGTTCTCAGTGATAGACTCTAGAAAATTATGCTCTTACTTAGATTTAAACTTAAATTGTTTTTATATACTTAGATCATGTTCAAATGCTTACCCATGTTTGATAAAGACCAAAGAATAGAACAAAATTGTAAGTATGATATTCATTATAGTAAAAAACTCACCTGTTCATTTTCCCTGTACTGTAACTGTACCAGTAATTAATTCGATTCGAATCCGTCATTCGACGATGACTATTGATATCGTTCCTTTGCTGTGCCGACACAATCGAATGCTATCGATTTTTTGCTGTGATCATTCGAACAGAATTCGATTCGGATTCAGATTTTTTTCTTACCGTGAATATGCGTTTATGAAGTTTCCTTAAAGTGTGTATGAAGTTACCATACACATGTTAGCAATTTTTGCTTATCAATCAGCACGGAGTGGAAACTGAACTACCTAAAATTAGTAAGCAAGTACGCAAGAAGAAAACGTTCACACAAGTAACGAACTGCACAGCGCCCATTATCCTGAGACAAACAGTTATTAAGTCCCATAATCATTATTAATTTCATAATTACTTACTGGCTCTCAAGGACAGCAGCCGGCACACACAGTTGCTTGGCAACAGATTTTCTACTTGATGGTGGTAGCTAGCCAATAGAGCATTCGTAAAATGTCCTTCCACCATACGGTGAAGCTCAAAACGGCTGTGGGGATCTAGTCATGAACCTGCGGAACGATAGTTCTAAGCTATTACCGCATGGCTATCACTGATATCTGGTGCCCTCAATGCCTAAGCACAGTAGTAAATGTACACTACTGCTTCGATACATAATATCTGGCACTGTGGTTATACCCACCAAGACAGCCTCTAAACCAATCTGTACTTCCGTTACGGTATCGCCCAGCTTTTAAATGCGATACTTTAGCTTCTTAAAAAGTTCTATAAATATAAAATTGTATAAAAGGTGCAGAATTTTAAATAGTCAAGCTATAGAGCTAAATAGATCATATAAAAAATACTAATTGTATTCTTATTAAATATTAACTTTGATCTAAGTTTACTTGAAACAATATTCGGTGCCTGTCCAAACCATGAATATTATTATTGTAGACAAATATAAAAAATTAATTGCGTGCACGCATTTCGAGCCACATATCTACGAATATGCATCCCCGCCGCGCCTTCATAAAAGCGTACTGAGGTAGCTGAAGCCTACACTCGTAAATATATTGCAAGATATAATATTTTAATTCGCCTTTTGCTTGAAACCAATTGAGCAATTTATACACGTCGTCATGCGCATGATTCGTCTGATCGTGCGTGCGTCCAATTAGGTTGAGAGCTTGATGCTATTTTTAGTCAGGTGGTTATAATTATTTGATAAAATACGTTAGTGATTATTTTGTTTGTCTTATAAATGTACTCGTATTAACGAAACCATAATAACGAAAATTTTCCGATGTACAATATTGAACATCGAATGATATTTTGGTCTACATACAGTGAGTAATTTTACAAGGTATACCTATATAAATAAACAATGAATATTAAGAATAAGTTAAAATCGTTAAAATTATTTCTTTAAATTTGTTGTAATAGCAGTATTACTTAAACATGGTGCATGTTACATAAACTGTTTCTTTTCAGGGCATGTTTATACAGGTTTTGGGGTACATTTTAAGCGTTTAATCAATAAAAAAATATAAGGTTTTAATGTATTAAAAGTATTGTAAATTTTTTAAAACTTCCCTGTTTTTAGTTAAATATAAATGTTAGTAAGGTAAAGTCATTGGGACGAATTTATTGCTCTTAGATTATAATTATACGGATTATCAGAAATTGGCGACATTATATTAAACTAAAAAACATAAAATTCAACAAACCATTTATTTTTAATGACCTGATGTAACGTTTTATCCATAACTCAAGACCATTTTAAATATGCACTGTAAGAAAATGATCTATACCAAGCCGTCAAACTATAGTTTATGTTAATAAAACATTATTAAAAATCGGACTTTATGGTTAATGCATAATTTTATATTTGTTAATTAATATATAATTACTATGTAGCGAATTCGGTCACATTGATTTTTGTTCCTAGCTCTTCATCTAAGTACATTTAGGTACCTACCAAATATGAACATAGTTTATTAACTGAATATGCCCAGGTAGTGCTCGAGTTATTAACGTTATTAAAAATAACGTTTGTTTTTTCGAAGAATGTTAATTACGACTCTTTCTTCTTTACGAACAAGTAGCCGAATACAACTGCATGTTGAAATAAACTACAATTACTTTGACTTTATTATTGTGCACATAAATAAATAATTACTTCTTTGAGATTTATTATACGTCCAACTCAGGGTTGCTCGATTATTTTATAAACGAAATTTCGTCTATAAAATTAAGTTATCTCAGGGAAAAGCTAAATCTGAACTGTACCTGATTTGGATTAAGTATACCTACTTTCTGTACATACTCAATTTATATAATTATACACATTGTTTGTAGTATGAGCTCTGGGAACTATATAAGCTCGCCACAATAACAAAGTTAATAACTTTGCAATACATTTCATTAGCTTACATATTTTTTCATCAAAACTGAATACATGTATATGTAGCTACAAACTTTTAACACGATATTGGTCATTATATTGATCTATTATTGGATATTTTAATCAAGAAGATCAATTGTTACACATCGCTATAAAAGAAGGTAATTAATAATAACAGATCGACGGAGAGCGCGTCTGCGCCGGTGTTGCCACATGCCGTAGCAAAAACTCCATTCGAAATGGAACAATTTGAAACGGACTCAGCTATAAAACGAGTTTTGTCCGACTCAGCCCTTTTTGCCTAACATCCAACTTTTATTTCTAATGATTTGCAGTATCAAAAGCCAAAAACGTTAAAAAATATAATCAATAAGTCAGGATATCCTCAAAATGAGTTTCTTTGGTTAACTGAATACATCAATACGTAACGATCGACATAAACATTGATCGAAATGGACTTAATTTATTGGAAGTGTTTTTCTCGCGACAATCTCATTAGGTACAATAACCACACACGATGATAGGCTTATAAAAGTTTCATGTTTCTGTTGCAGTGAGGATGATATTGACATATTAATACTCTACATACAACTTTCGTCATTATTTAGTAAACTCATCGCAATGTCATGGGCAAAATAAAGTGCCTAACATCAATTACGTCGATATAAATTTATAAATCAATAGGTATACATGTATATACATACTTAAAATTACAATTAGACTACATAAGAGGTGTTGATCAACTCATTAATGGGCGGCTTCGTATTGATAAGCGAGAAGGGCTTTTCACAGGCAAGCAGTTGAATGTACCATCATCAAAGATTACAAAGGCTTGTAATTCAACTAGCACGGGAGATGATGCGGCCGGGGCCAATCGCGCCGCCGCGGCCGCCCACAAAAACCCATCAAAGTCACCGCACCACCACGAATCGAACGCGACAAATTGCCTTCATTCTCCAGATAGACGAAATCGCTATAAAAAAAAGAAAACTTCGAGATCGCATCACGAGAAAGCAATCCACGACTAATGATCTTTTTGAAACGTTTCCTCGCTTAAATGCATTCGACAGAAATTACTCCATGGCCATAAATGTAAAACACAGGTGTTATTTACATAATCAACGGACGCAGTTACTGTTACCAGTTTATTGACCACATTATAGTCGATAAATATGCATAAGATATTAAGTGTTTTAAAATTTTAAGTACCTTGCTTTATTCCAAAACGTTATAAATAAGGCTTTAAATATCAACCAACAAAATTAGTTTTCGTTACACATGCTTGAGTATTAGGTACCTAGTAGTAGTACAACGTAAGTTGAACTATAGTTGTCGCTCCATTCCCATACGATGATATAAAGAACGAGAGGAAAAATTAGAGATATGAGTCATATGTCATGTTAGCTCAGTCGGTCAGAACATACCCCGGCTATAAGGGTGGATGACGTGGGTTCAAATCCCGCACATGACTTTAATTTATCCTCTCGTAAATTTGTAACCTAGTATTTAACTAGAAAAGCGGGCAGTTCATTCGTGAGAGTTGGGAATTGCCCCGGAAAGGTAAGTTCATTTGAAAACTGAACAAGGCTTTTTGACCGTTGATATAAGTACCACTATTCTTCCAATTAAGAGACAAAAGAACAGCCCTATTACAATATTATATACAGGATGTGTTAGTTTTAATTCTGATACCTTCTCACTGGCTAGAGATTATAGCAAGGCTGGCCAATAGATTTTCCTGGAGGGCAAAATTTGATAGACTGCGGCGGCGCCGGGCAAAAAAACTATGTTCATTAATACATAAAATATTACACACATACAAAAAGTAAGTATAATAAACATCAATATGCTGCAAAATTTTTATTCATGAATAAAATTAAGTGAAATAGTAACAAAATTAGTATTTTTAGTTAATGTGAGCTGTGAAGAGGTTTTTCTGAAAGTAATTTGTCGATATTTGGTTTTTGATTTTTTGATCTAATGATGAAAGAAGAATCAAGTCTGAAATGTGTTTAGCAGTGAGAGATTTCCGATATTTATTCTTGATGTAGGATAGCATTGAAAATATTTTTTCACAAACATAAGTGGAACCAAACCTGCTTAAAATTTGCATAGCAATGTCGCGCAATGTTGGAAAATCTTCCCTGGAAACGTTTTTCCAAAAACTTGCAGGTTCTTCTTTTTCTTTATAAATTTATAAAGAAAAAGAAGAGCCAACTATTTTCTATAGCTGACCTGGTTGGATACTCTTTCTCGAATTGAGAATGGATTTGCTTAAAATGCCGCTCTTAATTGTATTTTTTAGCAACAGCTACTGTTGCTGAGCAAATGAGACACACAGGTTTGCGGGCTTTGCTTTCAGTGAAAAGGTATCTTGTTTCCCATTCTTCGTGAAACGTCCGAAGACTATCCTTTATTCTTGATGAGCTCGTATTAGGTTTGCTGAGGGCCATACTAAAACAATAAACATAATGTAAAAATTATATATTACGATTTTAAGTGAAATGAATGTAAGTAAGGTAAGTACATATGTAAAATAAAACTGAGCTTTGGATTTACGATACTTGAATTCGTATGTACAAAACTTACATTTGTAAAGCCTAATTCGCACGCTTGGCAAAAATTAACAAGCCTCCTCAACAGGCGTTGGTTTGCAAGCGTTTGTAACCAATCCATCAAGAGTCGGTTTTTGTCACAACTCAAAGACGTGCGGTCGCGGCTTAACACACAAGAAAATTAAAGGATGATTAGTAATAGTATTAATAATAGTTACCAAAATCAAGTCACTTACCTATAGAAAAGATGAAACGTTTTGATAGGTAGTTGTCTTGCTAACTTTAAAATCGAATTGTCACTAAATGTATAAATATTAACTCAATACGGGGTAGCGGAGAAGTAGCGAGCGACACTAAATAAATGAAATGACATCGATGCACGACAATACTCGATCTATTATCGATCGTAGATCGAAGATGTTTTGGCGGGCAAATTCAAATGTCTTGACGGGCCACTCCGTGGCCCGCGGGCCTGGGTTTGGCCAGCCTTGGATTATAGGAATGGAAATGAACAAGTTTTGACATAGGTATGTTTGAAGTTTTCCTTTGAAAACGATGCCCATAACGGAGTTCGAATTTCAAAATGAAGATAATTTTCTTTCCCATTAAATTAGACAATAAAGCCCCTTCAGACCAAAAAAAGCATTGGCGAGAAAAATATAGCCACATGAAAATATAATTATTTTAATCCTAAAAAGTATTACTAAATAAAACTTTACTCAATATTTGGCAAGAGTTTTATATATTTTAGCACTCAATTTTTGCAAAGTAACAACACAGATAACAACAAAGTGTTAACACTTCTTAAGTTATCAACTACACCCGAGATATATAAAAGCTCGAATGAGTTAGTGACGGAGGGTGTAACTAATTTACCTCCCTTGTTTCAATTCATAAAACGCTCAAAATTTTTTTATACTATTTTTGTAATTGGTTATGTAATTTTACAGATAAGTATTACAAAAACATCGCAGATGTAACGAAGAGATAAAATTTACCAAAATAACAACTTCGATCTTCATATTATGTTATAATAAAATAAGTAATATTGTGACGAATCCATAGAAACAAGACGGGTACTCACACAATAGCAAACTGATTGGAAAACAGTAAGGACATTGTACTGAAAGTCGTAAAGCTTAATAAATAGGACTGGCCAAGAGCGCGATAGGCTCAGATACCGAAAGTTCCGTACCAACATAGCATGAGCAATAAAATCGTTATTTGTATACACCGTTTGAGATCTTTACCGAATTATTATAGTCCGAACCACCCTTGTTTTTATAATTTTTTGTTGTACGTTAAATATTGGATGACAATCGTATCAAGTTTTACGCCTGTTTGTATTACCGTTTTTACGATAGACGAAAAACAAAAATCAAAAAAAAAACACTTTTCTTATATGTTATGCTTAACTACTCCTATTATTATTTAGACAATCCTCCATACCAACAAATATATTGTGAAAATTTCAATCGCCTACTTTTTACGGTTCTAAACGACAGACAGCCGCGGCCTTGTAGGGTCCCGTTTTCTAGTAAGAATATAAAATTAATATAATGTATACTGCCACCGAGAGAATACCCAAAGAAGGTTGGGTCAGGCAGACAGCTGATCATAGAAAGAAACCAAACATTTACTATATACTTGCATGTCATGTGTGTTGTTAACATATATATTTCTATATTATTGTGATGTTAGTGTTCTTGGAGACATCGTACTGAAAGTAGGTAGGATAGAAACTATCCATACAAGCGAGAGATAGTTATTAGTTATGGAAGCCTGCAAAGTTGTTATATGGTGCGAGTACTTTTATTGATACTAAAATAAATAATATAGAATCCTGAGTGTAGCGAAGGTCTTATTGGTACGAGACGCAAGATAACTTTGCTGACGAGCGTAAAAAATTTTTTTATCTCACTTCAGTGAGAAAAATGCTGGGTGCAAGTAAATCTGCCTTAATAAATTTGTGTTATTATTTATTAAGAGTAAAATTACTAAAAAGTTGTGATATATAGAGAAAATTTATTTTTCCAGAACTTTTTAAAAGGTTAGAACTTCAAAAATCTTTTCCACGCTAGCGGTTAAAAAGCATTTTTCCACGCAGATTTCGAATGATAAACAACACCTTTCCGAGCTTGTGGTGTGAAAAATAAATAACTTATGATCCAGAGAGAGATATGAATACGACATATGAATGGCATCCATACCGTTCCTTTCTGTATAGAGTATTTAATTTTGTTGCGATTGACTGTAGATCAGCAGGGGAGCAAATACAGGGATCCTTATCTAGATTATCCCAATCAGCTCCATTGAGGTAATTTCCAATCTCCAGGCCTTTAAATAACGCGAATAATGATCCTTGATTAGATTACTTATATCTGAGGTGGATCGTTAACTCTATTGACAAATTTCACGGTCGTATTTTTGTTTTGATTTAGAGATTGCGTGTGATTATTTTGGATATATTTATACGAGACGGAATTTTCGTCTTTTACATATATTCTCTCAGTTAAAATAGTAGTTATGTTATATTCTCATAAATCTTGCTTGTGGCTCAATAAGAAAGAGCTTCGACTAACATTCCTCTGCGGTCATAATTTGGTATAATCGCTAGTACTACTTAGCGTACTTAGTGCTAGTACTTCGGAGAGCAATTTAAGCCGTCCGTTCCGGTAGTTGTCATAGGACGGCACCAGTCTTTGTAGGATAGTTATAAGGCATTTTGCGAATGCCCGTCTGGCTAGCTACACTCAAGTAGAAAATTTATCGCCAAACACCTAACAATCTGGTGCGGCAGCTGTCTTTGAGAGCCAGTAACTCTAGATTAGCTTGAAAAACATCTTCGACCACATTATCATTTACCACCACGTGAGACAGTGGTTATAGGCTAGCCTATCTGCTATTAATGCAAAAACAGATGCGTAAAAATCTTTTGCCATGCCCATCCATAATAACCTGTAGCGTAGGTACATGTAAGATAAAGAATCTATCATATCATGTCAGTTAAAACACGGGCAAAATAAATAATAATGTATATATTAGAAAGAAAACTCTTTTCCTTACCTGGTCAGTGATTTAAACATTTAGATACCTATTTATCGTCCTTGAGATTATATAAACGTCTCGCTTGAAGCCTTTTACTATTAGCTATTCCTCATATTGCTCATCTATTTCTGTTATTTCATGATATTTCTGTAGCTTTCCTTGATCAGCGTTCCCAAGATTTGAGACACGCGTGAGACGACTCTCACGTGTATCTCAAATATCAGTGACGTCTACGAGCGCCGCTCGGTGATAATACTACATCAGTCACCAGAAGTATTATTACTAGTGCATATGTGAGCTGAAGGCGACAAGTTTTGATATATTTCCAAAACTGATTGACAGAAATAAACCATACAATTTTGGAACCAGCTCAGAAAATATAACGAGAAAAATAAAATTTCCGACATACGAAAGCAAGCTGAAACGGATACGCCTCTCTCGCTCGGTCAATGAGTTCTTCTATATGTTTATATTGTAAAAGCAACCCGTTTGTTTATGTATAAATATCATTTCTGCTGATTATAAGACGCAAGCCGCTCAGTGCACTGTCTAGGGTTGCCCTGCCAGATCTGAATAAATACTACCTATTGCAGTTACTCGATGATATTTCATTTAAATATAGTCTATGTTTTTCGGTGATGAGTGAAAACTACGTTACGGAATTGCATTTGTTTCAGTAGGTTTGGAACTTGGAATTGTAATCCCATTCAATCAGTTGCGAAACAGCCAAACGAGCCCAGGGAGATTGGTTGATCTGCATTTGAAATGCAGCTCATTTTTTAATTACATATAGAGCTTTTAATCACAATCTCACCTAATGGTAAGTGATAATGTAGTCTAAGGTAAGGTAATAACAGGCTTAACCTGGAATGGTAACTGGCTCTCACAGATAGCTCCTGGTACCCAAGGTTAGGTGCTTTGCTGTAGATTTATTACTTGAGGGTGGTAGCTAGCAAGGAGGGCATTCTCATACACCTTGTAAATGTATAGTGAATTAATTAAAAAAAACTAATTTCTAAAGTGTCATATAATTATTAGTATCGATAAATGTATCAATTAAATATATGATCGAAAATGGCCAACACATAGGCGAAGTGAGAATTTCTTAATTATTGCTATTAGTAACCAATAGGATGATTTCCGTTAAGGGGGCGATAATAGATATTGTTTTGATTCAGAAAAAATATAAACTATGAGCGGATCCTTTGTCAACAAATCCATGCTGAAGGTATTTTCATGACTCTTTTATAAGTAGGCAAAAATATTTTTGAAATGCAGATGCAGATTTTTGGTTCCTCCACACAATTATGAATTTACACATGATATATTTTTTGAGTTTCTCTAGCACCCTTGGATTAATTATAATAATCACATTTGAAGCAGTGATGGCTCAGTGGCATTGGCTATGGACTGCCGTGCAGCAGGTCCTTGGTTCGAATCCCGCCCAGAGCTTGAGCTTCACCGCATGGTGGAAGGGCATTTTGTGAATGCCCGCCTGGCTAGCGACCACCCTCAAGAAGAAAATCTGTCGCCAAGCACCTAACAGTGTGTTCCGGCAGCAGTCCTTGAGAGCCAGAAAAATTACAGGCTAATGAGACCTAACAACTGGACGTCTCAGTGTGACGGGCACAGTGCAATTCGTCGCTGACGAAATGCGTCTGTTATAGGCAGAGGTTAGTCCACTTAACATCAGGTGGGCCTCGGGCTTGTTCCGTCACAATAACATAAAAAAAAAAAACGTATTGTAATTTATAATAAGCAAGTATTGATTACAAAACTATATTAGTATAAGATATCTGCATAGTAAATTTAAATTACGTTTGACAACATGATCTTTATTGATATTTTAACATTTAATAATCAGTTTCAATAATTGGATGTTTGTCCGAAGGTTTATTGAGAAAAATGTATTTTTGACAAGCGTGGAACATTATTGGGAAGTCAGCCACGCCTGCGCACGCCCACACACACCCCTGTCGATCTCAAGGTAAGTTTGAATCGGTAACATCTCATCTTAATTTAACATTTCGTATTCTTCTCAGAAAACAATCCTAAACCAATATTTATAAACAACATGATTCTTGTATGCTTTAAATAAATACAAATCGTTAAATCATTTATTATTTGCGTAATAGGTATACTGTAACTATAAAATTCATTGAATGTAGGTACTCATAATAATCAATGAGTTTTATACGAAACTGCTATTGCATAAAAATCTTTCGAAGAAGTACTATTATTGTTTTCTGGAATCAATCAGGATAATACTACCTACAATAACACCTTCAAGCAATTTGTGGATTTTTTTTTTGAATTTTTTTTGAAGCGCTTGTAGCGAAGTTTACTTAGCTGTTCTCAACCGATCAGCAAAGTTAAGCAACGTCGCGCGCGGTCATGAGTTGGATGGGTGACCGCTAGTGACATTACTACTGAGCGTTTCCGTGCTTCGGAGGGCACGTTAAGCCGTCGGTCCCGGTTGTCGTCTTCGGATGGCAGTCGTTATAGCATGGTGGTAGGGCATTTTGCGAATGCCCGCCTGGCTAGCTACCACCCTCAAGTAGAAAATCTGTCGCCAAGCACCTAACAGTGTGTTCCGGCAGCAGTCCTTGAGAGCCAGTACTTCTAGGTTAGCCTGAACAACATCTTTGACCACATCATCACTTACCATCAGGTGAGATAGTGGTCAAAGGCTAAATTATCAGGCATAAAAAAAAAAATACTATTTCTTCTTTTTCTTGTCCTTGTCACGCGCAAATTTGAGTGAACACAACATGTATTCTTGTCCAATCTAATCTGTTACTTGTTATCTCAGTACCCTTACTAACTATACTGTCCACGCAGTCCAGCCACACAACTTCATCATCAACAGCCATAACGTCCAACGTGATCAAAGGCCTCCCTTATTAGAGGGGTTACGATAAACCTCACGGCAGGCGAATTGGAAATCACAGTGTAAGTAGACAGTTTCTTTAAAATGTGCCCTCATGCTGGTATATTTCTTTTCATCGCTCTAACCACTACCACAGGAAGAAATGAGGCTAGTACCCCATAGAGGATCCACACATGCTAATATACAATACTTTGTCGAGTTCGACACATATCCAGATGTACATTCAACACTCTTTTAGTTAGGTATACGTTTTTAATCCTCTTTAAAACATACCCCTATGCATGGCAATCTAACGATTAACTATTATAAACATTTCCATTTAAGATGAATAAATTAGACCTTATTGTCAATTAATAAACAATCACAGGTAAGTATTATGGTGATAAAAATAAGAGACGTACTTACTCATAAACAATTTATTGGCAAAATGTATTAAAGCATTTTAATACAATAAAATATATTGTATAAAACACTCCTGTCGACCACTACTAGCTTTTCGAAGGGTTTTGTTTGAATTCGATTAGATCCGAGTAACATCTCATTGTCGTACGAATCAGAATCACCATGCGAGTCTGATAAAAATAACTTACATGCAGTAATAGATTTACAGAATATCAAAATAATAACTATAAGTATATCGTCGTATATAGTCTCATACCTATGTAATAGGTTATAAGCTGAGTAATATAGCCTGGGCAGTGTAGAAAGGCACTTATGGCTCCAGCGTTTTTCTCGACGTTATGGGAGCCCCTGCGGGGCCTGGCAGGGATCCGGCCGCCCCCACTTAACACAATTTATTACGAGACCCTTTAATAAATAAATAAGGAAAATTCAATGATATACAACCGCGACGCAGCGCGTGCTACGTTACAGTTTTCCCATCGTGTCGTAGAGTGAAAAATTGCCTTAATTTCAGAAAATATAACGCTGCAGCGTTATAAAAGGTTACCTATAGGTAACGGACAATTTGCCTTTGAACGTTATAAGATATTTATGAGGTAATTTGTTTTGAGCCGTATTACTTTATTACTGATTGTTTTTTTTAACATTATTTTGAGATTTCAAAATAACCATGATTTTAACCATGAGATTAAATTAATCAACCAATGTAAGGAAGTACATAGCACTCGCATAATGTCTTATATATCTAGGTACATGTATTCCGGAATACTATCCAAGCATATCAAAAAGCATTATTATTTGTATTGCTTATATTATGAAGATAGATATAAAAGTATATTTTTGGATATCACTAGAAAGTTGGCATTCGTAGAAGCCATAATAAGGTTTTTTTTTTATTTTATTTTATCTTTCAATTAAATAAGTAATAAAAAGTGCAACTGCGATACAGCGTGACGATATCTTTGTTATTATTTCGAAAACAAATAAATATGAGTGTTTGTAACTACGTCCTGATAAGAAAACTACAAATAATTCAGTTATAAATTATCTTAAAGTGTCAAAAAAAATCCCACCGAAATGTACCACCTCAACAAACTTATCAGGTGAAACGAAGCGAACATTTGCCAACGAGGAGATTCCCAGAGGGCGTTAGCATCAATATTCACTAAATAGGTTCATATATAGTTAAATAATAGTTTTGAAGCGCTCGTAGCGAAGTTTACTTAGCTGTTCTCAACCGATCAGCAAAGTTAAGCAACGTCGCCCGCGGTCATGAGTTGTATGGGTGACCGCTAGTGACATTACTACTGAGCGATCCGTGCTTCGGAGGGCACGTTAAGCCATCGGTCCCGGTTGTCGTCTTAGGATGGCAGTCGTTATAGCATGGTGGTAGGGCATTTTGCGAATGCCCGCCTGGTTAGCTACCACCCTCAAGTAGAAAATCTGTCGCCAAGCACCTAACGGTGTGTTCCGGCAGCTGTCCTTGAGAGCCAGTACTTCTAGGTTAGCCTGAACAACATCTTTGACCACATCATCACTTACCATCAGGTGAGATAGTGGTCAAAGGCTAACCTATCAGGAATAAAAAATAAATAAATACATAAGTAATATATAAGTACGTAGATGATGTGACGATCGTTTTGTTATTTATCTAATGCCAGCAGTTTCTATGCAATCTCTACCAGGATGCCAGCACAAAAAGTACAAACTCATTAGTAAGGCAACCGGGAGCGCAGGAATTAATGAAGGTGAACAATAATTTAGGGTTTAATTAAAAGTGTACCCCCCACCGAGAACGCCCCCGCACCTCCGCACGGCCTCGGTTCTCGACCAAATTATTATTATAAACATAATTTGTGAAAGCGGTAATTTAATAAAACTAGACACGGGCGGTGAAGATACAATGGGTTTGGGAAGACACTCAAATATAACCAAAATTGAGGTAAGTGTGTACTTGTTTATATTCTGTTAGAGATACTTACATACCTGCTAAGAGTATTTATAGTTCGTTAAATAAGGTCTCAGTGAATGAACTAACTTTGCGTCATAATATGATTGTTTTTGTTTGAACACTAAACGAATAAAAAGTATAATTTTGTTCCGAACGAAAAAAAATTGTGATGATTATAAAGAACTAGTACGTAGCGCTTATTAAGACTTTTTCCATAGTAAATACTTTCTGTGGATGATCTATTTTATTTTGATGTGACTTTTATACTCAGTCTCAACTAAATACATGATAATAAGATCGATTAGTTATATATATTATTAGCTGTTCTTAAAAATCACACATTATATGTTAACTAACACTCACTTATTCACACAGCTCATTCCTTCATCTTTCACCATTATTTGAAGACTGAGATGCTTCTTTGTAAAACAAAAAGTACCTACCTACATAAAAACTCATAATTCACGTAAAGGCAACGAAAAAGCCGTCGTTAATGCCATTACATGAAATAGCCTGCGTTATACTAGAAAGGAGACTGATTTGAGAGAATATTGTTTACAAAAACACTTCCATCAATCGAAGGAACTTATTTTAATAATAAGAACTTAGGTACGTAGATATAATATAATAAAATATAAAACAAATCTCTTATATATATTATATATTATCTCATATTATCCCTTAATATGACGTGTTACTTGTTGGGGATGGTGTCAGATAATCGTGAGCTACGAAGCGACAGAACTTGAGCCCTTCTGGCCAAACCTCTCCTTGTCTCTCAGAACGTAGACAATTATCGAGTCGGCACTCTCACCTCTCGAAGAAAAGAGAGAAAAGTTTTCATTATTTTCCTTCTTCTAAGCGGACCAAATCGTTGGAAGATCAGCCAGTTTGATATTATACAGATGTAAAATAAGAAGCTTTGAAATGACGAATCGTGCAATTTAAACCAGAGCACAAAACGTAAATTCGGCTGACTATGCGGTGATATGTATACCTATCCAGACGTATTTCTTGATCTTTTGAGTTTTGACCATATTGAACATGTAGAAATGATTACCGTTAACCACATAGAAATTGGAAAGATACGTTGATGGGTTCTGTATTTATGCACGAAACTAAAATTGCAATTAATAAACAAATTTCACTTCCCCAACGGTAAGTACAAACAAACACACTTGTGCGTCAACGTCTTTTCTCACAGGTATCGGATTTAAACAATAAGGTGACCCCAAGCGTTAAAAGAAAGGCGTTTATACCAAATCACTGTTATTAAGAATACAATACATCTGATGAAGGGGACGTATAATGCGGCGCTTAAGCTCATTGCAGATCAAGACGATAAAATAAACTACTTATATGCAGGTAATTCAGTTTTGGATAAATGATTCTGTATAATAAGTACTTTTGAGTATTACACATCTCATCATACACAATCTCACCTGGCCACAGTAAATGATTACAAAATTACAAATTTACAATAGAAAAAATTAAAGTTATGTGCGGGATTCGAATCGTCCGCGTCCATCCACCCCTTTAGCCGGGGTATGCTCTAACCAATTGCTCTAACGTGACACAATGACTCATAACTCTAATTTTTGCTCTCGTTCTTCAGCCATCGTATCGGACGATATCTATAGTTCAACTTGCGCTGTACTACAAACAAGACCAATTTTGCAATTGGTTTAAAACTTGTAAATGATGATGCAACCTTATAATTTTAATATTCATCATCATTGACTGTGTTTTTTTTAATATTGTAAGGCTTGCAATAACGCCAAGCAGGCGTTATTGCGAACCTAACAATATTAAGCTGTGAATAATCGGCGATGTAGACAAAATAAGGAATATATAAAGGAAACACTCACCTCTAAACAACGAGTTTGCGCGTGAAAATATGTATTAAATTTTCTTGCGGAACTTGTCCTAGTATTAAAAACCATACAAATACGTATTTTTTTGTCTTACAGGTCTCTCTCGTTGTTTTGCGTAGCGCAATGCTACCACCCTTGGATTCGGAGACAATAGCACAGCGGCGAAACATAAAACCGAGCGGAAGTGCGCGGACCCCCGGGATGCGGCGATTTTCTTGCGCTCGCGCTTCTCTACACTCAAACACATTTCTGAATTCAAGCCACAGAATATAATATTAGTTACTTTAGCACCGTTCAGAACGCGAAGAGGGCTAATGGGCACAGCAATGGAATTCTTGTAATCGGGTGCGCATTGAAGTCACTCGCGTCGCGACTCATTGTTCAAGCGTATAATTATCCGCATTGTTGCTCGTAAAATCAAAGAATATGTTATATTCATTTTCCCCTGACTTTTGACTTGGAACGTATTGAACGAACTCAATGGAAGACGGTTAAATCTTCTCACGAGCTGCTGATTCTTTGAGTATATTTTCGAATATGACTGGATTATACATATTGATTCACCGATAAGATTAGTTTGAGCTAAAATTTTAAGGTTAAATTATTGAGTGAAACGTAGATTAGTATTGTCAGTAATTTAAAAGTTGAATTGATTTGTTTTATTTGGTACATTACCTCTGTTATAATATGTTTTTTTTATGTTATTGTGACCGAACAAGCTCGAGGGCCACCTGATGTTAAGCGGACTAATTTCAAATTTCTGCTTATAACAGATGCATTTCGTCACAAGTCACGAATTGCACTGCGCCCGTCACCTTGAGACATAGTTGTTAAGTCAGTGCCTGTAATTTCACTGGCTCTCAAGGAATGCTGCCGGAACACACCTTTAGGTGCTTGGCGACAGATTTTATACTTGTATCATCAAAATGTAAAATAAGTCCGTAATTAATTTGTCTTTTTATATTATTTTTGCCTTTATTAACAAAATACTACGAACTATTATACAACACTACAGCTACTACAATAAAAGCATTTAGATACCCATAAGTCATTACAGACTCAGATTGTGTTTTGATTGTTTTGTTGCAGGACGTTTTAGCAAATTATTAATGGCTTCATCAGCAAGTTTCTAATTTTCATTTGACCATCCCAATGAGCTCAAACACGATAGCTATGCTCAAAACTGGTAAGGCGGTAGGGCGACATCGGCAGATCTGCAGAACTTAGGAGACACTGCAGCATCAGGCCAAGGTAACCGGCTGGCAACGCATTATCTAGACCTCTAGTGCTGCAGAAGTCCATGGGCGATGGTAATCACTTTCAACCAGGTGAGGTGCACAAAAAAATATATAAATAAACATGTTCTTGCAATTTTTTTTTATGTTTCAGGTCTGTGGAAATTGCTCATATCCCTTCAACAACAAGAAAAGACTTGATGATTTTCAAACAACTGGACAGATTTTCTTGAGTCATAGACAAGAACATTTTGAAGAATACATATTTAAAAGAAAAAATACTAAATCAGAATAGGTTTATCCGTTTGGAAGCTATGATGCCACCGAATGCCACAGATTGACAGACAGGTACGCAAGTTATACTAATACCACCCCTCATTGCATCGGAGATAGAAAACAAATTGTAATTTTTTATGAGATTCTCATCCAAGGACATTTAATTAAATATCATCTATGATGAGATCGCCGATTGTATTGCCTATAAATCGTTTTTTAGTCGCTATATATTTGTATATTTTTATTTTTAATATATATTTTATAAGTTTAGTGTTCAATATTATGTGACATTATCTCTAAGTAGGTTCTTGTACTAGTATGCAATAAATAGTTATCGTATCGTAAAACGTAAAGTGCTATTTTATGGGAAATAAATTTGAATTTCTTTATTTTATGTGTATTTGAGTGGCTTTTGTCACTATTATAATATAACATATGACGTGCCGGGTGTTTAGAGTTTCGTACAAGAGAACGGAACCCTATTTTTAAAACTACGGTGTCCGTCTGTCTGTGCAACCTCTAAAGAGCTGTATATTTTGAAAAAAATTAGCTACTTTACAAGCAATAATAAAATTATAATAAAAGGTGTCGGGTTAGAATGTCACTCCCCCCATTTCTACCTGCAGTGCCTTCTAGGAACAGATATCTTGAACTGCGATCCCCAAGACGCCTGCCAAGCGTGGGGTTTATGGCAAACCCCCCTTATAGAGGGGAGGCTGTGTTTTGCAGTGGACAATCCGGCTGGTACAGTACAGTACAGTAATAAAATTATAAAAAAATCAGTAGACAAGGATACAAAAAAAGGAATCTGTTTAACGTTTTTTGTTTTTCCTATATCGTAAAAACCGTAACTAAGCGATAAGCTTGGTACGATAACAGCTAAAAACTACTGTAATGTTTTCAAAAAGTATATCAAAAACCTGGCAAGTATCTCAAGATCCAAACTGTAATTTATTTATTTTAAAAGTAAATTATGATCTACTGTGTTCGAGTCCGAATTGCACTAGGCTGCTCTTATCATTGTAATAATGACATCAATATTATTGACAATCTATATTTTCCAATCTTCTTGCATAATAGTAACGTAGACATGTAAGCATTAGAAAAAAATACGTCATCAGCCTCCTGAAAAACGAATGTTAAACACCACGAACAAAACTCAAATTAAAAAGCGATTAGTGCAACTCATAAAGTCAAAAAGGCATATTCCATATGCCTTAGCTTTGAAGCCATGACATCAAGTACTGTACTTACAAGCTCTAGTACCTACTTAAGCTCAGTGAGTAAATAAGTACATAGTCCGAGTACTTCGAACCCTCCGTATTGACAAACGACACGTGCGCTTTAGGACCAAGTGCCAACGGTAATACCTCCTGTGATCATTTGGGGATATTGTTCGTTATTCCTCGACGATGGTAATAGGTTTTCAAGTAGGTATTGGTGTTAGTTCGTCTGGACGATGAGATCAGTTTTTGACGCGTGCTCAGTGATCTGCTTAGAAGTCTTGCTGTGCTGCCTTTTTATCGAAATGTTAATAATAGTTATCTACCTACCTAACTACATATTATTACTATTTATTATTATTTATTACTATATTCAATTTAATATAACTATTTATTTATTAAATTTTCAGTATTTCGACTGCCTGTGAGTCTGCAATGAGTTATAGGTTGTCTAAATGCTTTTATTAGAGTAGATGTAGAATTGTATATAGTTCGCAGTATTTTGTTAATAAAAGCATACTGCCGGTGAAAAAATAACTATATTCTGTAATACCTACACATTCTAAAGAAAAGATTACTAAGACGAATTAGTATTAGTTTTTTTTTTTTCAATTTATAAATAATTGCAGTGACTTTCAACTGAAAAGTGTGAGATAACTTGTAGAAGTCAAGTAATTCAAAAAACTAAGCACAATTACATGGTCCAATTTCTGCAAATTATTTCATATTTTCAGCATCATCTATTCAGTATTTATTATTTAAAAAACTTTTCATGAATACTGCTTACAAGACCGATTATATACACTACTATGGTAACCACAGTATATAGGCAAATACTTTTTCCGATAATTAAGTGTAACTAAAAACTATTGAACTGATGTTCATGCAATTTATTTTAGGACTTATTTGGTGCTATACATTGCCTAAAGAAAAAGATAATGTAAAATCAAGAGTTTATGAACTAGTAAAGAGTTATGCGTAATACATGAAAAAAATTAGCGTTAGCTGAAGTTTTTTTTTGTAAGTTGGTTAAAAATGCCTACATATAGTCTTTTACCATAAAAAATCTTAATTATTTACTTTTCAAAAAGTAACTTACATTTTAGCCTTACCTACATCAAGCCTTACATTTAGGTTAGTCACAAAAAAATATAACACTGGATAAAACACACACCTTACATATCTTTATTTTAATTATCCAATCAAAAATATATCCTATACAAAGAAAAAATAAAACTTACAACAAAACAGTTTCAAAATGAGGAAAACATATGCTATAAATTATATAACTCGATATTCTGGTATAAATTACTGTCGTTACCCGACATCCAGCGACCGAAACCACCGCGACCAACAAATTTAGTAGTCAACTTTTTTCAACAAATATAATTCGTTTGATTTGTAAAGAGTGAATTGAATGGTATGGTGTGCGCCTGCGACGCGTTTGTATGTCACTCCGCGAGGTATTGTTTGGTCTTCGCGGGTGATCATGGAACCCCGCGATTTTCTCCGCAGGGCTCCTCTAAAGAACCGCCATGTTAGCTCTGGACTACCAAATGTGCCGTTCAACTGTCAGCAAAGAATAGACTCTTGCCCTTTGAACGCTGTTATTATTAGGGCTTAACAAAGTCGCATTGAAAAAAGGAACAAGAAACGGAGCAAAATTAATAGGCATGTAATTGTATGTTATTTTTATATTCAGTAATAAGAATAACTTTACTGAATTTATAGTCAAATCGCTAACTCTTATAATTCTTATTATTTTCTGTATCCATGTATTACTTAATATTATTAATATACGTTCTTAATTCACTTATTCGTCTGTCTGGTTGTCTGTTCAGTATAAAATTTAGATAACGATTATAAATTAACTTAATAAGGTTGTAATTTAAACTTCAAATATAATTTTAAATGAAATGACACCAGAAATATAAAAATATGTAACCTAGTGATGTTTTAACCATCTTAAAAAAAGGGAGGATGTTTTCAAAGTGACTGTATATTTTCTTATGTATGTTGGTTCCACTTTGTTCCAAGATTACTCCTTAGTTATGAATTGATATTGATGTTTTTTTTTCGTTTTTTCGTCAACGTCGGCTACATAGTTTTTAAGTTAAAACCTGTATTTTACGATGAGTGAATATCGATTTTGTAAGCAGTATGTATCACAACAAATAGAACAAAAGAAAACATATCCCACAAAAATATCAAAATGTTTAACAATAATAGAACAATGGAACCGTCTACTTGCACTGAAAAGTATGAAATGACTTGTGGGAAGTCGGACTAAGAAAATGAGAGCTCAAAGTAATATGAATCAGCAAGGTACCGACTTCAAAAAGTTATACATAGTTTTCAGTGTTAAAAAGGTCCTTCTATTGTAAAAAAAATTAAAACTGACATTGACGAAAAACGTGGGGCGCATCCCATTTATGATAATCAAATAATATAAATTATCCTGTGAGTTAACGACGACAACTACTCTCTCTCTATAACAGCCTTTCCACGTCATTTAACTATATAATACATAGTTACAAAAACGTGGTGTGATATTGAAAATAATTATTTTCAATAAAAAATAATATTATATATACAAATATTTGTATATATATATAGGATATATAATCTATGGGAAGTTATGAAGAAATAAAAACTTTCCTTATAACTTTTATAATCCCGTAGTTCAACTAATGTTTTGAGTGATTTCCGCATATTACGGAGAACATTTTTATACGTCGTAGAAGTAAGCGGTAAAAAATCATTATTTCAAAAGAAGTTGGTTTGAATTGAGTACCCACTGTCAACGAACTGCTAATATAGCATCTGTCAAGTCCTTATTAAAATTATTCAAAGCCTCAGTCATATACATGTCATGTTTAGATTATACTTTTGGTTATGAAATAAAGATTCAAATAACACTTTGGCTTATAACTCGTCGTTTAAATCAAGTTGCATCGACCGTGCTCAAAACCAGTGAGCATACGAGTATTTTAACCCTTCAACTAGAAAATATGAAATATCTTAAATAAAAAAGCATACATACAAAAAACATGGGAAAAAATTAATATAAATTCAATCAAAGCAATGATGTCCGAGCGGTACTGGTTGTGGACTGCCATGCCGCAGCACCCTGGTTCGATCCCCACCGCCGGCTTGAGCTTCACCGCATAGAAGAAGGGCATTTTCCGATACCCGCCTGGCTAGCTAGGTAGCTAGCCAGGCGGGTATCGGAAAATGCCACAAAAATGACAGATTTTCTGCTTGAAGTAGGTACTTCAAGCAGAAAATCTGTCAGCAAGCACCTCGTGGCTTGTGATGAAATGCATCTGTTATAGGCAGAGGATACCGCTTAACATTAGGTGGGCCCCGAGCTTGTTCCGTCACAATAACATAAAAAAATATGGCTTTTTACGGGAGTAGATAGATCTATGCAAAGGCCGAATGCGAAGGCATGCATTATGTTCGCGAACATTTTAAAAATGTACATGTGTTGTTGTTTTTATTGGGATTTTTATTGTTTTATTCTTATTGTTATATTCCTATCAGTTTCCGGGGAAAAAAAGGAAAATTAGTTTAATTATGTACCCATTTGCCTACATTTGCACACGCTCTCAATCGTGCACTCAAAGATTCAAAACCTACTACCGATGCTTCCTGTAGAATCGAAAAGCGTAGAAAATCTACCGGCTGGCTTACTTGGCGTTTATGGCATCATATCGGCTTAACAGGTAATTTTGGCGGAATCGTCCTTAGGGACGATTTGCTGGCCTACTTTAAAAATAATTTTCTTAAATATGAATTCAATATATTCTTGTGATATTAAAATAATAATGTTACTATACAAACACCTGCGACATATTCGTAGACCTAAATCTAAAAAAACACAAATTAAGGAAAATCAAAGAAGTTTGCCATTTTCAACGCATTCTAAGCACAAAATATAATACCTAGCTTACTTAGCAAATCTTATATCTCGTAAAAATAGACAACACAAATTTCTCGCTAAAACGAAGTTTGCCAACATTGTAAATTAAATACTGGCTTCTTTACAGCGCCTCTTTTTATCAGTCGCATCGGAAAATTTTCAAAACAAGTACCTAAGCAAAAACAGTCTCATCACTCATCACTGTCGCCCGCAGCTTCGATCACGAGAAATTTGTTTGTTTCACGTATACTATCTAAAATTTTATACCAGTTTTGAATAAAATCTTACTGTTTGCTTGCCTAAATGATGGCACAGATGTGGTTGGTCGAGTAGACTAGCTCGAGATTCCCATACACCTGGGTTAAATCCCCGGGTCGTATAATTGGTTGGTTTTTGTGTCAAAGAAACATCTCTACTTATCCCTTTGGGTATAAACATGAGTGATGATATGCTTGTATTCTTCCCCGAGTCACAGTATTTAGACAAGAGTCCGCGCAAAAATAGGGGTCGTGGATTTGTACAACGTTGTAGCACATTTTGTAAGAATCTCTACTAAGAATTGGTTTTGAAACATAATAACCGAATCCCAAATTGGCCGTACTTCAATACAACTGAACCCCAAATAGACTGAATTCCGAATAGTCTGAATTCCATATTGTCTTATGTAATTTTCATTGAATTTCAATCATATTTTTATTTGACTTACCTGGTTAACTACCTCTTTCGAGTAGAAAATCTGACACCAAACACCTAAATGGTGTAGAGATTGTAATAAACAACGCGCACGAGTTTCATACGACGTTTTTCAACACACTTGCGAGGAACGAATACGAAAATTTCGATACGAAAATATTTTCTTGATCTTTTTGATAGCAATGATAATCTGGTTTAGAAGGTTTATAATTAAATCTTCTAAAGCTCAGTAGGTAAAAAACTCTTTGGTTTGTTTTTATATGAAAAATTAACGAAACAAACTATAATCTCCATGGTGAGAAGTGCGTGGAAACGTTCTTTTTTTTCTATTTAAAACACTATTGCGGGTAAGTAAAATATTAGGACGCTAAAATAGGTGCATTAAAGGCCCGTATATTACTTGCTCAGTGCCCGTTACGAGCGAGTGTGTTGAAAAATAGATTATAAAAACTTTTGAAAATACCTGATGTACTTTGGGTAAAATCTTTTTCTACTAAATTATGGCATCTGGACAGTTATTTCGGTATAATTAAAACTGAGCACCGGATGTTTTTGTAACGCCATGACCAATCGTTGCGGACGTGACCCAGTGGGGGTAAGTAACAATCTGTTTTTGGCGGAAACAGAGATCGGTGTCCTCAACTTGCTTCTTTGTCTGTGGGTAAAAAGATACAGCCAGTTATTATTGTAATTGCGTGAAATCGAGACGAATTTTCTTGCTGTTGCTAGTTCCTAAGTGTGAAGTTAAAACTCAGGGTTAGTAATAGACATATTTTTATCACGCGCCGAAATAATTTTTAAAACAATGTTTGATTTTGTTTAGGTATTAACAATTACTATATATCTTTCTAACCCTTCACTCAGCGCATGGATATGTAAAATGGTTTGCGATAAAAGTACCTAATTATATTTCTAAATACGATTACAAGCACTATCGCATGCTAAGCTAAAATCATAATTACAAATTTTTCAAGTAAAAAATGTTTCACCTCGAGTGTGAATCGAAATCTGCGGTTTTTGTAATGTTTTTAAGTAAAACATTGTATAAGTTAAATATATGAAAAAAAACCCACGTCTCCCGATTTTACGCGCCATCGAAGATCACTCTTAGGACGCATAAGTCAATTTTACAGTTGAAGTATGGCATGAGAATAATAATAATAGCAATATCGATGTTTTGCAGAAAAAGTTATTTTTTCAGGATTCGGAACAATATGCTGTGTGATGCATCATGCACCAAAAATATACAGAAATATTTTTTTTTGTACTTTTTTAAAATCAAACATTTTAACAAAAGGAAAATTCCCACTTTTTCTTGGTATGGCACAAATAACATTTGGGATTTCGTTACCTAGCTAGAATTCCACAACATATAATAATAAACTATCTATACTTCTATCTTGCATTATCAATTTAGTTAAAAAAAGAAACAAATTCCGCGCTTTTTTTTCGTAGTGCAGAAAAAGGTTAACAACCTTTATTGAAAATCGAGGACAAGAAAAAATCCCACCTCTTTTTTCTAATTTGATATAAAACCTTTCGGTATGTATTTTCATACAACATTTCTTCACTGCTACGGAGGGCAGTAATGAAATTCTATATAACTTTTCCCGCCGCACATTTATAAGGGAGAAATAACAAACAGTATAACGGTATTATGTATTATAAATTAAGCTTTTTACGAGCAATGAGACACTTTCTGAGTGGGTATGGTATAAAAATATGTAATTACATATTTTTTCCTTTTATATCATTATAATTGATTGTGATATGTCTCAACGATGTTTTTTAATTTGGATAGGCAACCCAATCAATTCCATTAATTAGGTTAACAACTTCAAAATTTCAATTTAGTTTAAATATAGGCACTATAAACTTAATTTGTTAACTATCTAATACAGGCAAAACCTAATAAATCATTTAAGAATTGTAGTTTAAAGTCTTCGATTTGTGAAATCATAGCAAATTGTTTTTCTTTACTGCCTACGTTCAAAACTATCAATAGAATGCCTATGCAAGTTTGATACACAGAACTAAAGTAAATAATTTAGGAATTAGAAAATAATAGTACCTACAGGCTTAACCATTTAAATTCATCATTCAGCCTAGTGATATTAACCTACTATTTTTAGAATGAAGTTACCTACAAATAATAAAATATCAAACTAATAGTATAGTACCGCCAACAAACTGTGCAGTTTTCGAGGGCGCTACTGGTCAAGGAAATCAACTACAAACTGTCACAATTTGAAGGAATGTTGTAGTTCTTTTTTTTGCCGCCTGAACAGATAATTTGGTGGGACTGTACCAGTTTTTACTTGACATGGCGACATGCAAAATGTTTAAGTTTAATTATCTTATAACTATTCATGCACATAATTGGTTTAAGCGCATAACGGGTTTTAGCAGTAAGGTGACGACCTATGTTTAGAACCTAACCAACAACTAATAAGGTCAATTCAAAGAAATTAACTAATTATTTTGACTTTTATCCCACAAATTTTATAAAACAGAGTTTAATTTATTATATTTATTTATTTACTTGGAAGACCAACAGCCATCATGTTAAATAGAAACATGTATATGAGTCAAACACAAGTTTTTATAATTTTCATTAGATGTCTCCAAGAAAAATTTAAAATGTTAATCTTCTCCATTCAGATTGTCTGTAACTAAATCGCGTTTATTGTAAATTATTTAAGTTTTTAGGTGGAAATAACAGAGGTCCCGACAAATGCGCACGCGCAGCGGGCGCCAGCGGGGCGCCGCCAACATCGGTCCCAAGATAACCTATTGCATATAAATATATCCACAAATACACGAATTATTTTTGAATGTGTATTTTTGTTTTATACTGACCAAAATTAATATATTCATGCAGGTTCAAGCACTTTCATAATCTTTAAATTCACCAACAATGTTTCTGTAGGGAAATATATATCTTTAGATAGAAAGAGTAGGCAGAAATCCTAACTCTAGTATATTTGTTATACAAGAATGCAAAATTGCTTTTTAACCGCGTGCTCAATTTTGATGACCAAGCAAGCGAAGGATTCTAAAATTAGAATCCTGAGCGTTAGCGAGGGAAACAAAAGAGCACGAGGTGAAAATCTCTGCACTTGAGTCCAACACATAACTTTTCATCCCACCTCACCCCATAGAGGAAATGAAGAAATGACATAGCTCAGCAAAGCGAGAAATCTTCTCGATCGTGCGCTCGTAGAGTCAAGACCTCCTGAGGATGCTTCGTGTAGAAGCGAAACGCGTCGAAAATTCTTCCGGTTTGGCTGCGTGGCGTTTATGACGTCACGTCGGCTTTACAGGAAAATTTGGCGGAATTGTCACTAGATATATTATTATATTTAAGTGTTTTATTAAAATATTAATTTGAAGTTTTTAAATATTTGTTATTATTAAATATGGATTTCCGCAAAGTAACGCTTGAATCTATTCATTATGACCTTAATGTTTCTCGATTAGTAATTAGTTCGCCATACCATTAGTAAGAACAACCTATAACGTATAGTACCACCAACTTAACTGTGCAGTTTTCGAGGGCGCTACTGGTCAAGGAAATCAACTACAAACTGTCACAATTTGAAGGAATGATGCAGTTCTTTTTTTTTGCCGCCTGAACAGATAAGTTGGTGGGACTGTAAAGAGTATTGTAGTAGATAAATTAATAAAATTGGTATGCATGCATAATAAGGTATGCCTATCAACATTTACTAAGTAGTCTAAGTACGTATTAGATTATGTTAAGCAGTTGATTAATATACCTAAGTTGATACTGAATGTGCAACTGACTATTTTTTGCCGCAAAATATACGGAATAAGGTGCTTCATTAAGAAACTTTTCAATATCATATGCTGTGAAAACCTTCGATTTTGTAGTTGATGACCAGATGAGGCGCTTTTTTAGCCACATAGTTTAAGATAGATATCGATATGTTGGTATATCTTTTTTCATCTTTATTGTTGCTTTTAGAAATGAAGACGTACTCAATATATTGCTTGATTTCTTGGTCTCGGATACTTGAATAAAATATGCCAGCAAAACGTTTTCTAAGAGAGTTTTGGCTCCTTGAGCTAGTGGCCACGTGTTAAATATATCGTACTGTTTCAAATAGGTACTTCTTTTGTGATTGTTGAGGGAGAAAGCTCATTTGCGCAATAATTAACAGTTTCAGTCAATTATGTTGGCGTTAAATAAACTTCCTCGTCACTAGAACCACTAATTTTAGGTTTTTCACTTGTTTTCAAGTTTCTTGTTTTTAACCTAAAACAATATGACATGAAAAGAAAAGGGCATGCGCAAAGCAAATAAAAAAAATTACAGCAAAAAGGCTGAGTATCTGACAAATATTAGGTCCTTACATATGAAATTGGCGTTTTGTATGGGAGGAACAAAAAGTCGAATATTTTTTAATATAATATATTTAATTAATCAAAGTATGAACCATTATTTTCTATGCACTTTTGCCATCTCATAGGTAGTTCATTGATCCCTTTACTAAAAAAACCAGTCGGACGGGAATCAATAAAATCTTTGAAGGCGATTTGGACTGCCCCATCGGAGTTGAATTTTTTCCCTTGCAAGAAGTTATCCAAATTTCGAAAAAAATGGTAATCTGTTGGAGCAAGGTCCGGGGAGTACGGAGGATGTCTTAGACTTTCCAATTGAAGCTCTTCTAATTTAGTAGCCGTCTGTAGCGCAGTGTGTGGTCTAGCGTTGTCGTGAAGCAGCAGTGGCGTGGAGCGATTGACCAGCCTAGGTTGTTTAGCCGCTAGCTTTTCCATCATGGTTTGCAATTCCTGACAATAGACATCAGCCGTAATAGTCTGGCCAGATTTGAAAAAACTGTAATGAACAATACCGGCACTAGTCCACCAAACGCTTACAAGTAACTTTTTTGGGGTTAATTTTCGCTTGGGGCAGGATTTGGCTGGCTGGCCAGGATCTAACCATTGCGCTGAGCACTTCCGATTATCGTAAAGAATCCATTTTTCATCACAGGTAATGATTCGGTTTAAAATACCTTCATTATTGTGCCGGTTTAGTAATGTAACGCAGCAGTCGACGCGCGTTTGCCGGTTTGTTTCAGTCAATTCGTGAGGTACCCACCTTTCAAGCTTTTTAATCTTCCCAATTTGCTTCAAGTGAATTAAAACAGTTTTATAACTAACATCGCAGCCTGCAGCTAACTCGGACGTGGTTTGCGATGGATCCGCTTCCACAATAGCCTTCAACTCTTCATTATCAACTTGAGTCTCAGGCCGTCCACGGGGCTTGTTCTGCAGGTCGAAATTTCCAGAACGAAAACGTTGGAACCAAAAACGAACTGTGTTTTCTTTTGCAACACGACCGCCATACACATCATTCACCCTTCGAGTTGTTTCCGCAGCACTAGTGCCACGGCGGAACTCGTACTCGTAAATAATGCGATATTTAAGGTTTTCCATTTTGTAAAATGAGTGACGCAAACAGAAAAAAACAGAAGAAAAAAAACAAATGAATGACGATCATCGAAGCACAAATACATGAGTCTATAGCTGTACAAATTTGAATTTGGAATTCCTTACCAAAGAGGAGAAATTCGTGATTAAAGTGGCCAGTACGAAAAACGCCAATTTCATATGTAAGGACCTAATATATTATGAAGTTTTTAATTTTTATCATTTTATTAAATTTGTATTTTATCATTTAACCAATTAAAAAAGGTTATATGATAAATTCGGTACCATGGAGATAGAAGTAAATAGGTTTATTGCTGTTTTGAATTCACCAACTTATAATGCACCCGATGTTCTAAATTCAATTCACTTTATCCTTTAGCGGATAAAAACGGCTTTGGCACTCATATATCGAAAAGCAAAATTACTCTTTCCAAGATGGGGGCATGGTTTTTTTTTAGTAGGGCCACCTGATGTTCAGCGTTAACCTATGCCTATTACAGATGAATTGCGTCACTAGTGTTGAAATGCATTCCACCTGAGACCTAAAATTATTAAATCTCACTTACATGTTACTTCACTTTACTGGCTTTCAAGGACTGCTGCCGGTACACACTGTGGGGTGTTTAGCGACAGATCTTCTATTTGCAAAGCTAAGCTGCTAGACAGGCGATTTATTTCTTATGGCTTATAGGTAATACTTTTACCACAATCTCACTTAGTATCTTACTAGTATTTAAATTGTCATACATAAAAATGATCATAGAATAGGTAAAAAATTAAATATAACCTACAAAATAAATAAAGTCATAAATAAATAGTTTATCTTCAAATTCAAAATCCATTATTAATTATTGATTGATTATATGTCATTTGCTACGCAGTTTCTGCTGTTCATGCCTAAACTTAATAATGAGTGAACACTACTGCTTTAACTTAGACTAGTTATGACACTGCAACGGTACTCATTCATTTTCAATAAAACAATCGCAAAAGAGTGTTTAATTGATTTACGAGCGTAGCGGATTTTCAGACAACTTTTCAACACAGCAGTGAAAACATGAATATAAGTAAAAGGTAATCCTAGGCTTATTATACCCAATTCTCTTTCAGAAAGGAATTTTAATTCAGCATGCTTAACTTCTTGTTTCGGTGGTAAATTATTTCCACCCAGGTAGAAGGTTGCCACTATATGCTTGTTACACAGAAATGTTCACTTTGTATAGAAATAATCGATATTTTTGTAAATATGGGTCGTTGCATATGTGAAGAAATAGGAGGTTACAAATCCCAGAATACTTTTAAGGCGAAGGTGGGGAAAATCACATCACACTTCACTGCATACACAGCCATAACGCCTACCGTTGAACAAATGCCTCCACCATTAGAGGATAAACTAAACTTATAAATTTGGCCTTATTCCATTATAAAGGTAATCTACATATTTTGGTTTGCCTTACCGACAATTTTGTGTTGAATTGGAAAAATGATTTTGAAAGGTTTCTACTGTCTCGCGGACTTTTACAAAAAAAGCTCTTGTCGTTACGTTGCTTATCAGGATACATTTTAGGTCATAGTCAACTATTTAATTTTATTTCTGCGGACATAATTATTTAATTTGTATTTTAAATGACTCTTAAAGTTGTGGACATAAATTATTTACAATTTTATTGACTGGTGAAAATTGTAATCGTTCACTAATTATCATAGTTCTTTTTAGACATTTGCACACCAGTTACACTGGTAGAATGTATTGAGTCAATTTATTTTTACTTATAACAACTTTGTTAAATATGTTCTGCAAATAAATACATGAATGAATACATAAAGGAATTTAATATCATGGAAACGTGTAAAAACATCAAGACCAGTTTTTTAACATTATTTCTCTCCGGTAGCAAATATACAGCGCCCTATGCGAAAAAGTAATCAGAAATAAACCACATTGTTCTGGTGTTAAATTTATATCTTCGTCACTGGCTCGACTCACTGATACATAGTAATTCGTTTTCTCTGTAATTTATGATACCCGCTACTTTTTTAAACGTGTGTTCTGAAAGTATACAAGTGTATTATTCTATTTTGATGTTAAATATTGGTAAAACCATAAATAAACCATAAGTGTTTGAACTGCTGAGATAAAAAACATTTAATGACCTCCCAAAACTCCCTTTCAATTCTAGGTTGAGCGTATATAATGTAATAAGTGTGTAGTGCTATAATCACCAATATTTTTATCTTTTTTATTTTGTCGTTTGCTTTATAAGTTTTCCATAATTTATGGTAAGACTAATGTTCAGTTTCCGCCATTACACTGAGACAAAGTGGAACATTAATCGTGTTTATTGGCGCTGTTATCACATATTATTGAGCGCTGAAAAACATTTACTTCTTCTGTAATGAGTTTGTAAGAACGTTAAGTACGAGTATTTTTATATTGTTATGATTGCAATAACGCCTGCTAAGCAGATTACATTACAAAATTACAAATATACGATAGGAAAAATTTAAGTCATGTGCGGGATTCGAACCCGCGTCCATCCGCCCCTTTAGCCGGGGCATGCTCTAACCAATTGAGCTAACATGACATGACGTCATAACTCGAATTTTTCCTATAGTTCATTAACCATCGTATTGGGATGGAGCGACATCTATAGTACCACTTACGTTGTACTACAAACAAGACCAATTTTGCAATTGGTTTTATACTTGTAAATGATGACGCAACCTTATAATTTTTATATTATTATGATTGCAATAACGCCTGCTAAGCGGATTACATTACAAAAATGTAATTTTGTTAGGTACGAGTAGTTTATATTAAGCAGGGAGTGTGACGAAGTGTTACGTTGTTACTCGCCTTAAGTTGAACTGGCCGGTCACTTCTCCATATAAACGTCGTAGGGTGATCACTACCTTATTTGAGATTTTAGGTCCAGACTTAAGCATAATATCGATTTATGTCGTCATTATCTAGACTTTTATGATGCCAAAATTTTAAAAAGATAATTACTTTGTAAGTTAATAGCCTCGAAAACTTTACATGAAAATGCTTCTAGGCTCATAATTCTCAAGTTAATTATGTTATTAAAATTTTGGCATCATACAAGCCTAGATAATGACGAGATCAATCGGTATTATGCTTTATTTTGGGCCTAAATCCTCAAATAAGGAAGTGATCACCCAACGACGTTTGTATGGAGAACGGGCCGGCCAGTTTACCCTTAAGCTCAACTAATGCAACGAGTAGTACTTTTTCCTATCAAGGAAGAAAAACTAATGTAAAAATATAGTTTTTGTGTCAGGTAGACATATTTTGCCCGAAACCTGTTCATCACGCATGTATTTTTATGAAAAACTAGCCAAAACGTGATTTCCTTACACTACTAAGATACTCCTACATTGTTTTAGACTTTCCACGGTTTCTACAGAATCATTTTTTTTTTTTTTTTTTTATTGTTTGTTGCCGTCGGCACCTTTACGCTGACGGAGATCCTAGATCAGTCTTATCACCTCAGCGTGAGATACTAAGGTGATTCCCCACCCAGAGCTCACAGATGCACATATTTTACGTCCACGCTTTTATGACTTCAGTGTACCAAACCAAATTGAGTTTGGTCTACGTGATCTACGTGGGGGCATTGAGCATCTAGGTTGTTTGTTTCGTCAAAGAACGCTGGGACGAGAGGGACTGGTATGTATAGAGGAAGCATGTCGTTGTTTTCTCCATCACCCTTCATATCTCGTGCTATATCCCAAAAAGCCCGGATGTTCAGAAAGAGGTTTGGGAGTTTTTCAACCCAGCCCTTTTCAAACCCCCCAAATTTCCCACGCCACTCGGACACATGACTACGGAATAGATATTTCCAAGTTTTGTTCGCTTCGCTGGGATAAGCGTCGTAATGTCTTGTGACTGCGTTCTTTTTCGTCAGTAGGTAATCTCCCCGCATCCGCTGGAAGTGCAATGGCACAATGATCTCCTTTGAGGATGCACCTACTACGGTGGAGATATGATTGCTCAACGAATAGATTGCAAGGGATACGTCATCTTTAGTCTGGGTGTCAGGGATTCTATCAAGGTCAGATGAGCTGATATGAAACAAAGAAAAAAATATATTTATTTGACACAAACAACTTAAAAGATTTACAATGTATGCAGTATGTAAGTACGAACGATGCAGTAATAAGGTTACGTGTTTACAACATAAATATTCGTAGATATTCAATATATTTATGCGTGTCAAATGGGAGCCATCCCAGCATAATGCCGAGTGCACTGAGCACGCGACGCTGGTTTTCAGATGAACCCCTCACGCGGTTGACGTCCTTACATTCTATTTCGATATCGTTTCTGGTTCACTACCGCTTGGTAGGCCAGGACGTTAGTTGTCGGGTCGGGGCCTAGAAGCAGTATTAAGGGGCGAAGGTCGGAAAATAATTCGTTTAGCATACTTGTAGAGCGTAACTGGACGTTACACCTCTAAAGAGTGCCATGAATAATATGTAATGTAATATATAATATGTAAGGTCGGTAGCCTACGTTGGCGGGGTAGATATCGGCTGTGATATATTTACAGGGTAAAACAACATTTCTCATATTACAATTAGTTACAATGACTTCCAGACGACTGTCAATTACTTCTAGACGGTGATATCTCACATGCTAGGAACAAAAAAGGTATTATCGGCTATCTTCTCGAGTATTAGACCCCCTGAAAAATAATTTAATTGAATTTCTAGTCCAATAATCATCTATGGGTCAATGTATACGAGCCATAGAGACCCTAGTGCCTCCGTAACATACGGACGAAACGGACGGACAAATTAGACAAACAGCGAAGAATTGTTAATAGTGCTCAGTTTTGCCGTTTGAGTACGGGACCCTAAAAAGAGCCTTATAGTACCACCAACTTAACTGTGCAGTTTTCGAGGGCGCTACTGGTCAAGGAAATCAACTACAAACTGTCACAATTTGAAGGAATGTTGTAGTTCTTTTTTTTGCCGCCTGAACAGATAAGTTGGTGGGACTGTAAATACTACCTCCTATAAATTAAAAAGCTGTCCTATTTACAATAGGTGACACTGGCAACTTCTGACATTGTATCACTATTGAACTGCGTGAAAGAGAGGCAGCGATGGTTAAATTGCGATCAGTTTTGGTGAAAAACTAAAGAAACCTTGTTAACACAAAACTAGTAACTTAAGTATACCTTAAATGAGAGCCAGTAATTCGAGGTTATAGCCTGAACAACATCTTCGATCACATCATCACTTACCATTAGGTGAGATAGTGGTCAAAGGCCCAATCATGCATAAAAAAAAAGAAAAAAATATATATCTTGCCCTTTTTGTTACGGTTTAGCTATTTTACTCATATATATTCATACAGGTCCATACGTGAATAATTAAGACAATACATATAAGTATTGCTGTGTATTTTTGTTACTGGTGCTATTACTCCAAAGTTTATGGGAGACCACGTTAACTTTATTCCGCTTAATTATAATTTATTCATTACAATGTATTAGTCACAGTTATTTTAATTACAAAATGGCCGCAATTCGCTTGGTACAACAGGAGAAAGAGGAAACGGAGATTCCGTCCATAGATAAAAATTATAGATCAGATATTATAGTACCACCAACTTAACTGTGCAGTTTTCGAGAGCGCTACTGGTCATGGAAATCAACTACAGACTGTCACAATTTCAGGGAAAGTTTTAGTTCTTTTTTCTGCCACGTGAACAGATAAGTTGGTGGGTCTGTACCACTGCTGCTACTCACATTTCATAGACAAATAAAGTTCCGTCTACACTACAATTCAAGTTACAAGCTTAATTTAGCTAACGATATTATAGTATCGTTAAAATTTTAAAGAAAGTGTTCCGAAATTAACATGTCCTTATATTATGTGATCATGATTTACATATAAATTTTAGCTGCTACACTAAACTATATATAAGTATTTAGCTAAAAATCGTTCAAATAAAGCCTTAAGTTTACAAAGCTTAGGAGTCTTCTTCCTGTCCCGGACTTAATTGTATTTACAAACAGGATATAATAGAAATAATTACGTTTATAAATTTAACACCTCGCCCATTTATAATCCGCCATAGCTCATCCATTAGCGGTGTCGGTGCCCTATTTCGCTTTATTTATTAACAAATTTTCTTTGTGTGGGTACTTCAGGTATACTTTGCTTTATTTATGGGAAATGTTGCATCTGTGGCCATTAGATACTTTATTATTTAGGTGCTGGTATCTGCCCGCGACTACGCCTGTGAAGAATATGGGTTTCATCGCGTGGTAAACTTAAAACATTTTGATTTGCTATTATACTATTATTCGTAAGTGGCCTAATATTTGTGCGTTTTTATTTTGATTCTTGTGTTTACATGAGCGTCAAGACGCTGATATTATATTACTTGAGGTTAAATTCTAACTATGTAATTGAATCCTAGAACCATTTATTTACGACCCCTCCCCCCCCCCCTCCCCAAAATGGGGAGGCTGTGTTCAGCGGTGGACAATCCGTCTGATACAGTTACAGTACAGTAAGAATCGATTACTACATTCGAAAGTGGGAAAAGCCGCGGCGTAGTGGGTATATATATCATACATGTATAGCTGTGTGAGCTATAACTTTTGTACGGAAAAAACTAATCTATGTTCAATGAAAAGGTGTAAGCCTTTTCATTTTGACAACTGACACACGAAATAAAGATAGGTTTTGAGATGTAGTCCTTTTAATTTTGATAGCTGTCACTCACAATGGAGATCACGATGATAGCTATAAGCTTTTAAAAAAAGTCTAGAATCAATACTTACTGAGGTATAGCCCGTTTTAGTTTGACAGGTGCCATCTGAAATGAAGATCTCAGTACGAGTTTTCATTTATGCGTTTTTAAGTCACTCCATTTTCACACATCCTACAATCATCGCACATACACGCAGTAGGCACAGTTACCTACATGCCGATTAGCTGATATTTTACACCACCGCCACGCATATGGCCGTGATCTATCTAGTGGGTAATAATCTAATTTATCAAAATAATAATCTTTATTATTGTTGTTAAGGCGTAGGTATATAATAAGAGCTAATATCGAATCAGACCTGTCTATATAAACGATTTACTTTTATAGAATGTATTAAAAATATATACATAAACTCGTCATATCCTTCGCTACAATTTAAATGTATACTTTGTCTGTAGCGCCCAAACTCCTCGAGTTAAAAATTTGTTTGTGAAATGAAATGTTCTTAATAGTAGAGATTACGGAGCGATTTCCATACAAACGTATATAGTTTCGTCATATTTTAAATATGAAGGGTTCAAACTCGGTGAAGCTTTGCGTTTATATCCTTGAGCCTAATATCAGCTTCTGGTTTGGCAGATTTCCGTAAAATTAAATATTTGCAAAAATAATTCGTAAATCATTTTGTATGGGAACTGTGATTTTGACATTTAGGGATAAAATATATAATAAATCGAAAAACTGGCAAACCAGAAGCATATATATTAAGCTCAGCATTATGCATACAAAATTTCACCCAGTTTGAACATTTGGTATTTAAAATATGATGAAACTACGTTTGTATGGAAAGCGCTACGTGCACTCTACTCTTAAAGTGAGGAACAAAATTCATAACTCATCCTAAATGTGTTGACAATTATCTTCAAAATTATTTCAATCAAAAGATAAACTTCTCGGTTCACACGATTAAACTGAACAATCTGTACACACGATTTTGAAACCTAAAAAGGGCGTCCATGTTAAAAAGTATTATTTTCGTAAATACGATTATTTACGAAAATAATAATAAGTATTACTTTCGTTAGTACGATTATTTACAAAAATAATATTTTTAAGAAGGATACCCTTTATAGGTTTCGTAGGTCTTAGGCTTACCTGTGTGTAGTACCCACTGGTAAGTAAGTGATGCTGTAGTCGAAGATGTGAGTATGATAAACTTAGAATAGAACTGACTCTTAAGGACAGCCATTATCTTAACGGTGTTTAAGGGTGTAGCCAGAAAGGCTAGGCTTTGTAAATGTCCCACATCCATAGTTATCTATTTATCTTACATCCTCACTTAATTTTAGATTATGCTCGTACATCGAGTCGTACAATAAATTAGCTGCGAAAAAGCTAGACGTCATCGATTGCAATGTGCGGCGGTATTTCACATCGGGACGGCACCTAAACCTTTTTAAAGCCCAACTTCAGTCTTATAATGTAGTACTGAATCTCCCTCGGGCAAGTTTCGGCTAAAAACTAACTCGTATCCACGGAACATAAGTTAGCTAGGTACTCTTTTATTACCAACACAATAGTTGCAAATTTTTGCTTGGTGCAGACCGATTTTTGCAGAAATTTTTGGCCCCAAAACGTGTTTCAGACACAAATTTTGGCAACTTGAGTTGATAGATTCCCGCCGGTTTTAGGCTACATAATCGAAGAAAGAAACTCATATTAGCGACGATGCGTACGTGAAGGCTAGGCTATCAAAGCCTTGAACCTAAACCAAACCCAAAATTGCTTTTTATCGATTTTTTGCAGCTTAGAATGTGCGTTCGATCAATGCAACATTATTTCCTCCTATACTTTTTTTTATCGGACATCCAGCTTCATAATGCGTACAGTTGAAGTATGGAACACCTTGAGTCTTTATTTACTGATAAATATAATCTGGGATGTATCACGTAAAGAGTGAATAGTATCTATTAGGCAAATTCCAACATGGACCTCGTCGCTGCTTTCCATCCAGTGTGGTTCAAACACATGTTTTTAACAATAAGAAAAACTAGAAAGATCAATTTAAATATTATATGCATATAGAAAAGGAAACAAAGTCAGTTCATCTTTGAGTATAATATCGAATATATCGAATAAAAATGATATTTAGGTACATCCTATTTTCATTCGAATATAATGATATTAAAAAGACTCGTAAACTAAAGAAATCGCCTACTATAAAAGAATAAAAGTAATTAGTTTTTTTTTGTTATTATGTACCTTCACTTATCATTACTACAATGTATCATTTAAATTTCATATCTATCTGTACACCTACGCATCTTGTGAAAAAATCTGAACAGATTTCGGCACATGTGAAACTGTCACTGAACATGTGAAGTGTCTTGAAAAATAGACTGTAGGATAATATAATCCTGATGGAGGTATAGCTTCAAAAACACTATTCTGTCATATAGTTTTCATGCTCGATACCTACATCAGGATTATATTATCCTACAGTCTATTTTTCAAGACACTTCACATGTTCAGTGACAGTTTTACATGTGCCGAAATCTGTTCAGTATCGTGGCATAGCTTGCTTAGTCATTCTGAACCGATCAACTACCCTTCGGTCCTGACATGGGTCGCTAGTGGTTTTTACTACTGAGCGATTCCGTGCTTCGATGGGCTCGTTAAGCTGTCGGTCCCGGTTTTAGAAAAGCAGTCGTTATATCATGGTAGTAGGGCATTTTGCAAAACCCGCCGGCCTCGATGCCTCCTTCAAGTATAAAATCGTCTGGTAGCTGTCCTTTAGTGTCAGTAATTTTAGGTTAAGCCTAACGGGTCTTCACTTACCATCATGTGAGAAAGTGTACAACTGTTTAATTTCAAAGTTTATCAGCAAAAAAAAGCGCTCAAGCATCAGCTAGAGATAATGTAAGTACCTAGTTACTTAACTAACTTTTCCATGACATACCTAATAAAACAACTTAGTATCTAATTATAAAGAAAATGTACTTACACTACTTTTTTGAAGCGCTCGTAGCGAAGTTTACTTAGCTGTTCTCAACCGATCAGCAAAGTTAAGCAACGTCGCCCGCGGTCATGAGTTGGATGGGTGACCGCTAGTGACATTACTACTGAGCGTTTCCGTGCTTCAGAGGGCACGTTAAGCCGTCGGTTCCGGTTGTTGTCTTAGGATGGCAGTCGTTATAGCATGGTGGTAGGGCATTTTGCGAATGCCCGCCTGTATAGCTACCACCCTCAAGTAGAAAATCTGTCGCCAAGCACCTAACGGTGTGTTCCGTCAGCTGTCCTTGAGAGCCAGTACTTCTAGGTTAGCCTGAACAACATCTTCGACCACATCATCACTTACCATCAGGTGAGATAGTGGTCAAAGGCTAAACTATCAGGCATAAAAAAAAACATACTGATGTTTATACATATATACCTATTATCGTATATATTCAGGGAGTGGGCGGTCCACAAGGCGGGGCAGTCGTCGACCCTCCTTCTTCGACACTCCTAACGGTTTCAATAATACTCGCGAACTGGTTTCAATAATACCGAGCAATACTTACTTACACATTATGCCTTGGTACTGATAAAATGGGGGATTGTATAAAATTCCTATAGAATTTATCATTTCCTTAGATTCGTCTACGGAAATGACAAAATCAAGATGTCCTTTTAATATTTCTGGATTTTCAAATATTCCACAAATAAATGCAGGAATGGTTTAATTAAAAAATTAAAAGACACACTGAAAAAAAATTCGATCAGGTATAAGAACAACTTCACATAGTAAATGTCTTTTGGACTTCCAATAATCCCATAAACGTCGCTACTTATATTGCCCAACCACGGTCCTAAATCCGTGTGCCCAACTCTTGTTCCAGTAGCTTGAAAATGTTATTGTCTTTCCTAAGTTTTCGTATGTAGATTGTGCGCGTTGAGAGGATTAAATGGCCTAATTTGTTAAATAGTTCTTTTTTACTAATGAGATTCTCTACCCGTTACATACCCCGACTCCACCTATCAATATTATAGTCTACCACTCTGTGAAAATAAATATGTAAACTCTACTTTTATCGATTAGAATGGTAGGTTTTTTTTAATACATTTTGTATATAACAGCTGTTAGTGCTGTCCTTTTATTAAATACTAGCGGGCCAAAAATTATAAATTTAACACATATAAAAAGTAGTTATTGTGACATAACCGTAATAATTAGACAGACATAGATTTCAACTATTTACACATAGCCTCAAAGTCTTATAGAAAGTACAGGTGACTCCCATTCCGGTACGTGAGGTCATAAAAATTTAAAAAAAAATTGTACTAAATTTAGACATATGGTTTCCGGGCTTTTTTGTAGATATTGATGTCCTTTACAAAATTGTAGTACATCACTGTGCTCTATTGTCAACAATTTCCGCTGCGTACGTTGGGTTACATTATCGAAGTTTTCACACGGATCCCTAAGTTTTTGAAAATATTCTATAGCCTATGTTCATCAGGGATAGGGTAGGATTCTAATGATGACCCCCCGAAGGGTTCCCGCCTTGTCGTGGCGGTGGGGCTTAGTAGCCGTGGCTTCGTCACCCACGGTGAAGCGAAGAGGAACCAGGGGCCGTGCTGGCTTGGGCAGTCGGCCGGCCCCAGAGGGGCCGCTCCACTGGGCTTTATAATTATAAACAATTTATTTCAGGCAACTTAGCATTATAAATAACACAGGCCCATAAAATATATACCTTAAACTAACATATATAATAATTTATATGATGAAATTTAATGACGTTTTTCTGCTGACGCGATGCGCGAGGCGTCAGGTATCCGACCGAGGAAACGCCGGTACTTGACACCCTTCGGCCAAAATTCAGGTTCCATGAATTTTTGGAGTTCGCGAGTCGGCACTCTCACCACAAATGACTTGAAGGTCACGTTGTGACGAGACTCCAATCGCTTTGCCTCTAAGTCCAGACTGGAGCGGCAACGGGTAGGCTGCGGTGCTGTATGGGCAGCACCGCATCTGAGGCGGGCTGTGGTGTTGTATGGGCGACACCACAGCTGACGGTGAGGGGCCACGGCGGGAGAGGAGTGCCGGTATCACGGTGCGCCGCTCTCCCTACCTTCCGTGGCCACGGCGGGGCCGCCACCGTTGGATGGCGGACGCGGAGGGGCCGCAGGGGAGGAGGAGTGTTGGTATAGCGAGGCGCCGCTCTCCCTATCCTCTGCGGCCGAAGTAGCAGGCGACGGGGCTACTCATCTGACCCGTCGCAGGGGGACCTTGGGCGTCGGAAGCGGGGTTGTCTGACGCCCATTTGCGGGCTTGGTCCCCGGGTGGTAGCGACGTGCCATGTGTTCTGGTGCGTCGTGAGGGGTAGCACCCCAGGAGGGGTCCGGCAACGGACAACCGTGGCGGGTTCGTGGTTGAGTGCTAAAGCGACCCTGCGATCCCGCCGAGAAGCGGTAGAGATGGAACACCGTGTGTTATTTAGTCGGTAGGGGCACTTGCTGCTGTGGGAGTAGTTGGTGTCGAGCCCGACATATCCCGGCCACCTTCCCCGGGGTGGAAGGGAATGCGTAAATGCATTTTTCACACGTTAAAAAAAAAAAAAAAAAAAAAAGGATTCTAATGATGAATTAATTTTCATATTGGTCCAGTCGTTCTATACCTTATGTATACACAAAAATACAAATCTTTCCTCTTTATTATATTATATTAGTATAGATATAAAAGCATAAATTTCGTATTTTTCGGATTTGTTTACAATTTTGTGCTATTATTTATTATAAAACATAAACCATAATATTATAAATTCAGCCACTATCTATCGCTATCACATTTGTTGCTTTTGTGCAACATATATGATTAACATGATTATATACTAAAGCATATAATGATAGTTGCTGTTGCTAGGCTCATTTTCAACCTTAACAGCTCATGACGAAGTTATGTTTTGCAGTGTAGGAGATGATTCATATAATTTTATTATTAGGTATACGTATTCATTTTTATACCTCACTGCACTCGTGAAGGTAATAATAATAATCAGGTAATATTCGTAAATTTTTAGGTTTAGATACCTCAAAATGTATCTAAATGTAAATATACTATTTAGAGATTTTACGAGATACGTTTTTCTAAGTAGTTCCGAGGGTAGGGTGAAATAGAATTGTATGCGAGCCTATGTAGTTATTCTATGTACATACTTAAAATAATACGAAATTTATTTATTTAGCTTTGTTATAATAACTTATCAGTTATTGTATTGTATTGAAAGTGAAGTGATATGATACAATCTGTCTCAAGTGCAATTTAAAGTTTTTATATCTTCAATAATTCAACTACAAAAACAAGGGTCCTACAACACATTCAACTAATTTAAAGAATAACTAGGTATGTACATGTGATTAATATAAGATATTAAAGTTAATTAAGTAAATGTTATAGGCTAAGAGATTTGAAATAAACTATTTGTTTTTGTATTTACGCAAATATAAAATAAGTAGTATCTAATGTCTGAGCAAAACTAAATCTATACAGTTTGGTTGCAATAATGGCAGTCGATTCCCATTTTGCACAACAATAAGCAGCAGCACGTGAGTCGGCGGGAAACCGCGGCGTGTGGCCATCGACCACCGCGGCGAACGATCAACCACTATGGCCTGCTATACTTGAACAAGGATTGATAACAGCGATTTCAACGCCCAAGATCACCTAACAAAGAACCTCTACCACGCGCCTACAGCTAATGGCAGCTGCGTTGTTACTTAGGACTCGATATTTACACATACAGTCTCATAAACAAATAAGTATTATTATATAATGAAATACAAGAGATAATATTCATTAGGAAATATTTATATTATAATTATATTGCTGACTTGCAGTGCTGGTGCTAGGTTAGCTAGGCTAAGCCCCTTGAATACTTATGTGCACATAATGCTCTGAACAAATCCAGCTACAAGGTATTTTTAGTGCGTTATTCCATTCTTGCCGTAAAAAGGTAAATAAGTAAGTTCTTTTTTATGTTGTTGTGACGGAACCAGCACGAGCACGACCGCCTAATGTTAAGCGGTAACCACTGCCTATAACAGATGCATTACATCACAAGTGACAAACTGCACTGCGCCCGTCACCCTGAGACGTACAGGTTTTGAGTCTCATGTGCCTGTAATTTCAACTGGCTCTCAAGGCCTGCTGCCGGAACACACCGTTAGGTGCTTGGTGCTTTTCTACTTGAGGGTGCGGTAGCTAGCCAGGCGCGCATTCACAAAACGCCCTTCCACCATGCGGTGAAGCTCAAGCCGGCGCGGCGCGGCGGTGGGATTCGAACCATGGATCTGCGGCACCGCAGTCCATAGCTATAACCGCTTGGCTATCCTTGTTTCAAACATGTGACACTAATTAAATTCAAACCTTAAAATAGCACTATAATTGTTACTGGTTCTGTTCATTTATTCAATCAAAACACCAGCTGTAGGTATACCTACTGATGATAATATTTGTGAACACGAAGCGCAAGCGCATTATGGGACTACGTCATAATACTTCACGTGTGAATGATACTATTAAAATAATAACAAGATGATTATAAAATGTGTCAAAAAACCTTTTTTATTATATGGCATGTTGTGTTGCCCGCGAAGAATTTTGCTCACTTATTAGCTACTGCCCGCTTTATTGTCCACGGAGATTATTTTTTGACTAGCTACTGCCCTCTTTATTTTCCGCGTGGAATCTGGTTAATTTATTAGTTGCTGCTATATTGCCAGCGGAGATTTTCGTTCATTTATTAGCTACTACCCATATCATATATTATCTGCGGAGAATTTTGTTAGTTTGTATGCTATTACCTTCTTTATTGTCCGCGTGGAATTTTGTTCATTTATTAGCTGTTGCCCGCTTTATTGCCTGTGGAGATTTTCGTTCATTTATTAGCTACTACCCATATAACTATCTGCGTAGAATTTTGTTCATTTATTAGCTACTGCCCGCATTATTGTCCGCGGAGAATTTGGTTCAAATATCGACTACTGCCCACTTTCTTAAACGCGGATAAATTTGTTTATTAATTAGCTCTTACCCACATTATTGTCCACAGATAATTTGTTAATTGACGCGCTACTGCCCTTTTTATTGTATTTTCCGCAGAGAATTTTGTTCACTCATTAGCTATTGCCTGCTTTATTGTCCACGCAGTTTTTTAATTATTTAATAGCTACTGCCCGTTTAATTGTCCACGTGGAATTTTGTCCACTTATTAGCTGCAGTCCCATTTATTGTTTGTGGAGAATTTCATTCACTTTAAGATTCTATACGTAACATTTTATACTCACTTGTCTAATTTTACTGATATATGTCAGCAGAGTCGATATAGTTACTTGGGCCCTCTAATATTGGATCAGGCCCTCTAATGAAAGAAGTGCTCACTGGGTAACTGCTTATTACATCATGATATAAAATACCCTATGCCTAGGTCCTAAAGGAACAAAATCGATTCAGTTGCTATGGCATTGAGCAATTCCGTAGTAAGGATTAGAAACACACGCTTTCGCATTTGTTTAATTCTTGTAACACAGTGAAGACATATCTATTCTATGAATTTTAATTCCTAATCATCTCAGGAATGTATAACATTTTTAATAGTCTAGGTAGTTCTTCCCGCGAAACAAACAGGTATAGATTTTACGCACTGGGTGCCTTAACGACTTAGCTAGCTGAATATTTTGTGCTCTGATTTTATAATTTATCTGTTATAATAGGGGACGGTGCGGCCATCAAACAGAGTACTATAGACTTTATCTAATCAGAAGTGCTTGTCACTACCGTTTACATACTACACATTTCTCAATAGAAATAAAACAACTTTAAACGGTTTAAATCTCATATATTTATCATTATTTTTGTGCCGACCAAGAGTCACCCTGTGACCACGATCACTGCTAAGTGTTTGAAACGTCGCGACGTTTATATATAGAATATTCGCGATTTAAACCTTTAAAGTTGTTTAATTACTCTGTGTAATAATTTCAAAAACAAAAACAAGTTTTTATTTTTTTTTAATATTGTTAGGTTTGCAATAACGCCTGCTATGCGGATTACATTACAAAATCACAAATATACGATAGGAAAAATTTAAGTCATGTGCGGGATACGAACCCGCGTCCATCCACTCCTTGAGCCGGAGTATGCTCTAACCAATTGAGCTAACATGACATGACGTCCATCCCAATACGATGGTTAAAAGAAGGATAGGAAAGATTCGAGTCATGACGTCATGTCATGTTAGCTCAATTGGTTAAAAACAATTTATTTAAAAATTTATATAATTTTACAAAATTACAACATCACATTTAATACTATTCTTTAAACTTTCGTGAACTAAGCTCATGTTTCTAAATCCTAAACGGGTCTTTTCACGCACGAATAAACATCAAAATATTTATATTTTGACTAACCTCGACGTTTGAGAAACATCACATGTAATAGTTTTTAAATTACTTACTTTTCATTTCGAGTGGGAATCGAACCCATGTTCTACGCACCGGGTGCTTTTACTTTAAATGATTACGTTTGAGGTTTGGATCGCGGACATCTTGTAATAAATTGATCGTTAGTATAGTAGTATTTTAAGTAATATCTCGACACAAACATTTAAATTGATTTGCCACTGATGTCAATTGTCTCCACGGCCTGAAGATTGGAATAACTCGTTCCCAGTTCAGTCCCACCGCAGACCATGTTGAAATTACTAACTCCGGTCAATGTGAGGATTAGACGCGATTTCGTTGAAGACCAATGTGTATTAATAAAATTAATAAGTTCCAATGGAATAATTCTTACAGATTACGTAAGTCATTTTAGTACATATTTTTTGTAAATCAAATAGGTAACGCTTTATGACGCGTTCTCTTTATTAGAGTTATTTATTTCTTAATACTTAATGAAACGTATGAAATACCTCTGAGTATTACTTTTGTTATTTATGAAGTCAATGACTACCCTTTTGGTGGAGAGGCGAAAGTGTCCTTTGGAATCTGTAGGTTTGATCCCCAGGTTTTCTGACAAATAAGTTCTCCATAACATTTCAGAGTATGAGAACGCATTATGAGAACGCTTGTTTTGATTATGTGTATTGCCTACTCTAATCTTTTGTATAAAAGGACTTTTATGACAAAACTTTTTAACAAATATGTACAACAAATACGTATTATGCACTCGGAAGAGACTAGCCACCCACAACAGGGAATCCTAGTGTGGGGCTAGTGTGATTAAGATGGTAAGCACAAAAAAAATAGAACTGTGCCTTTAGATGACAACAGACTTATCACCTATTACATAGGGCCAAACATTTCTAATGAAAAAAAGGTGCTTACAAACCTCTGCCCATCCATTCGAGGATTAAAGGCATGAAATCAGCTTATTGATTAACTTTTTTATCATATATAAATACAAAAAAAAATACTTCAATTGCAGCAAAATATACCTAGTCCTTGTGTTAAATTTTTCGATATCATAACCCTTGGAAACGATTATCCTTGATGGCGATAGACAATAAACATATCTTTCTATACCTAATTAATTAAACACAAACTTGGTCTGTTCTAGAATAAAAGTCTCTAAATACAAAGCTACCTGTTAATCTCTTCATAAATTATGTGAAACAAGAAAGCGTTCGTAAATCACCGACCCAAATACCATTATAAAACAATGTAAATTTATGTCTGTCATGAAAAACAAAACCAATTCTACATCAACAATTGTCCTGGCAAATCTGTCACTTGAGAATTAGTCACGTTGAAGTAAAATGTAACATTCTTTTGTAACAAATATTTAGGAAATGACAATTGTTAGTTCAGTACAATACGTAAATATACAACAATACTTGCACCCAACGTCTTGTTTAGGAAACATACTTTGTGTTAGGATAAAAGAGGAGTGAAACCATAGCCCACACCGTGACTGGACAAAACTGCTTGGTGTTTTTTTTTTCACTGTGGACTGATTCTATAGACTCGTTGGTCTGCAGAATGGGACCATAAATCAGCTTCAAATGAATGCACGTTATTTATCTGTCCTTGGACTTGTAATGAATTTATCAATCTTTTAAGAGAAGCTACGAGTACAATGTTGGATAATGCCGTTAATAACAACTTCTTATTTATTGTTTTTATTATTGTTGTATACCATTTCAAACGCGGAATGTGAGTTGTCTTTAAATGATAGAGTGTAATTCTTTTGAGAGAAAATAGGTATTTTAGTTACAACATTACAAATTTATGAGAGAAAAAGTTATAGTCAATTGTGTGGAATTTTATCCGCAGAGCAGGGATTATTGCAAACATAACAATATTATTTCATTTTAGTATTTATATTACTATTTATTTAGTTAATTATAATTTAAGTAGATTTTATATTTAATATAATTTTTGCCTAATTTATTACTATTTCCTCATGGGTTAGTTTATTAATATTTAAGTTATTGTCAATAATTTGTGAAGAATATTGACTTGGAGGCTGTGATAATAACAAGTAGCATAATGTAGATGGATACTACATTTTGCAGAAGGTATTAGTTGTAAAACTTTCTTTAGATGTTTTACACAAATTCCCGAGCCACTTCCTAACATTTGACTTCTGCATCAAATGTCTTTTTCTTTTATTACTTTAGACTTTGACCACAATCTCACCTGATGGTAAGTGATGATGTGGCCGAAGGTGTTAACAGACATAACCTAGAATTACTGGCTCTCAATGACAGCTGCTGGAACACACCGCTAGGTGCTTGGCGACAGATTTTCTAATTGAGGGTGGTCGCTAGCCAGGCGCAAAATGCCCTTCCACCATGCGGTGAAGCTCAAGCGGGATTCGAACAATGGACCTGATTCTGCGCGGCAGTCAATAGCCAATGCCACTGAGCTATCACTGCTTCAAAACTGCATTAGTCGTGGTTTATAACATCATGGTAGTTGTCGCTGATGTCATCGAAATGGCTCATTGTCTCACAGTACAATCACGTATGTAATTGAAAAATAGCAAGACCTGGGGCCCGATTCTGTTAGCTATTGAACGGCGTTAACGCAACTTAATTGCATGAAAATTGTAGTTTTTGACAGTATTCGTAGTCTGCCCGCTATTTAGGTTCGATCGCAAGTCAGTGGCTTGCTATCAATAGTTTTTGACATATTTGGTATGCTGTAAGCTATTTTGTTGCGATTGCGCTGCGACAGTGGTATAACATATTTTGGAGGATTTTAGATAGAAAAAACCAGCTAAATGATTTAAATATTTTTATTTAATGTATTGTTTGCTAGAAAACCACTGTATTGATGTTTTGACTGATGCTTGATTGATAGGAGTTTTCATAATTTTTTCAGTGACAAAATTTGTAAGCCATAGCACAGCCATACGATAGCGACGCGATTGCTATACAACTGCGATTAGGAGCTAGAATTAGCAGACTACCGAATTTGACATTAACAGCAGTTCGATCGCAGAAGCATCGTAGTAATGTGGCGTTTGGTCAATAGCTAAGAGAATTGGGACCCTGTTCGAACTGAAAACTAGTCAGTATTAGAGATCCTTTAAAGGGTTTTTCGCACGAATACAAAACTACTATGGATTGGGTAGGTAAGTAACAGTTACAAGAAGTCAAAAGATAGTTAAATAAAAATAGTAGGAATTATTTTTTATTTTTGTTCAAGTTTTCAGGCATTGTCGATGTACTATGTCTATATCTCCCGTGTATTTGTTGTATTTTACAACGACTGCCCAAAAGAAGGGTTTTCAGAGTTCACGTATGTTTATGTTTGTGTGTTTATTTATTCCACCATAACTTCTAAACGGTTTGACCGATTATAATGTATGAGACATCGTTACATTTGTCTTAATAGCGCAAGTGACACTAGGTACATTTAAAAAATAACTGGCGGATTTTAGACGCCATTATTGTGAGAAAGATTTTTTTTCTTCCAATCCCATCGAATAGGATGTCAAAAAATTTTAGGCTTTAAAAACGATCCCATAAATATAAAAATATGCAGTTTTTGAAATTCAATGGAAAGATATAACGTTTACAGAAAATAAACATATTGCCGTCGGGTAATTTTTTTTTTTAATTCATTTGGGTATAATACTTGTTTACATTTCAAAGGCATTCCATATCACGTGTTATACAAGATCTGGCTTCATCTCTTTTTTTTCAAATGTTATTTTGACGGATCAAGCTCGAGACCCACCAGATGTTAAGCGGACTAACCTCTGCCTATAACAGATGCATTTCGTCACAAGTCACAAATTGCACTGCGCCCGTCACCTTGCGACATAGTTGTTAAGTCTCACGTGCCTGTAATTTCACTGGCTCTCAAGGACTGCTGCCGGAACACACTGTGTAGGTGCTTGGCGACAGATTTTCTACTTGAGGGTGGTCGCTAGCCAGGCGGGCATTCGCAAAATGCCCTTCCACCATACGGTGAAGCTCATGCCCGCGGCGGGATACGAACCATGGACCTGCTGCGCGGCAGTCCATAGCCAATGCCACTGAGCCATCACTGCTTCTGGTTGGTAAAAAATCTGACCATTTTACCATCGATTCATTGCACAAGGTATGAAATACTTACTATGAAAACTTACTCGTCCAACTTAGAAAAATGCTTACCTTATAGTTACAAGCCTTGGTATATTAAACATTGAGCCTGAACTGCAATAGAGATAAGCTGAAGAAAGTGCCTAGATAAATTTCAAAGCCCAATCCATCAATTTTCTTGTAACGCCACCACTATCTGTTGCCAAGTGTAAAACTATTGAATCACCCAATCTTTTCTGGTTTGGATGACTACAATGTCTGTTTGTGTAATTGTGGCCCTGAATCTTCAGTTTCAATTTGTAAAACCCCTTCATCACCACCATAGAAAATCAGTCGCACCTAATGGTGTGTTCCGACAGCAGTCATTGAGCGCCAGTGAAATTACAGGCACACGAGACTTATCTACTATGTCTCAAGGTGAAGAGCGCATTGCAATGCAGATGAAATGCATCTGTTATAGGCAGAGGTTAGTCCGCTTAACATCAGGTGGGCCTCGAGCTTCTTCTGTCACAATACCATAAATAAAAAAATTACAATCTCAACTGTTTGAGATCCCTTGTTCTAAATACTGGACTGCCAAAAATAGATAAAGAAACATATAACGTCAAAGAATACCATACCAATTAACGATTACGTCCAGTTACGTCATGCACGTCTGAAGCTTATCATTCAAATGTAGTTTATATATATTTCACGTAAACACCACGTGTAGATATGATAGCAATTGTTACTTTAAATATATCAGATTGAACCTTTGTTAACACTAAATCCCGCAAAGTGTTAGTACGTAAGCATAAAACGAATCCAAATATATTTATGTGGGAGTTAGCGTTCAGTAGTTAAAAATACTTCAGTGTTTCAGAGGTTACCGTTGCCGATGTTGCTGTAGTTTACACCAAAACGGACTAATCGATTTTGCACAATTTCGAATATTGGCTTGTTTATCTAGACCTACGATATATTGATAACAGATAACATATATCAGATAGGAATTACCTTCGCGCGTATCGGTCGCTTTGTATCCAATAGTTTGTTTCTGGAATAAACAGTAAAAAAGTGGTTTTACTGTGGTGTGCGTTTTATTTATGCTGTATTAATATTTTGTTTTGATAATGAAGGGAAAAAACGAGTGGAACCCATCGTTTCGAGGCACAAATAAATACAATGTGACGGATATTGCTAATGGGGACTCGAAAAAGGAAAAAACATCTTCTGAGAGGTGAGCCTTGCAGTCTGTATATTTTATTTAAAAATAATCATGTTCATAAATGTATGTCTACAAATGTCTCTTAGAGGTATGTATAATCAAAAGAGTACATTTTTCGTTACTTTATTTTCAATAAAATAATAGTATTTTTAATTCTTACATTATAATATTTGTATTTCGGCTGCTAAGCAAATAGTAAGTTTAGAAAATTACAAACGACAAGCCTGTCCCCTTAAAGTCAATTCAGTAATAAAAAGGAACGGATTCATTTGAACGATAATTCACCATCATTCACCACGGTAGCTCAACTTGCAGAACATAATAATATGCCGGTCCCAGAGACAAAAGTGGCGGTTTCGAATTCCTCTCGTGGTTTTAATTTGTCTTTTGTTGTAATTATGTAAGCATTTTTCAATGTTTCCAAAACATAAGGAGCTTTTGGTGTAATGAACTCTGCGCGTTGAGCTTGACAGGCATCCAGGATCGATCCAACATTGTGTTGACGTTAGCAGTGACATGCTACTACTAACCCTATTGTTTACGTTATCGTTGCCTTTAAAGACATCCATTTGGACAGTTGTATCTGACAGTTCTGAGTCTTGAGCAGGAAACTGAATGACAATTTGTCTGGGCTCTGTATCATAAAGAAAATATCTATTATTAATATGATGTGTAAGACAAATATTTTCTCATTGCAGTAGTTCAGAGCTAGAACCGATACAGGATGAAGTTCCCAGTATATCATTTTTCACATTAGTAAGTATATAAGTTTTTATTTATACAATTTAAACGGATTTATAACTCTGTATTGATCTCCGCTGAAAGCAAATTTATGCCTGCAGTGGGGAACAATCGGTGCAGGTAGATATGCATAATTCATATACATAATAACTACAATAGAAAAGATTTATTTCTTTTTTAAATGTGAGCTAGAAGTTCAATTAAACTTCTTTAAAAAAAAGCATTAATTTTTTTTTCATTTTTCTAGCAGATTATTCAAAATTAACGCCCATATGGCTTTTATTATTATTAAGTTTTGCCGTTACGTTCCTAAATTTTCATACTTTTTGAGATGTTGTCAGCTGTGGAAACACAGTGAGCTTCTTTTAAGCTTAGACAATTTATTAAAAGGTACGTTAATTACGGTTTTGAATGTTAAGATGGATGATAGGCCTTAGGTGCAAGGTTCCCTCTCTGTGAGGTTGGGGGGCATAGGGATACGCAAAATTTCTAGTGTGGCATTACCAGCTTTTTTGTCTTCTGTACACAGTACACACAAATTAGTAGAAAAAGTTCTTTCACCATCTTTAGGCTCTTTTGATGAGGCATATCTGGCTGAGGCCAAAACCACATGGGGACTCGCTTGTCCAAATACTGAATTCCCAAAAATGTTGTCATCTCAGAAACAGTGGGATCGGCCCCTATGCGAGCTAGCACGGAAAGATCTTTTAAATACGTGCCGTAGTATCGCAGATCGTAATCGTATTATTGCTGTTTCTGTGTGGGAATCTGGTCTTTGGTTACAAGCCATTCCTTTTTACAAAACTGGTAGCCTCATAAAGCCTTCCGCTTTTCGTCTCGCTTATAGCTTACGCTTGGGTGCAAGGTAAGCAAGGTGTTGTGTTGCACATCACTTACAGTGTGGTACTGCAGTTGACCAACTCGGTCAACTGTTTCTTACCTCTCCTGCTCTCGAAGTGCTGGTCGAAATTCCCGCCACGCCAGCCTTAACGATATCATTCGCCGGGCTTTTACCAGCGCCAATGTTGCAGCTGTTTTCTTACCGAACGGTCTGATGCGTAAAAGATGGTAAAAGACCTGACGGCATGACTCTGGTTCCATGGAAGTTAGGACGACCCTTAGTGTGGGATGCTACACGCGTAGACACTTTAGCGCCGTCACATCTTTCTGAAACTAACGTGAGGGCTGGCGCCGCGGCTACTTCGGCGGAGCAACTCAAGCGGCGCAAGTATACTAACCTAGGTATGGGTTACATATTTGGGCCGTTTGGTGTGAGACATTGGGTCCGTGGGGACCGGGAGCTCATTGTATTTTTCAAAACTTATCAGAGCGCTTGGTCGATGCGACGCATGATCAAAATGCTGGCACCTATATGGCTCAAATAATAAGCATTGCAATTCAATGGGGCAATGCTGCCAGCATGCTGGGCACGCTGCCAACTGGTAGTGGGGTAGCGCATTTGGACTGCCTATATAGGGATCTAAATGCTTTTATTGTAGTAGCTGTAATGTTGTATATAGTTTGTAGTATTTTGTTGATAAAGCCATAGAAATAATTGTTTAACATCACTTTTATGTATTAATATCCATAGCAACATAAAAATAAATTGTTCTTATATCTTTTTATTCATAAAATCCGCATTTACCCGTCAAAATGTTCACAACACCACAGTTTTTACGTATACATATAGCCATTTTGTAATAACTCCACTTTTGACAACGACCATCTCAATGTCATTTGTCCATGCTTAATTTTTGATCAAGAAGTACTTACCTACCCACAAAAAACGAAAAGCGGCCAAGAGCCATTGATATAGTCATACAAATAAACTACGTATAAGTTTTAAAAAATACCGAGTCAGCAAAGTGCGCACCCAACCAAAAATAAATTACACCAGATCAGTACCTAATTATGAAAAGCAGATATTTAACATTTATAAAAGAAATTTTAAAAATCTGCTTTGAAGTATTATTGTGTTACTAGCTTTCACCTGCAGCTTCTCCTGCTTGAAAATTGATTAACAATCTAACGGGGGCAATACTGCCACTTAGTATTGGGCAGGAGCATTTGTACCTTTGGACCTGAAATAACCTTTAGATTGCCTAAATAACTTCTTTGCACTAGCTGTAGTGTTGTCTACAGCTTGTAATGTTTTTAAAGGCATAGGTATAAGGTAACATTAAAAACTACATAGAAAACTATACATACTCGGTAAATGGAAATTTAAGTCCTAAGGGTATAACAAATTTCATCAAAATCCCTTAATCCGTTTACGAGGTTCGTGATCACAAATTCACCAACACAAACAGTCGCATATAATATTTGTAGGATTGCGTATTACGGGTATAGTTTGGGATTTGTTTGTGATACAAAATTCATTGCCAATAGGCTAGCCAGTTTTGTACATCTCCACCTAAATCTATAAAATACAAGACACATTTTTTCTTCGCAGTTCCGTTTCGCCACAGCTTTGGACAAGTTCTTCATATTCATTGCGCTACTATTCTCCGCCATAGCCGCCGTGTCTACCCCCCTCAACACTTTGCTATTAGCTTCCCTGCTACAAAGCATGGTAGACTACGGTATATCTCTAGTCACAGGAGACCCGGACGGTGAGACCTTTATGGAAGAAATGTTTTGGTTCGCCATATATAACACAATCATTGGTGTACTGCTTGTACTACTGTCATATTCCGCGACAGTACTGATGAATATAGCTGCTTATAATCAGGTGAGTAAACTTTGTACACAAGTGCTTTATTTTTAGGTATATTTTAACTAGAATTTGTGTAGAATCTATATGTTGTCTCAAATAGAATAGTAGAAGAGGAAAGGCGTGTTCAAATTATGGGCCAAATCTATGGCCTGATAAACGAGTAATATGGTTAGACATAATTTAGAGATGGTTACATAAGTTAAAGACGGTTTTAGAAGATTCTCGAATCATATCCTAGAAGAAGAAACTAAGTGAGATTGCTAGACCATTGAAGTAGCCAAGTCTTGCTCGCCACTCGATTGAGGCCATACAACATGTACTTGAAAAGTGGATTTTACGGCCATTAGGTTAAATTTCTCACCTTATGCAAACTTTGTTTGACCTGCCAAAACATGTCGTGGCCTGTTGAGAAGAGAGCTTTGAGATGTATGTGTGGTGTGACTGAAAGACATAGTGAGGAGCAGCGTGGTAAGAAAGCAATGTGAAGTGAATGAGGATATAGTGAGGGTAGTCAAGAAAGGTATACTAAGATGGTTTTAGGAATGCAGAAAGGATGGATAAAAGTTAGTGTGAATGGATCAGTTAAAAAGGGAAGATTTCAACGGAAATATTCTGATAAATTTATAGATGTGCTGAAAAAAGCCAGATAATGAATATCAAGTGGAAATCCGCCTATCCTTCTAGAAAACAGGTGTGAATCATCATGTATGAATGTTTCTCTTACCAATGGGTGATAGTGGTCGTAGCCTAACCTGTGTATCAGCAGATACATCTAAATTTTGCGCCAACCTTTTCTCTGTCGTCTATATGTATAAACAAAGATAATCTACAATTCGGAAATGTCTTCAGGTGTACATAATACGACAAGAGTATATGAAAGCAGCGTTGAATCAAGATTTTGGATATTTCGATATACACAAAAATGCGGATATTGCTACTAAAATAAACAGGTATGTAAGAGTTTGTTCAACAATACACAAAATTAAGATAGGACTTAGTGTGCTGGGTTTGTAACTTTGTATTACATCAATATCTTTCTGTGGGAGAAGTAAGAGACGTCGAAGTGAAACATACCAATGAGTGGGCAGCAGAGCCTGCTGAGGAGTGCTATCTTAAACTGGAAATCCCCAAGACGCCTGCCTTGCGTGGGGATTATGGCAAACCCCCCTTGATGGAAGAGGTATGTCTACAACAGTGGACGTTTTTGGATGTTGATGTGATGCAATATTGTATATATTAAATTAATAAATACGAGATGCGCCTTATGGTTTCATCCGCGATGACAATATCAAAAATGACGATGAAAATAAAATATATCATATGTGTTAATCCAGGACCTAAACTATCTAGACCTCATTTCATCCAAATCTGTTCAGCCGTTACAGCTTGAAGGAATAACACACACAGTTACATCCTCAATCACTCACAAACTTTCGCTTTTATAATATTAGTGAGTTTGGCAAAGACAATGCGATGACGGTCTAATGAATCGTTAAAACACAAACACTTTTTTACACTACTACCCAAAAATGGAGTATTATTGGACTAATCCATTGCAAGAATAACCGGAACACGTCTCTAACTCTCTACTGTGTTTTTACTACTAGATCTGGCGACTCTAATAAAACCATCATCCCATTCTGAATTTACAATGAAACCTCCACATTTATTACCCCTTTGGTGGGGTAATAAATATCACCTGTTTAATTTACTAAGTCCTTGTTAGATAAGACTCGTCATAAGCGCAACGTCTGAAGTGTACCTATTGATAGTAGGTAATATTATGAAATCGACTAGTGTTCTTGAACTCAGAATAATATTACTCAGTACCCATAATAATTTATTGAACATTGGTTATGTTAGTTGCACAGTAAAGCGTTTTACTATTATAAAAACGGCCACACAAGCATTATGACCACATTGATAGTTTGGCCGTGATTCTTGTTCCGAGGTTTTGCAATAATGCTTCAAAACAAATGACCCCTTGTCATATTTAGTAGAAGTAAATAACGGTGCCATTCCTATGTCGTCGTTCAAAATGAGATTTTGCTTTCTCGTTACTTGAAAATTTGTTGTACTTGAAAACTTGGAAAATGTTTGAGTAGTTCATAAGTTATAGCCAATTAACTGAAAAATGTATTCGCGTATCTTGATAATATAGGGGCGTTTGCTGTTGTCGACGATAAACACTATTTTAGGCGAGTGAATTATCTAGTAATCAGTCTTTATCACTAAAACAAGTAAAAAATAATATTTTCCTATAAAAAGGAGATCCGACTTCCGACACTGAAAAGTATGAAATAACTTGTGGAAGTCGAACCATGCTACTTGCCAGTTTTGGAAATCAATTCTGTTTTTTTTTATCTATGTATAACCTTATCTCTTTCAATTCATAAATACACATGTCACTTCATATACGATTTGCGTGAGAGAAAAGCTTTGGACGGCTCTTTAAGGCATGTGCGTAATTACCGTCAGTCAACTGCAAAAAAATATGAATAGGGTTTGCACAGATTTATTTTGTTCAATGATATCTTTTGTTTCAGTGATGTTATCAAATTAGAAGACGGTATCGGCGAGAAGCTTGCAACGTTCATATTCTATCAGGCCTCGTTCCTCAGCTCTATCATAATGGCGCTAATCAAAGGCTGGAAGCTTGCCTTGTTGTGTCTGATTTCTTTTCCAGTTACCTTAACACTGGTTGGAGTTGCTGGTTTGGTATGTAATATGTAGTATATGTAAACATGCTATATTGCTTGAAAATAATCATCAACAACAGCCAGAAGAGGTTCACTGTTGAACAAAAGGCTCCTCCAATATTTACCATGATCCCCACGCTTGGCAGGAATCTTGGAGATCACAGAATGAGATAGCAGCTCTTCAGAAAGCGCTGCTGCCCAACTTTATATTATATATTATATTTATATAGTATTTTCCCTGTGTGACCTCATACGATTCCCACAGTTTGAAAATAAAATTATTTATAAAATCTTGAGCTATATTTAGAATAAGCATTCATGTAACTGATGATGGGCGAGTTTACGCTTTTCCAATATCTATACGCTAGTTTTTATGATAGGCAATCTACCGAGATATTATAAAATTGCTGAAGTTCAAGAGATAAGATTACCGTTGATATGATCCTTGAATTATTACGGAATGACCTTACAACTTTTTGGTACGTAGTCTACAAACCATATAGATTAGATTTACCAAGTACGAGGCCTCTTTATCGAGGGTCCGTCTCGATGGGTACAACTGAAACTATTCTGCACCCAAGAAGTAGAGTACAAATGCTACTGTGTGAATCTTGAAGGACAATTTACCAAGTATAATTCCTGAATGATTTAGACATGATAACGTTTTTATTTGGGTGACGAGCTCTTTGTTTTGTTTATTAACTTATTGGTTCGTTAGCTTTTAAAAGAAAAGCTAACGAACCAATAAGTTACTAAACAAACCCTCACTTCCCTTCCTTAAGATATTTTTCTTGCATGTCCTCTCAATAAATCTATTTTAAAACGGCGATATATAGTTTCAATTTCAATACTCAAAAATTTAAGAAACCATATGTACATACTGGATCGATTGTACAATATTCCCTTTTCATCTGCTATCACTCACAATGCTGAGCATAGTTTATAACAAGAAATATCAAATGATGGTATACCTGCATTTAAGTTTTATATACTTACAATATTCAGGCATCTGCACGATTATCAAAAAAAGAAGCCGTGGCTTCAGGAAAAGCAGGTTCAATTGCAGAAGAAGTATTATCAGCTGTACGAACAGTCTACGCTTTCAGTGGACAGCAGAAAGAAATCGAGAGATACCAAGTGCATTTGAAAGATTCTAGAAACATCAATATAAAGAGAGGTAAGGTTTAAAATTACCTATCTGATTTTTCCTATAAAAGCATGGTTTTATGTGGCTTGTCAGCATTCGCAGATTAATAATTATAACCAACCATATTTTCACTACTTTTTGATTACACTCCAGTATAGCTAGGAATAAGTCGTTATATATGCGTGTGTTTTCAGGTCTGTTCAACGGCTTGGCTATGGGTTTACTGTTCTTCTGCATCTTCTGTGCATATGCTCTATCATTTTGGTTCGGATACAGGCTCATGGTTGACGAACCGGAAAATTACGATGTTTCTACAATGATAGCTGTAAGTTTCATTACTATAAATGACCCAATAAGGTAATTGCATATTTACTTTTTTGAAGCGCTCATAGCGAAGTTTGCATAGCCAATCTTAACCGATCAGCTATGGGTGGGATGGGTGACCGCTAGTGACATTACAACTGAGCGCTTCCGTGCTTCGGAGGAGACGTTAAGCCGCCGGTCCCAGTTGTTGTCATAGGATGCCAATCGTTACAGCATGGTGGTAGGGCATTTTGCGAATGCCCGCCGGGCTTCTTACCGCCCTCAAGTGGAAACTCTTTCACCAAGCACCTGGTGTGTTCCGGCAGCAATCCTTGAGATCCAGTACTTCTAGGTTAGCCTGAACAAAATCTTCGACCCCATCAACAATTGGTGAGATAGTAGTCAAAGTCTAACCCAACAGCTATAAATAAAATAAAATAAAATCTTGAAATATGTTTATCTACTTGTTATCCCCAAAACAAATTGATATCACAGGAAATCACTCAACTATAAAAGGCATGAATATTATATACTCAAACAGATAAAAAGGGAGGTAAATACTTCAACATATACACTGCAAGTTTAAAAAATCTTGGTATCTACCATATATTAAATTCTCAATTAATATTTATTTTCTAGGTATTCTTCGGAGTGATGACAGGGTCAGCCAATTTCGGCATATCTTCAACACTGATGGAAGTTTTCGGTGTAGCCAAGGGAGCAGGGGCTCAAATCTTCAACCTCATCGACAACGTCCCTACAATCAACCCATTGCTGAATGAAGGAACTGTACCCACTTCCATTGATGGCAACATCGAGCTGAAGAATGTTCGGTTCCATTACCCTTCGAGACCAGATGTTCCGGTAAGTTCTTGGCAATTATTGGAATTAGGTGGTGTAAATAAAATGAAATAAAAATTCAATGAAAATTATTTATTCAAGATAGAACTGCACACTACATTAAAAAAGTACAAACATAAAAAAAAATTTCTTAAAGCGTACCTAATGTTTCAAAATAATATAGCATGTGCACATGTATTCGGACTGCTGTCATATGCAGTGCTGCCAGAAAAGGTCTGAGCTCAGCATAATGCTGTTGATTGATCCACAGCGCTGCTTTTCAGCTCTGACAATGGTCAGTCCGTGTGTTTCTTTAATAAATCATGTATCCGTGTGAAACCGATGCGGAAAACAGATCTATAAATGAAAACTAAACGACAAAGCACTATATAAATATATTTTTATGAAAAATACTTTTTTACATCATCACTGAAATAAAACACTATACATACTACTCAAATTAGTTCTTTTCTAATATCAAATTATAGAAAAACAGCCAGTATCAAAAGAGGTAGAAAAACAGCCAGTACCAAAATAGGTCGGTCGGCAACACCGTGTGTTTATTCAATATTACATTACAAACAATAAAATTATTTGAAATATAATATATATATATATATACCATTATAGTGTTATATATGTATATACTTATATACGGAAATTCTAATGGTTGCCTTAGTAACATTACTAAAGTAACTAAGTTAATAAAGTAACACATGCAGTTACACCATTTATGGTGTGAGTATGCTGTAGTGTGTATGTGAGAATTAATAATTAAATTACTGACAATAGATATGAATTAAGAAAAAAGATTACAGATTGGAATTTATAAAATAACTCTTAAAAGTTACAAATCGTACAATAGAAATTATCGCCTACCACGGGTATTGACACCGACGAAATGTTCAATATTATCATTAAAAAAAAATTTTACAAATGGCAACATTGACAACACGGCGTGGTAGTACTGCTTGGATTTTATGATGCGAGATAAGATAAATACGTATATTAGGGGTTAAAGTATTAAATTGCCGATTTTTACTGAAAAAATTGGAATTAGTTATTATTTTATTTAACATATTTATTTAAAGAAAATGATTACCATCTTTCATCTTTTTAAAAACGTTTTATTAACCGAAAACGATTTAAATTATGTTCTTCTCCGAAACGTTTTTTATAACGTTCCGTTCGAATGAAACCGAAATATTAGGTCCTTACATATGAAATTGGCGTTTTGTATGGGAGGAACAAAAAGTCGAATATTTTTTAATATAATATATTTAATTAATCAAAGTATGAACCATTATTTTCTATGCACTTTTGCCATCTCATAGGTAGTTCATTGATCCCTTTACTAAAAAAACCAGTCGGACGGGAATCAATAAAATCTTTGAAGGCGATTTGGACTGCCCCATCGGAGTTGAATTTTTTCCCTTGCAAGAAGTTATCCAAATTTCGAAAAAAATGGTAATCTGTTGGAGCAAGGTCCGGGGAGTACGGAGGATGTCTTAGACTTTCCAATTGAAGCTCTTCTAATTTAGTAGCCGTCTGTAGCGCAGTGTGTGGTCTAGCGTTGTCGTGAAGCAGCAGTGGCGTGGAGCGATTGACCAGCCTAGGTTGTTTAGCCGCTAGCTTTTCCATCATGGTTTGCAATTTCTGACAATAGACATCAGCCGTAATAGTCTGGCCAGATTTGAAAAAACTGTAATGAACAATACCGGCACTAGTCCACCAAACGCTTACAAGTAACTTTTTTGGGGTTAATTTTCGCTTGGGGCAGGATTTGGCTGGCTGGCCAGGATCTAACCATTGCGCTGAGCGCTTCCGATTATCGTAAAGAACCCATTTTTCATCACAGGTAATGATTCGGTTTAAAATACCTTCATTATTGTGCCGGTTTAGTAATGTAACGCAGCAGTCGACGCGCGTTTGCCGGTTTGTTTCAGTCAATTCGTGAGGTACCCACCTTTCAAGCTTTTTAATCTTCCCAATTTGCTTCAAGTGAATTAAAACAGTTTTATCACTAACATTGCAGCCTGCAGCTAACTCGGACGTGGTTTGCGATGGATCCGCTTCCACAATAGCCTTCAACTCTTCATTATCAACTTGAGTCTCAGGCCGTCCACGGGGCTTGTTCTGCAGGTCGAAATTTCCAGAACGAAAACGTTGGAACCAAAAACGAACTGTGTTTTCTTTTGCAACACGACCGCCATACACATCATTCACCCTTCGAGTTGTTTCCGCAGCACTAGTGCCACGGCGGAACTCGTACTCGTAAATAATGCGATATTTAAGGTTTTCCATTTTGTAAAATGAGTGACGCAAACAGAAAAAAACAGAAGAAAAAAAACAAATGAATGACGATCATCGAAGCACAAATACATGAGTCTATAGCTGTACAAATTTGAATTTGGAATTCCTTACCAAAGAGGAGAAATTCGTGATTAAAGTGGCCAGTACGAAAAACGCCAATTTCATATGTAAGGACCTAATATATCGTTTCTTAGGTATATAAGACTATGACGTTTCGAAAAATATACCGTTATCCAAGCCCTGGTTTTGGGTTTAGTATTAAGTAGTAATACTAAACTACGGGCATATGTTCTATGCTACGGGTGCGATAGATAAACTCACGCGATGGGGCATCGGATATGCCCGAAACAAAGGCCGCCAATTCGACTTATATAAGTGAATACAGCCGGCAATTCATGACATTAATGTTGTTATTCATAAATAATGTAATTAATATTATATTTTTTTCTTTTTTTTTTGCAATGTCACATGCTCCGCGTATGACATTACAAAATTAAAACGAGAGAATTATGAGGTTTGGTAAGTATTCCACATTATCATGGAATTCGCGAGTTTAAAATACTTGTTTTTTTGCCTTGCCTTTATTAACAAAATACTACTAACTAAATACAAGCTAGTTATGCATCCCCCTCGCCCTTCAGCCTTAGACTAGAGGGGGCTTATTCAGCAAACAACGATGTATTTCTTGCGAATGCTGAGTAAGACTTCTGCTAGGACCACCATGTCTACCTAAGTTAACATTAAGCCTTTTGTTCATTTTATTAATTCATTATTATTAAAGCCTCAGTATCGGCAACACGTATTTTTAATATTAGTTTTTAAAAAAACCTTTTGAGTGCTCCCCAAATTTGACTGGCGCAGCCGGTAGGATTTGCTCGTTTATAGCTGTGCTAGTTTTCGCGAGTTTCGGGTATCCAAATTTACTCGTTCGCGGATATGCTGCGCAGATCCAGAGTGAATCCTCGAACCAAACAAATTCGTCAACTACGGGACACGCAGTATGGGAGCGGTCGGTTGGTGAGTCAAACTTTTCGCCATCCTTTCCAAAAACCTCCCCTACTTTTTATTTGTTATGTTTGAGATAAGACTTTGCTCATTATAACGTATCTGGTGACTCAATATAAAATTCTATTAAGTGTGCCATTATAAGCGATAAGAATAAAATATAGAGTTAAGAACGGTAGAGACAGTTTATACGGTTAAATATTTAAATTAAATAAAACAAAGATTCAAGTAGAATCATAATTACCGGTCTCTAAATTGATCAGGTATTGTAATTAAGTAATATAAACGTAATTTAAGCAATTAAAAATATTTAAATTTTTTCATACATTTTTACAACTTTTACAAATTTTCTTAAAAGTGTTTTTTTTCGATTGACTGATTTTATGTGTGCTTGTTCTATTGTTTTACTGTGTATTTTGTGTGTTAAATATTTTTGTGTTATTTTAATTGTGTGTACTATCTGACCTGCTCATAACTCTATTCGCAAAGATGTCTCAAGACGAAACTATTGTGCCGATCCCTCGCGAGATGTTAAACCTTATTCCCATTTATGGAGGGGACAAGGGACAATTAAATCTTTTTATTAGAAAATGTGAATATGTAATAAGCAGGTATAGAGGTAATGATGCTCAGGATTTATATGTGTACCAATCTGGAACAAGTCGCCTTAGTGATAAAGCTGCCTGTTTATTATCGGAACGTGAGGATGTTATGACTTGGAGTGCCTTAAAGGTGTTATTAAAACAACATTTTGGAGATCCGCGTAGTGAACAATGTATAAGTATCGAACTAGAATCCATGAAAATTAAATCCGGTGAAAATTATTTAGACTTTTGTAACCGCATACAAAGTGTTCGGTCATTATTAATTTCGAAAGTTAATATGTTAGAAGATGATGATTTGAAGCTCGCGAAAGCTTCTATATATAATAATACGTCTCTAAACGTGTTCTTATATAATTTACCTGAAGATATGGTGCGCATAGTGCGACTAAAATCACCTGCCACTTTGGAAGCTGCTCTTAGTGTTGTTCTTGAGGAAGTAAACTTCCATGACCAATATAACATGAGGAAACGTATGCACGGTAGTAATAGTAGCAGTTTTGTACCAAAACCGTTTTCAACACAAAATCCCGGCATTGGTTTCAAGTTCGGTGTGAATTCGCAACCGACTGGCTTTAAGTTTCCGGCCTCATTTCCGAACAATGAAATGCAGAAATTTAATTTCGGCAATCAACCTGCACAATTAAATATGCCTCAAGGTCAGCCGCAATATTTCGGCAACCGCCCTCAGCTCGGGTACCGTCCGCCGCAGTTCGGTTACCGCCCACCTCAGTTCGGTTACCGACCACCTCAATTCGGATATCGTCCACCACTATTAGGATACAGACCACAGTTAGGTTATCGCCCGCAGTTCGGTAATAATCAACCACAGCAATCAGGTTTTAAACCAAATCTTAATGCAGGGATGACACCTCAACAATTCGGGTACAAACCGCCCCAAGTTCAACCGCCACGTTTTCAAGCTTCCGACGTGACTATGAGAACGATCCCTCAAACGCCACGCGAAGGTTTTAAGCTAAACGAGCTGATTGAACATGGCGACGAACAGTACTACGACAACTATGACCATGACAACTATGACCGTGACTTAGAGTATGACACGTACGGACAATATAGTTACACTGACGTCATTGACTATGAGCAGTATAACAACGAAACGTCGTATGAGCCCTCACAGACCCACTGTATACATCAGGAACAGTCGGCTGAAAATTTTCACATACCGGCCTCTATAAAAGACAAGAAACTATAGAGTTGAATTGTGATCCCACACTTAAATTACCTCACATTTACATACCAGAAATTGATGCGAAAATGATGATTGACACAGGCAGCACTAGGTCGTTCCTAAGCCCTCAAAAGGCATACCAATTCTTTTGTAACAACATTAAACATGAACCCTTTCAAGTAGTCAGCACCCACGCATCTAGTAGACATAGTGAAGTTATTGAAATTCCTCTTCTACCAATATTCCAAAGTAACGATTACCACAAATTTTATTTGTATAACGTTGACTCTCGCTATGACGGTTTAATTGGAAACGATTTGTTAAAGCAATTGGAAGCAGTAATCGATCTTAAACACTTGGTCTTAAAAACCAAAACCACATGCATTCCAATTATAAACAAAAATTTGGACTATGAAATTGAACTTGAACCGAGAACTGAACACCGCGTTAGACTACCTACAGACCAACATTCAGGAATAGCTATAATTGACTATAGAGAATTCGGCCCCGGTGTACGGATGCCAAGTGCACTCGTAAACTGTAATAATGGATATGCTACTACAGTTATTCAAAACGCTTCTGAGGAACGAGTTACCCTCTCAGTAAAGCAACCATTGCAAGTGACAAATCATTCGAGTACCGAATGCGACCTTAATTTTAACACAAATATGACAGACATACAGAATGACAGATTACTGGTTGAAAATTTAAATAAACTCAGATTAGACCATACTAATGACGAAGAACGCGAAAAAATTTATAGGTTATGTAGAGAATACAAAGACATATTTTATTGCGACCAGACACCTTTAACATTTACCAACCAGGTTAAACATAGGATACGAACTAAAAATGAAGACCCAATTTATGTGAAACCTTACCGACAGGCTCCTACACAAGCAGACGAAATAAATAGACAAGTACAGAAAATGTTACAAGACAATATAGTACAGGAATCCCATTCTCCGTGGAATGCTCCAGTGCACCTAGTACCAAAAAAAACTGATGCCTCTGGGGAACAAAAGTTCCGAATGGTTATTGACTATAGACGCCTGAACGATATAACAGTTGACGACAAGTATCCCTTACCAAATATAAATGACCTGTTTGACAAGCTAGGTAAAAGCGTATATTTTAGTACCATTGACCTTGCTAGTGGGTACCACCAAATAGAGGTAGAGGAACAGGACAGACAGAAAACCGCTTTTAGCGCTAATGGACATTTTGAGTTTTTAAGGATGCCTTTTCGTCTAAAAACGGCTCCAGCTACCTTCCAGCGTACCATGGACAATGTTCTTCGAGGCCTACAGGGTCTCCACTGTATGGTATACCTTGATGACGTAATCATTTTCTCGTCCAGCCTTGATGAGCACATCCAAAAACTACGATTAGTTTTTGACCGACTCAGACAAACAAACCTTAAGGTACAGCTTGACAAATCAGAATTCCTACAAAAAGAAGTATTATATCTCGGACACATCATAACGAAAGACGGACTAAAACCTAATGACGACAAAATTAAAGCCGTAATGAACTTTCCCCTACCGAAAACCACGACTGAAATTAAAAGCTTTTTAGGACTCGTTGGCTATTACAGACGCTTCATACCTGACTTTGCAAAACTGACGCAACCATTGACCGCATGCTTGAAAAAACGCAACAAAATTATAATCGACCAAAATTATATTGACGCATTCAACAAGTGTAAAGAGCTCTTGACTCATGCACCACTTTTACAGTATCCTGACTATGATAAACCGTTTATTCTGACAACAGACGCATCAAATGTAGCATTGGGAGCGGTCCTCTCTCAAGGACAGGTTGGTAGTGATAAGCCGGTTGCTTACGCGAGTCGTACCTTGAGTGATACAGAGACACGGTATAGCACTATAGAACGAGAGCTTCTCGCTATTATCTGGGCTACAAAACATTTTCGCCCATACCTATATGGCCGAAAGTTCTATATATATACCGATCACCGTCCTTTAGCTTGGCTAAATTCTCTTAAAGACCCGAACAGTAAACTCACGCGTTGGCGACTACGACTACAAGACTTCGACTTTGAGATCATTTACAAGAACGGCAAACAGAACACTAACGCTGACGCCCTTAGTAGAATTAAGATTAACGCCTTAGACTCTGACGATGACGGGAACTCAATGGCGGTAAACTTAGACAAAAAGGAACGTAAATTACAGTCTGAAATGGATGACGTTGTTCAACAAATCGTAAGATTATCAACTGACAAACCTGAACGTCGTGACTCATCGACTATTACTATATCAGATTCAGAAAGGACACTGTCCGCTAGCCCAATCAGTTTATCAGATTCATCAGATGCTACTGTAACTCTTGCTGAACTTGTAACAAAACGACCACTCCGACAATTAGAATTACCGGTAATCCCATCACCTCCTGAAAGTAGCCAATCACAAACCGTTCATTCTGCCGCTGATCTAGAATCAAGAGGAATACCCATTTTACACGAGGCTATTGACAACAAACCAAACCAAATTTTAGTATTCTCATGGTTAAAAAATGAACTACATGTTAAGGATCTTTCGCACGAAAAGCACAAAATTTTAGAAGTTTTCTTACCAACAAATAACCCAGAACTAGTCAAAAACTTTCTCAAGGAATACATCAGGCCCAAAATAAAATATTTTATTTATTTCGAGGAAGACGAACACCGCCGTCAGTTTAGTAACATAGTTATAGGCTTATTTAAGAGAGATATGATCAATCTGCATGAGTGTACAGAACGAGTAGTGTATGTTGGGGAAGAAGCAGAACAGAAAGCAATTGTTTTAAAATATCACGATGGCAAGACATGCCATCGTGGCATCAAAGAAACATTAGTCAGGCTCAGAAGGAATTACTGCTGGAACAAAATGGAAGAGATGGTTACAGCAATAATTAATTCTTGTGTAGCTTGCAGCAAAATGAAATACGACAGAAAACCTCTAAAACCGGTCATGCAATTAACGCAAACACAGGACGCTCCATTTCAGGAATTGTTCATTGATCTGTTTTCAATAGAAGGGAAATACTACTTAACTCTTATTGACTCATTCAGTAAGTTAGGCCAAGCTATTGAAATACCTAACAAGTCGACACCAGAAGTAATAAGAGCCCTGGTGAAGTATTTTTCTTTTTATGGAATCCCTAAAAAGATAAGTTCGGATCCGGGAATGGAATTCAATAACGAATTAATGAAGGAATTCCTTAGCCTCCACAAAGTAGAACGCCACATAGGTACAATATATAACCCTAACTCCATGGGGCTTATAGAGCGTTTTCACTCTACAATTATAGAAATATACAGACTAGCCAAATATCAACAAAAGTGCACAGATGCCGCTTCAATCATGACTTACTCAGTCATGGCATATAACCATACTATACACTCCACCACAGGACTCACCCCGTTCGAAGTAGTTTTCGGTCATACAGATACAGATAATCCGTTCAACGTAGAGTTCGAAAAGTCATATATACAACAACTAGTTAGAGATCATGAAAAACGAACTAAGTTTTTGTATACACATCTGGCAGAAAAGTTAGCAGCTAGCAAAGAAAAGATAAGGCAGAAACAAGGTGGTGAGACTGATATTGAACTTTTACCGGGAAAGACCGTCTTCGTAAAAGACATTAACAAGCGAAAGAGTAAGGACAAGGCTAGATATAAGAAAGCTAAGGTTGTTAATGTAGTTGAAAGGAATGTAGTCCCCATTAAGGTAGAAACTGAGAAAAGAGATACTAAGGCTCCTATTAAAAATATAAAACGCCCTCCACAGGTGGTGTACTCTGACGCTGGTGACGTCCACAGTCGCCCTTCATCTTCAATTACTTGAGAGTAATCCGGGAGTACTGCCGGTAAAAGAAGGACAAGCATATGTTCAAATAGATAATTGGACAATTATTAAAACTATTAATTTAGATAACATATACATAGATTTACATTTTGTCATATCGCAATTTACAGAGTTTAAAAATTTGATAGCTTTAAACAAAACGTTCCCTCACGCATTTATTGGAATATTAATGCACGCAGAGCATCTACGCGACATAACTATAGATAAATACCACCAATTAATTCCACAGCGATTTAAGAGAGGTATTCTTAACCCATTAGGCTCTCTTATAAAAATTGTGACGGGAAATCTCGATCACGATGACGCTCTTAAATATGATAAAATAACTTCCGAAATAATTCATGACCAAGTTTTTGTTTCAAAGAAAGTAACAGTAGTCTCCAAAATGTTAGACAGCTTTATAAACACTACTGAGTTAATGTATCAGAATTCACTTATTCTTGATAAACGCATCAAGAAGTTGGAAACATCATTGCAAGAGACAATAGCTAAAGAAAATAATGTAGCCGTGTCTTCTTATATTCTAGGATTGTATAGTTTATTTATAAGTAACTTTCGTACAATATTTACTAAGTTAAGCGAAGTAGAGACTGCATTAGCACTAAGCAAAAGTTCTATTTTACACCAATCTATTGTAAACTCTACTGAATTATTAAACCATTTAAAATTGATACACACCGTTGGCAATTTGGTATATGAACCTAATGAGTCTAATTTAGTCAGAATTGAAGAAACTATTTCTGTAAAGTCATACATTAAGAAAAACCAGATTACGTTTATAATGGAGGTTCCATTAACTGATAATTGTACTTACAACTATTATAAAATGTATTCCTTACCTGTTTTCCATGAACCTGTAAACCAAACCTTAGCTATATTTCCTAAATATCCTTACCTATTGGCGAAAGGAACGACGTACTTGCCTATCGCAACCCCGTGCCGCCCGCTCGCCGCTGGAGACCAATTTCTATGCAATGACGACAACAAAGCCCTAAGTACCGGGCCTACTTGCGAAGAACAACTCTTGAAATTTGAAAGTAACCTTACAGCCTGCAGACAATATCCTATTTATATAGAAGACATAAAAGTTCAGAAAATTAACGATGTAAATTGGATACTATTCACAAAATTGAAAACGACGCTTACCAAACGGTGTGCCGACGAAATATTTAAATACCCCGTTTATGGAACATACGTCATAACCCTTGACGAGCCCTGTGACATCGAGATTAATGGCCTTAAAATACGTCATCATCATGTCTATACGGAAATGGATGTTTCGACGCCGCTGCCCATAGTCAACTTACCACCGCTTCCTACGAACGCGAGTTTATCCAGTGCACGCGCACTTAATATGCACGAGATCAATTTAGATGAAGTGAAATACTTGTCCTTTGTGTTAAAAAACAGTGAACTATTCGATAGTGATAAAAACATAGCATCAGTGCTCTAGTTTACGTCGCGCTAGGCCTCACAATATTGAGTTTTTGTATAATTGTTGTGTATGCTTTTCATTTGAAAATAATTAAATTTTTACGAAATTATCGGAAAAGTCCTAAAATCGAACATTCCGATAATTTCTCTCTTGGGGAGGGAGAAGTTATGCATCCCCCTCGCCCTTCAGCCTTAGACTAGAGGGGGCTTATTCAGCAAACAACGATGTATTTCTTGCGAATGCTGAGTAAGACTTCTGCTAGGACCACCATGTCTACCTAAGTTAACATTAAGCCTTTTGTTCATTTTATTAATTCATTATTATTAAAGCCTCAGTATCGGCAACACGTATTTTTAATATTAGTTTTTAAAAAAACCTGTTGAGTGCTCCCCAAATTTGACTACCTATTCACAAGATTGCTGTTTATTTTCGGGTTCAAAACAATAAATCCACGTTTCATCTCCTGTGACAATGTCATAAACAGCATTAGAATGTCCGTGGTCGTACTTCAGTAGCATCTGTGAGTATCATTTCACGCGAGCCCGCTTCTGCTCCGCTGTCAGTTCATGAGGGATCCAACGTCATAGTAGATTGTTATACAAGGGTCTAAAGAAATCAATTCCCATACGAGGTATTTAGACGCCCGAGCGTAGCGAGAGTGGCTATAATCCGCGTAGGGATTGATGACTTTCACCCGTATTAAGCACTCGACTTTTCATTTCGAATATGAGGAAAGTAAAAAATATGTTTTTTTTTTCTAAATTCTTCATTAATAATAATAACATGAATAGGCACTTAAATAAAATTAAGTAATTGAGATGTTAGAAATATTTGTAAAATTTAAAGTTAAATTTTGATTGCATATTTACGGACGGCTATCGTTTGAATAGAAATTTATGACTTTCACCCTTGTCACACTCTACTTTTCACTACGAATATGAGTAGGTAGTTAAGTAAGTTAATATAAAAATCGTTTTTCTATAATCTCGGTATGGGTTACATATTTGAGCCGTTTGTTGTAGAGACGTTGGGTCCGTGGGGACCGGGAGCTCATCGTATTGTCCAAAACTTATCAGAGCGCTTGGTCGATGCGACGCGTGATCAAAATGCTGGCACCTATTTGGCTCAAAGAATAAGCATTGCAATTCAACGGGGCAATGCTGCCAGCATGCTGGGCACGCTGCCAACTGGTAGTGGGCTAGAGCATTTGGACTGCCCATGAGTCTGCAATGGCTTATGGGGATCTAAATGCTTTTATTGTAGTAGCTGTAGTATTGTATATAGTTCGTAGTATTTTGTTAATAAAGGCATTTTTCTATAATATTTATTGATAACAAGAACATGAGTAGAAACTATTTAAAATTAATGCAGTTATAGTCCAAATAGGAGTTAATAACTTACATCCGTGTTAAGCACTCTACTTTTCAATCAAAATATGAGAAAAGTAAAAAATGCTAGTTTTTCTAAAATTCTATAAAAAAACTAAAATATTTACTTAAAACCAAAACATGAGTAGAAGAAACATATATAAAATTAATTGAAGAAGTAGAACAATTTATAAAATTTAAGTAATTTTTTTTAGATTTTTTATAAGTCCCTTCTAATTTTACTTACTATCCTGCCAATTTATATATCTACTCGTATTTAAAAATTAAATATGGAACAGAACGCGTCTCCTCCGGGAGCCATCCCACTTAAAAGGTTTTTTTTAAAGTTTTTAATTAAAAAAAAATCTTTTAACTTACGTTGTTTGTTTATAAACATAGTTAGTGACTAAAATGTTCGTATAAGATACACTAACTTGAGAAAGTCACATTAATTCTGTTATAAACTAGTTCTTTTAGCCTATAGCCGTATAGTCTTCGAACCGCTGTACTGCTTTTAAAGTGTGCGCAAATCGTATCGGTAGATCGCATGGGAAAGATAGATTCATAGAAACATCTATGTTTTAGATCAGGCAGCTTCACTTCTGGTTCGCATTTCGGACTTTGGCAACATTAAATCATGAAATAAAATGGATCCGCCGTGCCGCCGCCCACGGTTTTGTGGTGAAGGTGTGAATGGGGCTTCAAAAACGTCTGTTGAAATCAGACTTGTGACTCAGCCTGATTAACATATAGCAAATTTATATTTTATCTACAATGTAGGTATTCGTATAACAAAGGAATTTGATAGCAAATCGCAATTTTATCTCTAGCTGAAGCCATTAATTTTACTATCTTTATCTACTAAAATATACCTAATAGAATGGATGTTTCAATATGATGTTTAAATTATACCTACTATAGTTTAACGCAAATGTACTAACATCATTGTACAACATAAATGCATATTGTTGAGCCTAATATCCATGCGTCTGGTTTGCCAGATTTCGTATTTTCAAAAATATTTCGACAAATCGTATGGAAATTGTTATTTTGATATGTATAGAAAAAAATGGAAAAACTGACAAACCAGAAGCATAGATATTAGGATATCAATATACATAAAAAAATACATCGAGTTTGGACACTGTATTTAAAATATGACAAATCTACGTTTGTATGGAAAGCACTCCGTGCACTCTACTCGTAAGTTATAATAAGTTCATGAATAAAATAACTGATCGTATGAACCCAGCGCGATACTGTTTTTTTTAAATTAAAGCGGAAAATAAAAATAACTTTTTTATTTAGAAGAAAATGTAAAATATCACGAAGACGATGACAGCTATAGATATTGTTGACAGGTGTTAAAAGGCGTCAGCTTGATTGTAAAGCGGGGGCAGTCTGCGGCGCTGGTTGGTCACTCTGGCTGCGGCAAGTCGACCATCATTCAACTCATTTCCAGATACTATGACGTCATCGACGGTGGGGTAAGTCAATTTACTGAATAGCTATACTAAATATAAGTAGGAGGATAATTGGACGTTCCGTATCAACTCCAGTATTGTGTTAATAAAAAAAAATGTCTTATTTCCGTATTAAATAACTCATTATCATCAGCCGGAAGACGTCCACTGTTGAGCAAATGCCTCCCCCATAGAACGCCACAAAGAACGGCTACTAGCTGCTTGTAAGTGTAAACCATTGGCTACCCACCATTTTTCGATGTCGTCAGTCCACCTAGTGGGGGGCTTACCAATTCATAACTATGGAAGGACTATTCATAAGGTAACACCGGCCATGTTCGAGTCGAACTCGCACACTGAGGGTTCAGGTTCAGGATTAACACGAAATTTAAATACAAATAATCTTTACTTGTACATACATATTGGGATTCTTATTGGTAAGTTTTTTTTATATTGTTACTTTATAGTACATATTTTGTACTGCCTGTGAATCTGCAATGACTTACAGATTGTCTATCAATTCTGTCATTGGAGTAGTTGTATCAAATCGGTCCAGTAGTTTATAATTTTTTCGTTGCATACAAAAATAAAAATATTTCCTCCTTATAATATTAGTCTATAAGTAGAAGATGTATTTATTCAAAAATTTATCAACTAGAAAAATAGTACATTATTATTAGTATATTATACTGCAGAATCCAGTAAGTAAGCCTTCCTGGCCAAGTATGAGTTAACCAGACCGAACTGCAGGTGAGGTTCGGTTATATACGAGGCCAGGATAGCTTTCTTACTTGATTATGCAGTATAATATACTAATAATACTCGTAATGTACTATTTTTCTAGTTGATAATACTTACTTACGGGACAGTAGGAAATTCCAAATTTGAAATCTCGCTTCTTACTGGACAGTTGTGAATAAGTCTCTGGTAGAGTTCACTTATTCAGTATACTCTCCCCGTGGGGTGCCGAGTTAGAATTGCACCTCCCCATATCTTCCTGTGGGTGTCGTAAGAGGCGACTAAGGGAAACATACTGGAAGGTGGGCAGCAGCGCCTTCTAAAGAACTGGCATCTTAAACTGCGATCCCCAAGCCGCCCACCAAGCGTGGGGATTATGGCAAATACGCCCTGAATAGGGGAGGCTGTGTTCAGCAGTGGACTATACGGCTGATACAGTACAGTACAGAGTTCACTTTCTGGATACGTTTTAGAGATGTAATGGCAACATTACATACCATTTTTGAGAAAATAACTTTACTCAAGTACTTACCTATGTTGCTAGGTTCATTATAGCTCTGAAAGTAGGCGCTGTAATTAGACTAAATTTTAAAGGTAGCGAACATAGTATTTTTTCTCAAATTTAACTGTTATTAGTGAAATATTGATTGTATGAACGCATACTGAAGCTTATTCATGTTTATTAAATAATTATATACTTACTTCTATTAAATTTCAAACACATACCATTAAATATTTATAATTAATTATACAATTTTTATTGTTTGTGAAACATCGAAGTTGCATTACAAAAATACAAATTTACAAGTGAAAAAAATATAGTCATGTGCAGGATTCTTGATGTAATCCGCCGAGCAGAACAACTCCCACCTTTTACGAAACAATCATAAAAAGCGCTCGTAGCGAAGTTTACTTAGCTGTTCTCAACCGATCAGCAAAGTTAAGCAACGTCGCGCGCGGTCATGACTTGGATGGGTGACCGCGAGTGACATTACTACTGAGCGTTTCCGTGCTTCGGAGGGCACGTTAAGCCGTCGGTCCCGGTTGTAGTCTTAGGATAGCAGTCTTAATAGCATGGTGGTAGGGCATTTTGCGAATGCCCGCCTGGCTACCAACCACCCTCAAGTAGAAAATCTGTCGCCATGCACCTAACGGTGTGTTCCGGCAGCTGTCCTTGAGAGCCGGTACTTCTAGGTTAGCCTGAACAACATCTTCGACCACATCATCACTTACCATCAAGTGAGATAGAGGTCAAAGGCTAACCAGCATAAAAAAAAAAGGAGCGTTTTGTTTCATTCGCAGTCACGAACTATCACCGCCCCACAATCGCGTCAAGATTAAGTTACTAATACCTATACTATAAGTGGTGAGAGTTGGCCCCCAGGCGTTATTACAAACATAGCATTATTATAATCGAAGTTGCAGTTGTGACTATGCGCCGATTATTTTATCTAAATTATACGTCATACATATTAATATTCTTACCAGGGATTATCGTACCTACGTGATGATTACATTATGAATAAGGCATCATTAAAAGACTACCAAAAGAAAGACAAGGTTCACAAGTATTTTTTATGTATTAGGCACGATTTTTTTACTGAAGAATATGACTCCAATTTATTTTTAGGTGGATTATATATGCCTCCAAAGTCTCGTTTGAGGTTTATGAATACTGTCGAAGTAGTTTTTCAATTATACCCAATTAACTGATGACAATCAATATTGTTGGCAAATGACACAATTGATCCTGTTTAAAAAATATGAAACAAATTTTAGAATTCAGCACCTTCCGTATAAAATAATAACTAATATTTTAGAAAACATGAAATCGATGTTTTAGAAAAACACAAAATAATTAAACTTACACTTTAAAAAATATATCTAGTAAGTCTTCTGCCTACTTTTCATGTTAAGAAGCAGTGATGGCTTAGTGGCATTGGGTATGGACTGCCACGCAGAAGGCTCATGGTTCGAATCCCGCCGCTGGCTTGAGCTTCACCGCATGCTAACACCATGCGGTGAAGCTCAAGCCAGCGGCGTGGCAGTCCATACCCAATGCCACTAAGTCATCATGTTTTCTAAAATTATGTGAATGCCCGCCTAGCTAGAGACTACCCTCAAGTAGAAAATCTGTCGCCAAGCACCTTAAAGTGTGTTCCAGCAGCTGTCCTTGAGAGCCAGTAATTCTAAGTTTAGCCTGTTAACACCTTCAAGCACATCATCACTTACCATGAGGTGAGTATGTGGTCAAAGGCTTAATTATCAGGAATAAAAAAAAAATGCCAAGGTGACATTATAAACGCCACGTAGTCCAATCGTGTATAAAAATAATATACAAAATATATCTAATCTTCGATACGTTTCGCTTCTACACGAAGCATCACCAGGAGGCTCTTATTGACTCTTTATGCGCACGATCGAAAATCTTCCATATTTCTTTTCTAATAACTTTTAACTGCCACGTTGGTGCAGTGGCATGTGCGTTTTCGCTTAATCCAGTTTAATACCTGGGTAGACCAAGTATTATTGTTTTCCTGCATGAAAATTTCAATAACAGACCGGAGCCAATAGCCCGCATTCACAATGTACACATTAAATGTATAAGTATAAGTACCACCATATAAGTCAAATGTATGCTAAATTTAACATGCCGCTATCACGCACAGTAATAAGCCAAAATACGATAGGATAGATATGATTATTTTCTAATCGATCAAACATTAGCCGTACTATCTGCACCTAGTAGTATACGAAATTAGCGCTCTTCGTTGTCAAAGTAATTGCAAGTCATCTTGATATTGGCAAAATATTGCAACATATTGCGGCTACATATTGCGAAATTCTTGCATGAGAAGCATTTTATAATCCAATAGCAAAAGTATTGTTTGTAATATCGATGAAGCAGTTGATTTGGTTCCAACACTAGTGCAGTGGGTGGAGGGGGAAACTTGAATTCTCCGTCCACCCACCAGTGGTAAAGTCCAGTGGGTGGACGGGCCATCGCCCTTACTAATGCACGCCTGGCTATATACGTACCACCCTGGAGTAGAAAAACTGTCCCGAAGTAAGTAACGGTGTGTTGTGGCAGCTGTCCTTGAAAGCCCGTTCCTATACCAGGTTAAGCTTGTTCTTCGGTACAGTATCACTTACCATCAGCACTGATAAACTAAGTTAAGCAACGTCTGTTGCGGTCGTGACTTGGATAGCACTGCTAGTGGCACTACTACTGAGCGCTTCCGTGCTTCGGTGGGCACATCGAGACGTCGGTCCTGGTTGTTGTCTAGGAATGGCAGTCGTTATAGCATGGTGGTAGGGCTATTTGCGAATGCTTGATAGCTAGCCAGGTGGGAATTTTAGTGGAGTCGCAAAGCACTTTACACTCTGTTCCGCCAGTTGTTCTTGAGAGCCAGTAATTCTAGGTAAGCTTGAACAACATCTTCAATCACGTCATCAGTAACCGTCTGGTGGGATAGTGGTCGAAGGATAAACTATAATTATAAAAAAACTGACCAAAACATTTTCAAGTAAGTCCGCACTCTAGTATGGTAACCATAACAATGCCTTAGTGTAAATATCAGGCATAATGATATGTTGTGATATTTACTAACGTTTAATGAAATTCCCGCATCGGGCGTGGATTGAATCCAATTGGCCAATCATTAAAGCGCGAAATTACGTCGTGACGTCCGATGTCGATTAAAGACGAATATTACATAACATTACACAATCATACATGCGCTTCGAAGCCTTTGTCGTGACACACTACATAGTGCCGTTTGGCTGGGGCGTTAAATTCGCTTTGAACATATGGACATGCTAATTCAATGAGTCAAATAAATGTACAATAATGGCCATGACTCGCATCCATTCAAAAGCTCTGAAAAGTTTTGAATATATACGGTATTCATATTCTTCAGAGTGAGGGCGATAGGGCATGGTGTGTATTGTGCACGTGAAAAGTCCGTTGAATGATGCATGTAAGTGCTTCATGTCCAAGCAAGTATTGGCAATAAGACTGCAATAATAATGACGTAATTTAACAGTGAGACAAAAAACCGGATTTAAATAAAATATGTATGATTTATCATGAGATTTTCTCTTGTCCAGGTTTCCATCGATGGTAATGATGTACGCCAGCTGTCAGTCCGCTGGCTTCGAGCACAGATCGGCCTCGTGGGTCAGGAGCCTGTACTCTTCAACAACACGGTGAAAGAAAATATTCGCTATGGGCGAGAGGACGCTACAGATGAGGAGATAGAAGCCGCTGCAAAGGAAGCCAATGCCCATCAGTTCATCATGAAACTTCCTAAAGTAAGTGCCTGGTGTAATGATTATGTATTAAATCGGTACTTGTATTAAATTTGGGGTAGAGACCTGAACTGAAACGATTTTATTGTAACTTACTGCTTTCTGTGCACATATCTATATACTTGGACAGAATAAATGTATCTCAGGAATCTCAGGATAGGGGGATGACTAATTCTTAGTTCGGTATTGCTATGATTCGGAATAACGCTCTTTTAAAAAACTTTCGATCAAATCACACATATTTCATACGTACTTGTTGTGAGAACTACATATCATATCATGTAATTATTTACAGGGCTACGACACTCTAGTTGGTGAAAGGGGTGCCTCTTTGTCTGGGGGTCAGAAGCAAAGAATCGCTATTGCACGTGCACTTGTTCGGAACCCACATATATTGCTGCTAGATGAAGCAACAAGCGCGCTTGATACTTCCTCCGAGGCTAAAGTACAGAGAGCACTTGACAAGGTAAGTGGTTGTTAAATCAATGTTAAATATTGTAAAATAGAACTTAAGACTCGAAATTTAAGCTTGAAGCTTTGTTGTTGAAATGTGGTTGTAGGATTAGCAAATTTGATATAACTAATGAACCTAGTATGCCAGAAACGCCAGATTCATTAGTTCTGTGAACTGATTACCTGTATATGTTATCAAAAATCTTTCAAGCAGCGTTGAACCTATCTTAACAAGGTGTTGGTAATTTGCAGGCTGCCGAAGGTCGTACGACCATTATCGTGGCTCATAGACTTAGTACAATCCGCAACGTGGATGTGATATACGTGTTCAAAGACGGAAATGTGGTGGAATCAGGAGGCCACGACGAGTTGATGAAGAAAAAAGGTCATTTTTATGACATGGTTATGCTGCAAGCCTTCCCGGAGGGAGAAATAGGAGGAGGTAAGGCTCATTAATAAAACGATAAGAGATCTTCATGACATACCACGCTAGCCTTTTACTTTTTCACTTATTTGTCAATGGTACTGCTTTCAAACTAAGTTCTGAAGTATAAATTAAGGTCAATGTCTGGAGCGTATAAATAATAATTCGCCATGACATCTATTTCCGGCGTCTCCAATTCTCTCTAAGTATATTTTATTTAAATATATGTCTGCAACAATTTCATCTGTTTCGAGTATTTTTCACATTTCCTCCCCCCACATACACCGTTTCACCCATTGCTTAACAACCACAGAAAAAACGATCAGCTCAAACCCGGAATCATTGAATATACCGGGTGAGTACAAGGGTGTTACAGCAGTAGAACTCTTTGTGCAAGTTCATCCGGGAAAGTACTACCACCATACCTATTTCTAGCGTCACCAGTAACGTTCACATTACTGTGCTCCGGTTTAAAGAGTATTAAAGCCAGTGAAATTACAGGCACATGAGACTTAACAACTTTGTGTCTGAGGGTGATGGCCGCAAAGAAGTACGTCACTTGTGACGAACAGTGCTAAATGCAGAGATTACCGCTTAACACTAGGTGGGCCTTGTACTTGTTTCACGATAATATAAAAAGAATAGATGACAGCATAGTTGTAGAATGGTATGTATCCGATGCATATGGCAGCATGTTGCCCGACACTGGCATGTGCATCGGATACATTTCAGCTCCATAATGCGTACGGCTGAAGTATTGGACATCCTACCAGCGTCTTTATGTCCCGATTGATCTAATCTGTGAGATTTCGAGTACAAAGTTACAGAGGTCTTCTTGGTAAGCATGTTCCACCGTCAACCGTGTCGTCGCTTTCTATCAGATGAGCCTGCGGACGAAAAACCTCTTCATTCTACATGCCGAAACACCAGCCTCTAGTTTTGAATAGTGGAAGGATGGAAGCATCCATCCACTTTCAATAACTTTTATACCATGTCACCCAATGATTTTTCCATTCTCCATGCCTTGAATAATTTATTTTGCTTCATACACGCTCACCTTTGCACCACACCAAATAATTACTAATTTTAACAGATGAAAACAAACGACTTACCAGAGAAATATCGGTTAGGAGTGAACACGACGAAGACGATGACATAACATACAAGCACCGGGTATGTACAATTTGTGATTTTTTAATACCATATACTAATTATTATAAATTATTCAATAATTTGAGCCGAACGATATCGTCACGTTATGACGGCAAGAGACCTGACGGAATGGCCTTAACTCCCTGGAGTCGTGGTAGGCCGCCGGTTTGGGATGCTACTTGCGTCAAAACGCCTCCGGCGGCGTCTCATTTACCCTCCACCTCCTAGACAGCGGGAGCAGCGGCAGTGGCAGCAGAAGGTACAAAAGGCTTCTGCTGCCTTTTGTAACCTTCTCTAAAAATATGAGAGTCTCAGCGGTTACATATGTCTGCCTTTTGGAGTTCAAACATTAGGTCGGTGGGGTCCAAACGCATGGATTCTATATAAAAATTAGCAAAGCTACAAACGACCAAAGGGCTGGCACTTACCTCGGCCAGCGAATAAATATTGCCATGAACGGGGCAATGCTGCCAGGCTTTTGGGTACCCTACCGGTGGACAGTGACCTGGGCTCTGTTTTCTACTTATGACGGAGAGACGAGACGGAGCTCGCATTTTTTTCTATATCATTTTTAGGTAATAAACAGATTTAGTTACATTTTTAATTATTTTTGTGTTATAAATAAATTAAATTCTTTCAATAGTAGACAAGTGCGGTTTACTTGATTAAAATTTTGTTTGGCTGCTCATAATCCATATGGCACTTTTCAAAACTCGGCGGTGTGCGAGAAATGGTGTTCACCACCTAACATAATACTTCGTATCTTTAAAGGAACGTCAGAGGTGTCACACTAAACATGCATGTTTCTCTAGATATATTTTAATACTATATAAGGCACAGTTCCCAGTTCCAGACTGAAAATGTCTCTAAAACAAACTTAAGACCTTGATACAGTCTTGTGTTGTTATGTGTTGAATACGTGCCTGTTATTTGCTGCCTTACATAGCCTGTCCTTCAGCTTAACTTCTTTGTGGCTTGCTATAAAATGAACAAAGTAGATACACATACTTTACTAATGATGATATTATTTTTCTAGCCTTCTGAAACAGCTGAGAAATCCGGTTATGATGAAGTATCGTTCTTCCGAGTCATTCGTCTAAACAAACCAGAGTGGAAATCTATCCTTGCTGCCAGTTTCTGCGCCCTCATCAGTGGTTTCGCCATGCCAATGCTTGCTGTTATATTTGGAGATTTTATTGACGTAAGTTTCTTTTTTTTCTTCCATCGAATGCAAATAGAAACATCGCCGATGATCTTAAACTTCCGACAAAGCTCTTGATTAATCAAAAACTGGGGAAGAAAGCTGGAAGCTCAGGAAACTAGTCATAACTAGGTCGACCGATGACATCGTAAGAGTCGCGGTGCTGATGTATCGTTGAGGTCTTGCTAAACAGTGGACGCCTTCAGTTGATCATGATGTATAATATAGGTGTACGAAACTTTCACCTCTGAATCATGAATTGATGTTAATTAAATTGTGTATAGGTGTGTATTTTTAACGCAAATACAATGTATTTAATACCTAAGACACCTTCTGATTTAGTAGTAAAGACGCTATACGTACCTAATTAAATTACACACGGTGGCAATTTCGTGAGCAAAATAGCAAATTGTAGGTTTAGCTCTTGAGTACTGTCTGGTAAGTAAGTTAGTACGATAGTGATGTTGATGTAGTTGAGATTGCAAGGTAGGGTTAAATGTGCCTAAAACTAACCGCACATCAATTTGAACTTTAGCTAAAAGAAAAATAAACTTTAGATACTTAACTTTAGTTTACTTTGTGGTGCGTAACAGAATATTAACGATTCCAGGTCCTCTCAAACCCCAATGAGGATGAAGTTCTAGCGGAAGTGCGAAGATTTGTTTTTATATTCATCGGTATTGGAGTATTCTCTGGAATTTCGAACTTTGTTATGGTAAGTTTTGCCTGTGAGCAGTTTGCACCTGCGTACTATAAAAAATACTGGTGCTGATATGACAGCTGTAAATGTTGAATTAGCTTACCATCACTGCTAAGTTAATCTATTATTGCAAAAGAACCTAAGACGCTTCAATTGACAATTCTTTTATATACTCGTACCTACATCTTTAATATGTTTTGTGTTCAAATATCTTTAAAAGCAACATACTTAGGCATATAGTTTATTACACATATAATACTGTGTTTGTTACCTATCAGAAATCTTGTGTTTCTCCTAATTTTTGCACTTTATTTGTTTTTATACAAAGGTTTTCAAGTTATCCTACGATATACTTTACATGGAACATACCCGTATATTTTTATACAGTGAAAGAAGGTGATGATTATACCCTTCATGGAAAGAATAAATTTTTTCACTTCATTCAGTTTCTATGCATTAAATCCGATTTTAATGATTAATGTAGCCATATATGTTTTTTTTTTCTAATGATATACTTAGTACGTCATTATATTACAATCTAGCCAACAATACGGACTAATGAGTAATTTTAGCTTGACTTAAACTGCTAAATAGAGTAAAGTTACGAATGTGTCCATTAACACCTATCTTATTGTCTCTATTAAGGGGAAGATACTATGTGTTCTTGTGTTTTTTATATGTAGCCATATATGATGATTCAAATTCAGTAATCCTTTTTAATAAAATTTGTTTGTAGTAGTCTAAGTAGACTTATAATTCTTATAAAGCTCGTTCTAACGTTTATATGGAAAGAGCTAGGTTTTACGCTATATACTATAACAGAACTGCCGCCGTGAGCCGACGAAAGGAAAAATAAAAGAAGATGGGCAGCAGCACCTTCTAAAGAACTGCCATCTTTCACTGCAATCCTCAAATCCCCAAGCAACCTGCCAACCGTGGGGGTTATAGAAAAGCCCCCTATTGGAAGAGGTCATTGTTCAACTGTGAACGTTATGGTGATTGATGTTATAACAGAACCGACTAGATTACGCCAAGAATATATAACAAATAAAAATGTCTTCGTCTTATTATTTGTTAAACTGCTAGCTTCTTTAGTAATATTTATTATTTTATAATTTCATGTTACAGGTATTCTTTTACGGCATTGCTGGTGAATACTTGACAGAGAGGCTGAGAAAAACGATGTTTGACAAACTTCTGCAACAAGAAATTGCCTTCTTCGATGACAAAGAAAACTCAACTGGGGCACTTTGTGCTAAGCTTTCTGGTGAAGCAGCGTCAGTGCAAGGGGTAAGCTATCTATTACAAGGTTCTGCTACAGCTGTTGTCTAGGCACTATAATAATTGGGACATCTGGATTTTATAATAAAAATCTTATGTTAACTTTTGTTGGAGCCCTTGAACCTTTAGGAACGCACGTTTCTCAACTCTGGGATCGTTGTATTATAATGATGTTCGATCAGAAGTCAAGACCTTTCCGAGCGACCCGAGTCGATCTGGTATTTTAGCACTTAGACTCAGGTCACAGAAATACATTTTTATTTTATATGTAATTAAATGTGAACCTACAGGCTTACTAGCCTGGCTAGAATGGCACCCTTCTTTATCTTCCTATAGGAGATACAAGAGCCGACTAAGGGAAAAATATCAGAAGGTGGGAAGTAGCTCCTTCTGAAAACTGTCATCTTGCACTGCGATCCAGAGATGTGTAGGGGATTTTTTTCTTGCATATATCTGGTGGCTATTCAAGGCAGCTTTATTAACTAACTACAATAGTATGAAAATGAACTTCATTTTGACATTGGATCTTCAGAATGGACATTGCTTTTAAAGGAAAATGTCAAAATGAAGATTATCTCTATTACCATTCCAGAATTTAAACCGTACCTCAACTTTATCAAGTCCACAGTAAATAATTATTTTGTTTTATAATTACAGGCAACTGGACAAAGAATCGGTTCTGTTCTCCAAGCTGTAGGCACCTTTGGGTTTGCTCTCACGCTATCCCTTATATATGAATGGAGAGTGGGTCTAGTGGCTTTGACCTTCGTACCAATCCTGATGGTAGTGTTATACAAACAAGGAAGGATGGCAGTTGCTGAGTCTTTCGGAACCGCAAAGACCATGGAGTCCAGTTCGAAGGTAAGACTACTCCTTAGGTTTTGAAGGTATAACTGCTTCCAGCGGTAATAGCTATGGACTGCCGTGCCACAAGTCCATGGTTCGATCCCCACCGCTGGTTTGAGCTTCACCGCATGGTGCAAGGGCAATATGCTAATGCTCCCGGGCTAGCCCTCTCAAGTAGAAAATGTGTCACCAAGCACCTAACGGTGTGTTCCAGCTGCTGTCCTTGAGAGCCAGTAATTCTAGGTTAAGCCTGTGACCATCGACCACATCATCACTTAATATGAATATGATGGTAATACCATCAGGTGAGATTGTGGTCAAAAGCTTGCCTATCAGAAAAAAAAGGCGTGGGTGAGAGCTATTAAAGGCAAAGGAGACTTAATAGCTATATGTCTCCAGGTGATGGGCGCAGTGTAGTTCGTCACTTGTGACGAAATGCATCTGTTTTATGTAGAGGTTACCTCTCAAAGACAGTTGCCGTAACACGCCGTTCCGACAGGGTGTTTTGCGACAGATTTCTACTTGAAGTTTGGAGCTTAGTGTCCTACTTACTGCGGTGAAATACAAGACCATGATAGCATTCAAACCATGGACCTTCTGTAGATAGATAGATAACTCTTTATTGTACACACCACTACATTACAATAAAACAAAATACGAAGGATTACAGTTAAGTGTTACAATGGGCGGCCTTATCACTAACAGCGATCTTTTCCAGGCAACCTTTGAATGGAGAGGAAATAGAGTAGTAATAAGACGGGGGTGTATTAAATTGATATTAACAGTCTAGTTGTACAAACTGCTAAATTAAAATTTAAACAGAAATATTGTACAGCAGACTAAATTCATTACCACTGCTTCAACATATGTAATATCATTCAAAACTGTGCTATTCTAATTCTTAACCTTCAATCAAACCCCAGATTGCAGTTGAAGCGGTCGCCAACGTCCGTACAGTGGCCTCACTAGGCAGAGAAGAGACGTTTATAAGGGACTACGGAATACAACTCCTCCCCGGCTTAGTGCTCGCAAAGAGAGCCTGTCATTGGCGAGGCATCGTCTTCGGCCTCTCTCGAGGTCTTTTCAACTTCATCATCGCAGCTTCTCTGTACTACGGCGGAACCCTTATTATTGATGAAAGTCAAGATACTGGTTATGCTGAAGTGTTCAAGTGAGTTTAGTTATTACTCGTTTTTTATTATGTGACCTAGATATGTAGGTACACTGAGAAAAACGATTTTGGAGCTTAAAGCAAATTTGACCTCTTACCGTTGAATTGTAACTACGCAAGGTGAATTCACAAGTCTTAAGTTGATTTTCACCAATCAATAAAAATGTACCATGTTTTATAATAAACAAAACCGTCAAAAACACCTTCCGTAAAGTATTTTCAGAATTGAACTTTTTAATACGATAATAATTGCAGTATTGACCATAAAATATACCTTACATTTACGGCGGTTTATATACGGTGATTATTACGTACGACTTAATCAGCCTCATCGAAAAGTCAATATTTAAGAAAGACCACAAAATACACCTTAAATGAAGACGAAAAGAAACATTCCACTTCATTGACCTCGTTTAACGCCTTCCAGTTGGAAGGCGTTTTTGTACGTATTTACGTTTGGTCGGTTTTTTGCCTTATACCATATAAATTGGCCGTCATTAGGGCGCTTTTGACTTTAGATTTTTCATACTGTATCAGCCGGATCGTCCACTGCTGAACACAGCCTCCCCTATTAAGGGGGTATTTGCCATAATCCCCACGCTTGGTTGGCGGCTTGGGGATCGCAGTGTAAGATAGTAGTTCTTTAGAAGGCGCTGCTGCCCACCTTTCAGTATAATTCCCTTAGTCGCCTCTTACGACACCCACGGTATGATATGGGGAGGTGCAATTCTAACCCGGCACCCCACGGGCCAGATATGTATACGAAACAATATATTTATTTTATAATTTAGCTACTGTGAAGATGATTAATTAACATCACGAGTTAATCAGTTTTCAGTATAAGTATAGTTCTTTACATGGATGTCATAATTTAATTTCGCATGATCGTAGAACTAGCTACCACCCTAATAATCAAGTAGCAAATCTGTCGCCTAGCTTCATTGCCCAGCGTGGTCACCACAGATCAGAGAAACAAGAGAGATTTACCTTCAGTCCGTGTTTGTTCACATAAAAGTGTGCAACGTCTCTCCCTCCCATTTCACTCTCACATCAATAAAAACAATAAGTATGGCGTACATACGAACATCTTGCCACGCACACAAATATTTCTACTGCAAACTAATCGTACACATGCAAAAATGGGTTGCGCTTCAGCCTGTAGGTACCTGTAACTGATCCATTGCGTTATAGGAAGAACTGATTCGTTTGTTGATTTGTACTAAGCGCGCAATGTTTTTCTTACAAACAAGCCTAATATAGGCAACATGCGCTCGCACATGCGCGCCATACCTCCATTACCTATCTCCCCTGTTTACTGATCTCAGGTGGTCACAAAGGTGACGCTACAACCTTTATGGACAGGCATGCCGCTTACTATCAGGCGCATGACAAGCCATCACGTCATTGTAAATCTTTAAAAATGAACTGTTATTTTTTATAAAATACCAAGGGAATAAATCCCTAAAGAGCATAATTTCTATCTGCAGATCAGCTCAAGCCCTCCTGATTGGTTCATCATCAGCAGCGCAAGCTTTCGCTTTTGCACCTAACTTCCAGAAGGGCATCAAGGCGGCGGGACGTGTCATCAATCTTCTCAACCGACAGTCCAAGATCACGGACCCTGCGAGACCAGCTGTCGAGAACTTTGTAAGATTATGCTGGATAACATTTGTACAGATCTTTTACATTTGGAAAATTGGGTTATTAATATGCTAAGGATGACGTTGACGATCTTTTATACATGAAACTTACAAATTTCATTTGTTTTCTACTCGAATTCATTCGTACACATTCATCCTTTACCACGAAGGTACATAGTCAATGCTAGATCTAACAGAAGATATGGCGAAGCTTCTTGGACTTTAAAAGTAAAAGTAAAGAGTAAAATTATTTTTATAAGAATGTGGCTAAATATGAAGTGTATTCAGTAGATCATGTTATGGAATACCCACAATGTTGAAGACGCAATACTAGACCACTTTCCATCTCATTGTTTTAAACTTCAATACATACTCATAATACTTTGAGAGTGAATCAATATTTCTTATCTTAAAGCGACCGTTTCTACAAACGCAGAAACTGTTTCCTCGAAGCAGTGGAACTAGCGTAACTTGCATAAATATCGTACAACTGAGAAACATCAGGTTCGATTACACGGATCGGATAAACGCTGGAAGTAACAATCCGGAGTATGGTAATGTTTCGGAAAAGCCATCTAGCCGGCTAGCCAGTATCTGATATGTGAGCATGCTTGGGAAATAAAAGTTAATTTGTAATATGTAATAATTGTGGGTGTTATATACACTTACGCGCATGGTGCTAAGGCATTTATCCAATACTCGCCAGTCTAGCTATCCTAAAGTGGGATATCTGCCCCAAGCACCTAATGGTGTGTTCTGCTTGAAGGTTCGGGCAGTTATTCTTCTTTTAATTTGAAGTTAAGACTATTTAACATATTCGACCACATCGCTTACCAAAAGGTACGGTGGTATGTACGACGAAGTTTTTATATTATTTATACCACACCCACTCAGAAAGCGTCCTATTACCTACTCGTTCTAAAACATGTTATAAAGTTCGTCATGATTCCCTTATAAATGTACGGCGCGAAAAGTTATATGGATTTTCATTCCTTCATTCCGTAGCAGTGTTTATTTTATTGTTTTAAACTTTGTTTTTTACTTAATTGATAATTTAACAGTACGCTTTTAATTATGCTAAATAATTTTCCAAAATGTCACCTGATAATGAAAGTGAAATTTTATAGTGAGGAAGCCACCAGAAATAAAAAATACAGCTCAAGAAGTCACAAAGAACTTACTACCTGAGAAGTCTCGGAAAAAATATGAAAAAACTTATAATGATTTTATTTTCCTCGTAGGAGTACTACATATGTTATAAAGCACTATGTATCGGGAGAAAGTTCTATTTCTGTTCTCGATCAGACATACTCTCGATCAGAAATAGATATTTTTTCCCTTCGGTGTACAATGTACTATCAATTAATTTCAGAAAGGAACTGGAGAAGCTAGTCTCCAAGCCATCGAGTTCCGGTACCCGACGCGGGCGAACATCCTCGTGCTCAAGAGCTTGGATCTCGAGATCGAACGTGGGAAGACCATCGCCTTGGTAGGAGCTAGCGGCTGCGGAAAGAGTACAGTCATTCAGCTGCTTGAGAGATATTATGACCCTGATGCAGGCATAGTGGTAAGTTGCAAACACTTCCGAGCAATATTTGTATACTTAGATAATTAAATTTGTTCTTAATCTGTTCTTACTCCAGAAACCTGATATGAGCATGAAATGTATGTTGTAGACTGAAGCGGTTTTAGAGTACATCCGCGAAACGTCAAGAATATTAAGAAATACATTTCACTTTTAACACTTTATTTATTGTATACACCGTGTCCCAAAATTCAACGATAAGCCGGCATCGGTGCATGGACCTACTCATGACTACTCGGGAAAAAATAAAAAAAAAATTATAACTCTTTTTTTTTTTTAATTACAGAGACTTTTATAAAGTTGCGCCAACTTTTAATAAAACTTGCCATGGTAGTGTCCATACTTTTTTTTTAACCCAGACTATAGAAAGTGCATAGAATGTTAAAATCTATGAAAATTATAAGAAAAAAATTTTTTTTTACTCATTTTTGTAAAATAACTACAGGCTTTCTGTAATTTTAAAGGATTGTGGTAGATAGCCGTCCTTCTTAGGTTGCTAATGCACAAAAAATATCAAAAATATGTCAAAAATTGTGGTCATGGTAGTTGAAAATAGCATAATGGGTATCGAATATCGATGAAATTTATAAAAGTCTCTGTAATTAATAAAAAAAAACAGTTATAATTTTTTTTTTTTTCCGAGGAGTCATGAGTAGGTCCATGCACCGATGCCGGCTTATCGTTGAATTTTGGGACACGGTGTATATAAGTAAATCTTCATACAAATTGTCTAATGGTTTAACTAATGTACACAAATTTATAATAAATTGTTGCTAGTTGTAAAGGAAAATAAACACACAATGTTTTCAATTATATTTATACTTACATTACAATAAGAACTCTTAATATATTGTACAACGTTTGCATAATACACATAGTTTTAGCCGTTTTAGGCGAGACGTTTGACACACACAGAAAACATTATTAGATGCTTGTGTCAGAAGATTTTGGCAGGGATGCAATATTATTGTTATAAAATGTTGCTAGTGGAACAGGTTTCCTGTATTCCTTCGTGTTTTACGATTCATATAATTTCGGAGCATATAAGTACAGAATGTGTAGGTTTCTTCTAAAAAAGTATATCCCAGCATCAACCATGTGCTCACTTTGAGACTACGAAAAAATACTTGCCTATCTTTTATAAATAAAGGCAATTGAAGTATTGTTAATAATAGCAAATTGTGAAAACCATACGAAGATATTTGTTAAAATTTGGTATAATTCTCTACTTACAAACTTTTGATGTCCAGGCTCAAGACAGCATTCCGTTGCCCAAGCTACGACTCGCCGACGCGCGTCAAGCGATCGGCTTCGTACAGCAAGAGCCCATCCTCTTCGACAGAACCATCGGCGAGAACATTGCATACGGGAACAATTCCAGAACATCCGGCATGGACGAGATCATCGCAGCTGCCAAGCAAGCCAATATCCATAACTTCATCACGTCTCTGCCTTTGGTGAGTAAACCCATAGCATCAGTCTAATAAATGCATAGAAAAGTCATCAGCTGGATGGAAGTAGATGATAACGCATAAATTTTTAAGGGTTCCTTGAAAACGGGACCCTATTACTAACCTTGGACTATCCGTCTGTCTGTTTCAAAATATATGTGTTAGTATGGTGGATTACAAAATTACAAATTTACAAGAGCAAAATTTTGTAATGTAATCCGACGAGCAGGCGTTACTGCAAACATAACAATATTAAAATTGTATGGTGGATTATCTATACTAATAATATCTATAATAATAAAGAAAATAAAAAAGTAAAAATTAAGGGGGGTCCCCATACAAGAAACGTGATTTTTTACTGTTTTTCTTTTTACTCTATCCTAAAAACGGTTAATACATAACGGTCAAACTTGGTATGATTTTAGTACAATGTCGAACGTACAACAACAGATAACAAAAATCTCTGTCACCAAATAACTAAGATCTTGAACTGTATTTAAAAAATAACGATTTTACAGTACACTCTGTGTTCGTACGGAACCCTCGGTGAGTGAGTCCAAATCGCACTTGGCCGATTTTATCTTTGTCTACATTGTCTACAGCAACAGATTCGTTAATCTAAGGTAAATGCTAAAAGTAAATAAATTTGTAGGGATACGAGACGAACATCGGGTCGAAGGGCACCCAGCTGTCCGGCGGACAGAAGCAACGGGTTGCCATCGCGCGGGCGCTCATCCGCAGGCCCCAAATGTTGCTGCTCGATGAAGCCACCAGCGCTCTAGACACCGAGAGCGAAAAGGTAACTCGTCATCTCCACACTTTATTATTAAACCAATTGTGTGTGTCGGTTTAGTTCCCAGCTCAAGAATATAAGGACTGAAGAACAACGTGCCACCACTAACGTTGATTTGAGAAGGGTGTTGCTGCACGTTAAGCGTACAACATAAGGCTTCTTACCTTCTAATTACCCTGATTACCGAAGACGTAGCGCCCAACGAGATCATTTTCAAGTAGGGCCAACCCAACGTCAGGCAGGCGACTGGCCTGCTATGATGAATTATGTCCATCATAATTCCGTCCTGTGTGTTGTTTCATCAATAGCCATAAACCTAACGTTATTCAAAAGCCTCCCCCATTTGCATTGAAGGGCTGGCCATAATCTCAATTCCATTAAGTCAATTGGCAGGAGTCGCGAATTGGCAGGGTTCGCAGTGTAAGATGTGATTTATTTAGAATGCCTTCGTCGTCTCTATCTTCTCCGCTGAAAGATATGGGGATACAATTAAAGTCTGGTATCGGAAGGGATGTGTGTTGTTAGGGATTTAATTTCATTTGTGAATGTTCTTAGAAGACATCTTCTGTTTGTCCTTCTTACACGCAGGAGCTGCGAGTAAGAAGGACGCATTTCGTCAACGACGAATTGCACTGTGCCCGTCACACTGAGTCGTATAGTTCTGAGGTCTCATGTGCCTGTAATTTTGCTCATGCTCAAGGACTGATGCCGGAACACACTGTTAGGTGCTTAGCGACAGATTTTCTACTTGAGGGTGGACGCTAGCCAGGCGGGCAATCGCAAAATGCCCTTCCACCATGCGGTGAAGCTCAAGGCCGCGGAGGGATTCGAACTATGGACCTGCAGCGCGGCAGTCCATAGCCAATGCCACTGACCCATCACTGCTTCAAAAAATAAAGATGATCAAAGAGCTGGACAGTTATGACAGACAGGATGGCAGTCGTTATAGCATAGTGGTAGGGCATTTTGCGAATGCCCGCCTAGCTAGCTACCACCCTCATAGATAGAATTTGTCGCTTAGCACGTAATGGTGTGTTCTGGCAGCTGTCCTTGAGAGCCAGTAATTCTACGTTAGCCTGAACAACATCTTCGACTACATCATCACTTACCATCAGTTATGATGGTCAGTAAATACGATTATATAGACAATAAAAAAAACTAATTGAAAAGGACTTAACTTTCCAGCGGGTCATAAACCCTAAACCCCAGAATTCCGTCCTAGTGTATTTACAAAATTAGGCTTCGAAGCAGGAGCTTCAGTCCAATTTATTCCATCCATTTTGAGTGCACGTCTTCCCGGCGGTGATGACATCCAAATAATGTGAACTTCTTACGCTTTACGCTGGCAGGCTGATATTCGATCAACACTCAACACCAAATTGAAGCTGGTTTTATTAACTTAGTATTATTTAAACAGCATTGATGCATGCTCAGCTAAAACATATAAACTTCCTTATGAGGCCTTTTACATTATGCAACTACTCAGCTACTAACTATTATAGCAACAATATGGTTTATATTTTTTTAAATGTGGTCAATCATTATTTCGCTGCCTGCAACTATAATGGACCACATTTTAAAAAATATAAACAATATTGTTGCTATTTGAAATTATCTTTAAAAGTGCGAGTGAGAGGGCTGCATAATGTAAAAGGCCTCTTAAGGGTGAACTGGCCGGGCCGTTCTCCATACAAACATGGTAGGATGATCTCTTCTGGACCTAAAATCTCAAATAAGGGAGTGATCACCCAACAGCGTTTGTATGGAGAAGCGACCGGCCAGTTCAACCTTAATGGAAAAAGATAAAATTAAGTCCCGCTGGCAGTTGCTATAATGCCGAGTAACTCTTACTAAGTTGCTCACTCTTACTAAGTTATTCATTTTTCCAGGTGGTTCAAGAAGCGCTAGACGCAGCTAAGGCCGGCCGCACTTGCGTCTTGATCGCACACCGGCTGAGTACAGTTCGCGATGCGGACACCATCTGCGTCATCAGTGACGGCCGCGTCGCCGAACAAGGCACGCACGTCGAACTCATCGAGAAGAAGGGACTCTACTACAACCTCAACCGAAGAGGATATTCATAACTACCAAAATACTTTATACTACCGCGTATAATCATTTTACTTCGCCTGGAACCCCGCCTTGTTTCTTTTACACCGTTTGTATAGAACTGGGTGATCACTCTCTTATTTGAGATTTTAGGTCCAGAAACGAGTATCGATGACGAATATGATATCGATTGATCTCTACTTTATCTAGGCTTGTATCGTAACACATTTTTTAAAGAATAATTTACATATGAGTTATGAGCCTCGAAAAATTTACATATAAAATTACAAATATAGGACAGAAAAAAATTAAATCATGTGCGGGATTGCTAAAACATTTTTTCTATTGTATATTTGTAATTTTGTAATTTAATCCGCATAGCAGGCGTTATTGCAAATATTTAAAATTTACATATAATTTTTTATGGCTCATAATTTTCTGCGGAATTATCTTCAAAAGTTCGTAACGATACAAGCCTAGATAATGAAAAGATTAATCGATATCATAGTTAGTTCTGGACCTAAAATCTCAAATAAGGATGATCAGTGATCACCCTTCGACGTTTGTATGGAAAGGTGATCGGCCAGCTGTTCAACCTTAACTCACATCTACGGAGGGAATTCAAAGTTTTATCAGTGTTTTCACTGTTAGTCACTCTTGTCACAATGGATAGATACGCAACCTAGCTACGTTAGCTACGTTGCTATTACGTTAATGTGATAGGCATATTATATATAAGCCTTCTTACCATTGATGAACCAACCCTTGATTTACAACCTTACGTTGACCTTTCTACTCAATAAGGCGCGCCTCTCCAAAGTGTAGTTCGAACTACTAACTGCCTACCACTGTACACTTTATTTACTGATGATGACTTTAATCACTGAAGACTTGGCTTGACTTGAAGGGTCTTGGCGTATAATCTTCCAACTAAACTTTATGTTACTTATTTGTTAATGTCCCTTTCACTCAGGTTTATTTTCGGCCAAAATATAAGGCCTTGCATTTTAACCCCTTACATTTGTGAATTTTCAAAATCAATCATATGATTATTTATTATTATGTTTACTGTGTTCATGATTTTTGTAAATTATTTACTTGTTTTTTTGGATTATTTTTTAATTTTACTGAGCAAGCACACATTTATTCAGGTCCTGAGTACGTCGAGTAGTGCTAAGTAGTACTAGTAGCTATATGAGGACAAAACTTTATATAATGTTTGTAAGTACACATATATACCTAGCTAATTTTAAAATAAGTAAATAATTTTATATTTTTATATAGACGGAGATACAAAAATAACCCCGAAAGGTAGGCAGAAGTGTAAAACATCCTCATTTGGCCAAATATGTTTATGATAATTGCACATATTTAAGTAATATTAATCAGTTAATTATCACAAATATTCTTTCACTTCAAGCGTAAAGCATAGTGTGGGAAACTTATTTTCTAAGGAAATAAGTTTTCATGCTAGTACTGCAAATTTCCGTCCGGTTAGATAGGCTCGCCTTCTATCACTAATATATGAATAAAGGCGAGCCTATGATATATGGAGCTAAAATGTATCGTGAAATGTCGGTGCTCAACACGTCTGCCAGTCCATTCGGTGATGTACACGTATGATACTATGTATTTATAATAGGTATTTTTAATTCAATGATGTAGATATTAAGTTGAAACAGTTTCCTATAAATGGATATCATACCAGACACATCGTGTCAATTAGTTTTAATACTTAGGTAATTCTTCCTCACACCTAACTTCTTCTTAACACTTGGCATGTTTTATGGTATAATCAGTCTTTAATTACCAAAAATCTTAGCGACAATATTTGTAATTATGAAGATAATCAACTTTTTAAAAAAATCACCTTTATGTTCACAATTACAACAGTTGACCCCTTTGTAGTTATCCAAAAATCTTTCAAAGTCGGTCAACAACAACTGCGTAAAAAGATGGTGACACGTCTCAACTGCCAATAAGTATAGACAATACTTTATGCCCGTACTCAGATTGGAATTTTGGAGTGCCCAGTTTCGTCAAAATCGATGGTATCCACAGATAAAATTGTCCATAGTAGCAGCAATTGTACAAACCTACTTATTTAAATAGAAATGCGCAGTGGACGTTCTATTTCCCGCCCTTATGAATCTTTATATCACCCTAGAGAAGAATGAGGATGTCTTCATCGTGGCAACACGATAACATCTGTACCGCAGTCACCAACCGATTATTTTTATATTTTCTTCTTGTTTATAGATTCTCTCATGATGTTTCCCATTAGTATTGAAAATTAGAGTATTTAACTTGGGTGAAGTGATCAAATTACACCCAATTATTTAAACAAAGTTCGAGGGTTCTTATTATTTCGAAAAAGCTTAGGTAGGTACCTCTTGTTTAATAGTATTATCGGTACCCTAAAAAACGCGAGGTGGAGCATCATGACACGTTCTCTTTGAAATAATTGAATGTTTCAAAAACGCATTCATACGTAATGACTTCTATGATGGTACCAAACCATGAGAATAATAATACTATTTATAACATCTATGCCAAAACGGAACTGTAACATAACAAATTTATATAATCATTCTACATTTGGACGCAGATGTTTGTATACTAACGCCGGTTGCCGGCCGTAGGATACCATATGATCTATTTTTGTTTTCAAGGTTTATACCAGTATACTGGTGAACTAATATGTTTCTCTAGAATACTGTGTTTGTTTTTCTTTTATATGAGCTAGTTTCAATTGTAGTACAACTGAATTTGCAAAATATCAATGTTTGTAGTGTAAACACGACAAGAGTGTATAACTACGAGTCCACCCACGACTTATTTCCTTCGTGGTGCTGCATCTGTAGTAGCCATAACTTTTTGTTAATTTTTCCTTTAGGATAAGTATGAAACATAATTCGGATGAGTTAAGAAATATCATTTTAAAAAATAGGATTCAGTTAGAAATACAATTTAGGATGACTTATGGACATTATACCTAAATGGAGAATGAGACATAAAACTATACCTTCTTCGCACTAGGTACTACTCATAGTACTACTGCTTATGCCATCATAAACAAAATGTCAGTAAGGAGTTTTTTGGATAACCTTATGTAATTATCAATGTTTCTTCTAATTTTTAGAAACACATGTGTTTGTATGTTAGCGTGAACAGAATAAGAACGTTTGTACATGGTGGGCACCAGCAATACGACCATTTTTGTAAGAAATTAGGTACTTAGGTAAATATCTTATTAGGTAGATAGGTTAGGTTGCATCATACCTTTAGGATGTGTCAGTATAATATATCCAAGAATTATACTATTGGCAAATAAGTTTTGTGATTATTTTAATTAGTTATATCCGCTTGTAAGTATATGATAATTTTATACCTGAAAAAACACTAGGCACTATGGCTTGCTCCTACTGTAGATGAAATTTGTAATATAATAAATAGGTTTTAAGTTAAGTAAACCAATGGAAATATATATTTTTTTGTTAACGTTTTCTACCATGTTATGTAATATATAAAAGAATATGTACAAAATAATAATATATTTTTTATAATAATATACTTGGATTTAATTCAAAATTTGACATCAATAGATAGTTATCCCAACAACCCAAAGTTCTCTTGTTCAGTTACAAGAAATAAAAAGGATAGTTTTTATGGTTGTTCTCTAGAAACGCCCAAAGTAAGAAAGAGTCGACCTAAAACAATATCAGTGAAATAGTGTTGTAAATTAAAACGTTCCACTTTTACGCAATGTGTCTCTCGAAATGATTTATTACTGTTTTTATGTTTCAACACAATAGACGAGAGCATATTGTTCGAACTAAACGGAACAAAGTCTCACCAATTCTATTATATCCGGAATATAGCATGTGGTCGGTTAAAACATTTGAGTGGCATTTTAACAAATCGCCAACACATTTTGCTCTCCCAGTAAATTAGTGACAACCTTAAAAATAGTTTTATATACTTACCTTACCCTAAAAAGGTTTCAATCTTGTAAGATTTTGTAACGATTTCAATGTTTTGTATTAGTTACAAAATACTCACCTCAAACATTCCTGTACACCAGAAAAAAAACGAGGGATTTAAAGGAATATGTACGAAAAGACTTTCGGGAAAAGAATACATCTGCTTGGTTTACCGGCGCCATATTTCCCAGGTAGGAATTTTCCGTAATTGTAACGTCATTTTAAGGTCGGCCACTGACGTAATCTATGTCAGGAGTGACGTTAGTGAGCTCAATATATGACATCAAAATGTCACGGGTACAAGACGTCATATCATAACGTCGAGAATACGTCGTATAGCGACGTAAAGAAAACGTCGTTAAGACGTGTTAGATACGGATGTGACGACTTGTACGTCAATGAAACGTAATTGAAAGACGTCTTATTATGGTTATGATATGACGTCATTGTTACAGCTGACATTATACGCCATTTAGACGTCTTAAATAGGTTTGTAACGTCTGACACGTCTATTAGACGTAGACATGAAAGGTCCCAATAACGTCACTGACGTCACCTTCCTACCTGGGTTAGGAGCAAACCTATTCTTATATCATCAAATTGAAAGTAATTTTGTTGACTGTTGTCCGTGCTGAAATAAAAATAAAACCGCCAAGTGGGAGTTGGACTCGATACCGAGGGTTGCCCAACGCAGAAGGAAGCAAAAAAAATATATACAGTTCTTCAGAGATTCTTACTGGAGGCCGACCCCCGCACTGGGCCGGTTTTTACTATTTTTCAATATACGTTTGATATTGGACAACTATCATACCAAGTTTGATGCTTGTAAGTATAGGTATATAACTATTACCTCGTAAATTACCTGTGGAAGCTGTCAGAAGCGACGAAGGGAAATATACCTACCAGGAGGTGCGCAGCAGTGCCTTCTCAAGAAATGCCATCTTACCCTGCGATCTCCAAGACGCCTGCATAATGAGAGAGGCCTTAGTTCTACGATGGACATCTAGCGGCTGTAGATGTGAACCGGCGCATGGCGGAACAACGTACCTAGGTATATGATGGCAAATAGACACTTCTCTTGACGAATCTTGGCATTATTGCACTCCCATCCGCTCAGTTCAGTTTCACAATTCCTAGGGTAGATACACTATTTTCATTATCCACCAAGCATATAAAAATATTCTCTTGTTTAACATTAAATTGTTCACGACAATGCTTAATAGGTGGACCCCGCATGGGAATACAATAATTACTGCGTTCTCCTCTATAAACTCCATCAAATACCAATTAATAAAAATTACATCTTACATAAAAGTATTAACGTCCCGCCGCGCGGTGCCGATATAAACTGATCGAAATCATCTCCCAGAGCCATAATAAACTAATTGTTTTATTATGTCACGAGCAAGACGCGATAAAAAACCGACAAATGACCACGGAATTGAGACATCCCGCTATCTCTTATTAGACACGTGAAGCCCTTTAGAAATATCTGCCGTCATAAGATAAAATACTATCTATCGAGAAATCAAAATGGCTGCGCCTTAACTTTTTTGGTGTCCCAGCGTGAGCCTTATGCTAATGAGACCCAAAAACAAACATTGTTACAAGCCAAATGTGTAACATACTATAAAAATAAATTAAATAATAAAGGGAATCGTTAAAATGGATGAAATGTCCGTAATTTATCCACGAGTCACCTTTTAGGCATTCCGTGGATGCCTTCTCGGCGGGGTCCCGGCCGCTCTAGACGCGATCTCCGAATAAAAAGGCGCCACAAAAAGACGCATTCAATAAGCCGTTGGCCATTACCGGACGTAATCGATGAGATAAATTAATAATAATGAAATCTATATAGACGCAATGGACAGACGCAGGCGCCAGCCATGTTTGACGTTCAAGTCGTGGTATGGCACTTGAAGAGGTCCCACATTACTTTCATATAAACTTTTCCAAAAGTGTTGCGTAAATAATGGTAAGGACCGTAATACAGTCTATACTAGTAGAATTACGTCAAGAGTAAATGTAATCGATCTACCACTGGGTGCCGACAGTGTATGAAAGGCGCAATGATTGTTCCTTAAGAATCAAATAAAAAGATTCCAGAAAAATATTTGTTTTATTCTTCAAAGAAGCAACAAAAAAGAAATACTTATTCTAATACATAAATGTATTGTAGGCATTTGTGCGACGAGACATGACACGACACTTTGTCTCACAGTCTATTTGGTAAAGATCACTATGAATTTGAAATTATAGCTGGAACCATCCAACTTACAAACGTAACTCGGTAAGCAAAAACCCCATACCAAAACCTACTAATTACAATTTTCATATTATTTTAAGACGTTTAATGGGAACCTAGCCTAAGCAAAAACATTCGGTATGATGGTAGAGCATTTTGTGTAAGCCCGTCTGACCAAAGCTTCTGCCCTCAAATAGAAAATATATCGCCAAGCGCCTGTCCTTAAAAAGCCAATTCTAATTCTGGATTAAAGTCTGTTTAGCATATTCGATCATGTCATCAGTAGAGATTGCACAAAGGCCTATCGGCATTAATAAAACATCAAAATATTTGGATGGAAAAAACTTCCATCGGCAACACTAGAAATTTGAACCTGAACCAAATTATAGTCTTAATATTGTTAGGTTTGCAATAACGTCTGCTATGCGGAATACATTACAAAATCACAAATATAAATTATAGTCGTACTCCCAGGATAGCAGACAAACAACTATTGTCTTGCCAAATTATTTCTGTAGATGTTCGCCACATCTTGGAGTAGATGTGCATTCAAACGAGGGAGACATCCCAGCAGCCGCTTGATATACACGTATTGGAAAAGTCACTAAACAGTATATTTGAGATCAATATACGAGGATCAATGCAGTTTCAAGTCCCGCTAAAAATGATCTTTTACTAAACCAAAGTCGGTACTATCGTTACCAATCCATTTTGACAAGAGTAATCAGAACAACAGGTTTATTCAGATAAAAGGAGGTTAATGTTTACTAATAATATAAAGCGCAAACCACAACGCCAACGTGAGCAGAAGCAAGCTTAGCTCACGTAGCTGCGACATCTTCTGACAATTCGATTCACACCTAGCCTTGTACAGTTAAACTAAACAAGCTAACTATCCTTTATCTATGTAGATTATAGCTTATCTACACTCGAGAGCAATGAATCCGGGTCACTTAAAGAATGTTAAAAATCTCGGAAACTAAAAATGATAGGTTAATGCAATAAATTGTATTTAATAGACAATGTAATACTCCTTAAATGAAAGTAAAAAAAATATGAGTCACCATACATTTTATTAACACAAAATTACATAAAGAAAAAAACTGCTGATCTCTCCTTAAAACAAAAATAGGAAACATGAAATTTTTGAACTTTATTACGATTTTCTTGAATTTTAATACTTCGTATTGCCTCCTCGTGCTTCCATTACTGCGTTTACGCGGTTTGGCATGCTGTACACCAAGTTCCTTATACGATTTTGGGGAATATTCTCTCATTCCTCTGTGAGAGCAATTTTGAGCTCACGAAGCGTGATTGGGGGAGGGTTTCGTTGTTTTACGCATCTGCCTAGCTCGTCCCAAGCATGCTCGATCGGGTTGATATCCGGGCTGCGCGCTGGCCACTCCATACGAGTAATGTTCATCTCTTGAAGGTAGTCATTCACAATCCTACCTGTATGAGGTCGGGCATTGTCATGCATAAATATAGCATCCTCACCTAAATTGACCATAAATGGACCAACGTGATCATTGAGGATTTCTTCCACATATCTTACGCTAGTTAAAGAGCCGTTTTCTATGATCACCAGCTCTGTGCGACTTTCAGAAGAAATTCCGGCCCACACAAGTACAGACCCACCACCGTAGGCTACTTTTTCTTCGATGCATGCTTGCTTGAATCTTTCCCCTGGTCTTCGATACACTCTGTGTCTTCCATCGTGCTTGTAGAGCATAAATTTTGATTCGTCGGAGAACATAACTTTTGACCAATCTTCAATACTCCAATTTACGTGGCTCTGGGCATATCTTAGTCTCGAAATACGATGCCCACGCTCCAGTTTAGGGCCGTTTGCAGGTCTAAGGGGTTTTAAGTTAGATTCAGCAAGCCGACGTCTTACTGTCCATGCACTTGGGTTACTTCCTCCGAGGCGTCGAAACTGATTGGTGAGTTCAGTTCCTGTGAGAAAGCGATTTCGAAGCATGGTGTTCACCAAGTATCGGTCTTCTCGTGCTGTGGTACACCTGGTTCTGCCCGTTCCTGGTCTGCGTAGGTTAGAACCAGTTTCTTCGTAACGTCGGAGAACTCTTTGTACTGTTGACAGCGACACACCGACAGTCCTGGCTGTATCGCGCTGACTCCGGCCGGTTTCCAGCATTGTAAGTATTCTGGTGCATTCTTCAGGCGTAAGCGACATAATTTCAGCTTGAATAATGAATATAGAGCACTATCAACATGGTTTATGTACCCACATAAATGACAGATTACAAACAAAAGCAAAACCAAATGCTGTAATTTCGTAGTTCCATCTTCGAAAGTGGCCCTTTTTCAAATTTGATTTTTTTATGATATAACTTTACAATAACTAAGAAGTTTTAATACCTTCATTTAAGGAGTATTGCATTGTCTATTAAATACAATTTATTGCATTAACCTAGCATTTTTAGTTTCCGAGATTTTTAGGATTCTTTAAGTGACCCGGATTCATTGCTCTCGAGTGTAGTTGACTGTACGCTAGCATACTGATCGATTCCAGCATATAGATAAGATTGAGGAATTACACGAGCACCTAAGCAAAACTTGAAAGAAATCGAAGAAATACTAATAAGCCGTGGATTTTATCAACATCAAAAACTTCCACCGTTGAACAACGGCATCCCATATTGCATGGGTTTGACATAGTTCCCACACTTGGCAGGCGTCTTGGGGAGCGCAGTGTAAGATGGCAGCTCTTCAGAAGGCCTACCATCTTCTGGTACTTTTTCCTTCGTCATCTTTTACAGGAATATGTCAGGGGGGTGAAATTCCAGCCCGATACCCCATGTGGGATATTTCACGATTAGGCAAGTGATAATATAGTAACCACGCGAAGTAGGTACCTACTTCTAAAATTTATGTAAGGGAATTCTTTTAATGTCAATGTGCATGATAAAAACAACACCCATAGTGTGTGTCTACCCAAATGAGTTGCGGGATGCGGGAATCAGGAACAGCATCTGGGGTAGGGCTGCCATCCGTCCGGGATTCCCCGGACTTGTCCTAGTTTCGAGGGCGTCCGGGGGGCGTCCGGTAGGGGCTTTCAAACAGTTTCCGGGTGAAACCCAGACAGTGCTACATACAAGTTAACTCCTGCGCTGCAAAATCTACAACTACCGAACTTCCCCCGCGTGATCGGGCCCCCACCGTAAAGACCAGTACTATTCGCTAAAAACATCTAGTGAATTCTGACGGAAAACATGGCAATCTTGCGTGATATTAGTTGGGAACCCAAGTTATAATGTGACTTTTTCACTAGTCTCGCGGCAGTGGACGAAGGAGAAAAACTCACTAAACATACACGGTTGCTTCTCTGATCAAAAAAAGTATAAATTTTAAGGAACTGAGTTGCTTTGACCATTACAAATTCTTCTTGGCAAAGAAAGATCACTTTGGCAAAAAATTGAACATCTGAAAAATACCGAAATAAGTAAAAATATCTTGAGCTCGTCAAAATTTAAGCTCGTTACTTACGTATAATTTACATTTAAAAAAATAGTTTTATGGTTATGGTTACTTAATCCTTTGGCATCCGAGATTACGAGAACAGTATAATTTCATTCACAAATGGACGATATCATCCAAGCGGATGTCTACGTAACCAAACAAGATGACTTAAAGTTTTGTAGCTTGTAGTTTCTAATGACTAGCTATTTCATTATTTATAATAACAAACAAAAAAAAATATTTTACCTTGATGCCAAATAACAGTACTGTACTGTATCAGACGGATTGTCCACTGCTGAACACAGCCTCCTCCATTAAGGGCCATAATCCCCACGCTTGGCAGGTTTTTTAAAGATGTTGTCCGGTATCGATGATTTAGGTGATGGCAGCCCTAATCTGGGGTAACAGCTAACTAGCCTTAAACTGATTACTTTTTACTTCAAAGCTAGAAGATACGTGTCGAAGATAATTAAGACAATATAAAATCAGATTTTACATTTCTAGTACAATATTAACTTTCAAAAGGTGACCGACCCGTGGTACAACTGCGATGTCCAACTGGTTGTACTACGGAGAAGTAAAGTTAGCCATGGTTCAACTCTTTTTTTATATATTTATGATTATGATCCATGGTACAACGGTGGAATTATGTCCAACTGAAGAGAATGAATGAAATGAGAATGACTAAACAGGTATACATGGGACAAGTAAACGGAAGTGTTGGAAGGGGAAGATCTAGGCGAACGTTCCGAAATCAGGCCAGGTCAAAAGTACCCTAAACCGACGCTTATGTATGAAAGGATTGATGAGTATAGATGAAGCGAAAGAGATATGTCAGGATCGTAGTAAGTGGAAATCCGTGGTCTCTGCCTACCCCTACGGGAAAGAGGCGTGATTTTATGTATGTATGTATGGAGTACAACCAGTTGGACATCGCAGTTGTACCACGGGTCGGGCACGTTTCAAAAACGTTTTGGAGCAGTGCTGGCCCAGTGGCTTAGAATTGCCGCACAGGATGTTCATGGTTCGAATCCCGCAATGTGCTTGTGCTTGTCCGTATGGTTGTAGGGCATTTTACAAATGCCCGCCTGGCTAGATACCATCCACAACTAAAAAATCTGTCGCCAAGCAAATAACAGTTTGTTCCAGCAGCCGTCCTTGAGAGCCAGTAATTGTAAGTGATGACAGGGAATGAAACTAGATATAGCGATGTAGCGAGGCGGCTACGCGGTTGCAGCGGGATCATACCCGACGATGCACCTAGGCCGCGCCGCGACTCCGTTCATACGAGAACGCGATTCAGGCGCAGCGCTGTTTCGTCTGAACGGAGTCTTAGGAAGCAGGATCAGAATGAAACAATGCCCAATGAAAAAGCTCGCGGGGAAGTGATTAATATACTTAACTTCCATTTCTATACAGACAATATCATGAAAAATATGGAAATTATAATCGGAAAACACCAATGTCAGTTTGACAGCTGTCAATCCTTTAACCTCTTACGGAGTTCTTTTTATGTCAATTGTAGTCAATATGATATCCCAAATCCAGAGGCACTACTTGCATCGTTTGGCGACGTTGCCATGGGGATAATATACATAATTTAACAGGTTTTGCTTAAGGGAAAGAATTTCCCCGAGACACAACAGGCATCCTTTGGTTCTGTTATTGATATATTTTAACCTTTGGCACAACTGGTGGTGCCTAAAGGAATAACAAGTCCTGAAGTCAGTGCACGACTGATAGTGCCACGCAGTTGGGCCGCCACGAGTAAGTAACGACTCAGCAATAATGAGGCGCTACCATAAAATTGAAAAATAATCAATAGGCTATGTTATTATTTAAATTATTTGTTTCCTCGTGGCAAACATTTTCGACACTAGATGAGAGCGTCTTCACTTCTTCAACAATCTCCTTGGCTTTTAAGATGACGTTTACTTATGCCACTTGCATCATCATCTGGGTTCCGAAAGATACGAATCGTACAAATGGAGCTTTGCCTTATCTGGAAAATTGTCAGCTGATAATAATCTTTATTCTTTTTATAGTATATCCTGATTTAAAGATACAATTAAATTAATTTATACTTGTTTTATCATTAATTTTTTTGCAAACTGTACCAAGTTCTAGTTTTACGTCACGACATGGCGCTAGGCCGATCCTATTCTTATTTTAATCGCATTGTAATGATGTAATTTAATTCTTTAGGTTACTCTTATTTCTAACATACATGTGACACCAAAAGTAGTAGGAGGTATATAGTGTTGATTTAAAAAATAAAATAATATTTAAGTTTGTTTAATTTTTTATTGGTAAATTCACATTAAAATTATAGACCACGTTGATGACAGATGGGATTTCTACAGACAAAATTTAGATTATGTATTACTATGATACTGTATCGGTACTTCTCAATTTCTAAAACTACATCAATAGCTACATCGATTAAGGGTGCATAAATGCTTCGAAATATCAGTGACAGAAGTGAGCCAGCAATGAGACCATCAGGAAAATAGAAAAGTCGAAAATTCACAATCACATCGCTCATTTACGAATTCACGATACAGATCGAACACCAAAAATATATCTATATTAGACGACTACGTTCACATAATCGTTACTTAAAATAAGGATAAAAACGCGCGCGCGAGTCGCGAAACTCAGACCCAGACGCAAACGGAACGTTAAATATAATTTAATGCTATCGATTATTCCATTAATGGTCGCGCTAACTCTGTCGCGATACATTGGCGCGTCTCTAACTCTGTCGCACGCGCCGCGGTCTAACTATTTAATAGAGAAATGACGCGGGCCCGCGAGCTTGGCACCTGAGATTCAGCGCCCGCGGCCCGCGTCCTCACACGTCTCATGCGCACCGCTCTCAACTATTGTACAAATTACATTAAATAGTCACAGGGTAAATTTCAGTCCGAGTCTAGTAAAGGAGTTAAATTAGACTGGTCGAGGAACGTATAGGGTTGGTGCGGGGCGGTGCGATCGGCGCTTGGCGCTTACGAGTCCCACCAGTCAGGGCCGCCGCCGCCACCGCCGCCGCCGCCGCCGTACGACCCGCCATAGTTCCCGCCGTAGTTGCCTCCGCCTCCGCCGTACCCACCGAATCCTGAATAAGAATAATCATTCATTAAATATATAACATAACAAGCAATTAACTATATATTAACAAAACCCTGCCTTGGCCCAACAAAATACAAATCAAAAGCATCTATATCTAGATATGATATTAACCAAGATCCGCTCCTACACGGTGCACGGGCTTTGGCTAAAACCTATAGGACGGCAGATCACATTTTTGTCCTAAACATAACTAAGAAACAACACATTAATGCGACACACACCCAGATGAACAAAGATTCAAAACTTGTAACACCTCATCCATCTTCAGAACTTAAAACAACTCTTACCCATTGTCATGCAACTGGCTGTATTTTGCCCACAGGCTATGCTAACATAAATATCACCAATGCCTACATAGCTTAAGTTGTAACACTGACTTAACACAGAAAACTTCAGGTATATGCGAGGTCAGCAACCGAGTGGGACTATGGCACTAAATTCTGTGAGTGCCTGACTCAGTTTCGGAGCGTGCCTTTTGATATAAATTCGCGCGGCACTTATTTACCTTCACTAAAATATTTTCGTGACATTATAGTACTATATTTTAATAAGCATTCTGAACGACATAATAAAAATTCTGTTAGGAGAAAAATAATTGCCTATTGGCGAGGTCCGAATCCCGCTAATACCCAATTATAAGTTTAGGTTGCTGGCGGGCTACTATAGCTTTGAGGTAAAGCGACAGCCATGTAGCCGCGGGTTCGGATCTTAATAGCAGTTATTTTTATCAGCTCACTAGCTCAGAAAGGTTCTATTTATTACTCAAAATACTGTGGGGAAGTGCTACCTTAATACCTATTTCTATCGACAAGCAGTTGTTCGCATTACTGTGTTCCAGTTTGAAGTGTATGGGTGCTGGTGAAATTTCAAGCACAAGAAACTTCACAACTTTGTGCCTCAGGGTGATGGGCACAATACATCTGTTATAACAGACGCTACCACTTAAAGTTAGATGGGCCTCGTACTTACTCCGTCACAATCACATGTATCCTAGTATTACAATATGTAATACTAGGATATTTGCGAGGCAGGTATAATGTGATACTGACCACCGGATGCGCCGGCGGAGCGCGCCGGCTGGCGCGACTGTGTGCGGAAGTCTCGCGCTCCGAAGGCGCTGCTGGAGGCGAACCGGTTGCCGCCGCCGCCTCCGCCACCGCCGCCCGACCGGCTGCCGCCCGTGCGACGGCTCCCGCCGCCTATGCGTCCGTCCGCAGCCGTGCTTGTCAGCCAACTGAACATACAAACACATTATTGCACAAATTCAAGCGTTCATAATCTATGGTGCAGATCCTATGAATATACGTGATTTCGACAAGGATTGTAGCGTGACTCTTCCGATACTGACGTGACCGATAGGCCTGCACCGACCTATGTAGCATGGTAAGACACAGAATTCAGTTTGAGCCAAAATTTCGTCAAGTGGAGAAAAAGATATGCCCACATTTTGGCTGCGTACACCTTTGAGAAGAGAAATCTTACATTGAAGATATTGTATAAAATCTTGGATTCATTTTTATACTTTGCTGCCTGTCAGCCTTCAACTCTCTTGGGGAATATTCTCATTGTTAGTATATCCTTCAGTTATTAATGGTGTCAAGATGGTGATAGATATCCTATTGTACAGCAACACTGTGACATCTCAGTCTGATATTGTGTTATTTTCTAAGCACATGTATCAGACTCGTTTTTTCCTTAGTCACCTTTTACGATGATCATAATTATAATAACAAATATATAAAATAATTTTTAATTTATTAATATTTTATGTTAACCTACCAGTTAGAAAACAGTAAAGAAATATCAAGTGACAATCTCGCCTACTTCTCTAGCTAATCTGACGTGACTTCATAAAGGCTATGTAGCCTATCCGGAAGAATTTCCAAAGCGATTCGCTCCTACAAAATGCATAACCAGGTCTTTACATCCTTCATCCTGCTTGCAGCTCGACCAGCTCACTAACGAGATTGGTTAACCGTGGTTAGTATCACTGACAAATTAAGTTGCGACGTGACGTAATACACATACAATCTATAGTGTTCAAACTCCCTCCTTTCATGTCTGAAACAAATCGATACATTCCAATTTAACTTCAGAGATCACTTACTTAGGTACATCCTGTTTGGCTTCAACAAGCAGCTCGACCAAGTCCCGGGCGAGGCCGCGGTTAGTGTCGTTAAAGAAGGAGGTGGCGACGCCGAGGTTGCCCATACGGCCGGTACGACCGATGCGGTGCACGTACTCCTCCACGTCCGAAGGCAAGTCGAAGTTGATCACGTGACGCACGTGAGGTATGTCCAGACCTGTACATTATTACAGAATTATGTATCATACAGTTTTGTTACAGGCTTGACAGGGGAGTAAACGTGAGTGTTTCAGGAGTCGTGGAAGTTGGCCCTTTAAACCTTCTCCCATGTTGCAAATCCAGGCAGCCTAAGCTTCTTTCTTTTAACACAATGAGCACAGCAAAACCTAGATAGAACTCCAAGTCTATGCTTCATTTAAAAATATGACTGTAGACAAGAAAATCTAATAACGGAATCAATTATCCTACACTCGTGATTCTTAAACACCTAGACTAGTTGTATGTATACTTTATGTAACTTTGCTAGTTGGAACAAATTGATGCACCCGACACACACATGGTGAATCCATGAAATGCTAAGTAATTCGTCTCGTTTAAAATTAAATATATATAACCTGAAAGTAAAGACAAACCTACCAAAGGTATAGACAGTAGTCTGTGGTATTTATTTTATTATATGTATGCCATATAAACAAATCGATACATACAAAATGATACACTAAGAGCAGAAACGTGAACGATATATAAAAAGTTGTAGAAAGATATTTATTATATTAGGGGTACAGGTTTATGGATTGATTACCTCTAGCCGCGACAGCAGTGGCGACTAGTATGGGCGTCTGTCCGGTGCGGAATCGGCGAAGTGCTTCTTCGCGCTCCCGCTGCGAGCGATCTCCGTGGATCGACGTCACCGGATAGCCCTGGTGGTCTAAATACTCCTCCAGCTGGTCCGCGCCTGTACATAAAACAATACACATTAGTATGTGTATTCTATGAGTCTCGAAAATTAATTACCTTATTAATTACAAAGATGATAAATTAAAATTTACTGTCAATGTGATATGTTCTTAAAGGTTTTGTCATGTTTAATATACCAAGTAAGAATGTAAACTTTTAGATAAGGAAACAATTAGCCATATTTGATTATTCATACTGTTAACAATTTTTTCATACATTAATTTTTAGGTATAATTTACCAAAATAAGCAGAACCTGATCGTACTGTAAAGATTCATTGTTTTCTTGTAAACAGCTCTTCAGTTATCATCGAATTACCAAGGTATGGACATATTCCACCATGCATCACCACTCAACTTGAGCAAATATATTCACACAAGAGAGCGTGCAAGTCTATATAAGACTTGATAGATCATATAATTACCCTTCTTGGTCTCCACGAAGACCAAGACCAGCTGGTCCTCTTCGGGACGCGCGCGCTGGAGCAGGTTGGACGCGTTCAGTAAATCTAGCAGGTACGAACGCTTGTTGCACTCGTCTACCCACACCACCTTAAACAACACAAATTACGAATTATCTTCCTGTAATAGATATATACTATGTATGTAACAAATCACGTATCTGCGATTCTCTAGTTTAATTTCATTATTAAAAAACGTATTCAAAACAGATCCTAATAAAGGAGGGAATGGCATGACAAGGAGCGGATAGAAAAGTAGCTGTGCCCATTCCTACACAAAAAGAGGTTTCAGATTCATGTAAATTTGATTAAATGGTAGCTACACGCAATATGGAAAAGCACATTCAAAACAGCATTTTATATCTGATACACAGATATACAATAAGGTTAAGACAGCTGATAGGAACTCACAAGGGAGCTTACTTAATTGTTTGCCTTTTAAAAATAAGACAGACTGTTGAAAATGTAATGCACGTAAATCAAGTAAAGTACACTAAAATTGCATAGAAACTACAAACCTTCTGAGTAATATTCTCGGAAGTGGAACCAACACGTCCCACAGCCAAGAACACGTAGTTGTACAAGAAATCTTGGGCCAACACTTGGATCTGCTTCGGGAACGTAGCAGAGAACATGAGCGTCTGCCGATCCCCGGTCTTCGGCATAGTGTGGCACTCGACGATTTTCCGGATCTGGGGTTCGAACCCCATGTCCAGCATTCTGTCGGCCTCGTCGAGAACGAGATGGCGACAATGGTCGAGAGCTACACGCTCGCGAGTAAGCATGTCCACGAGTCGGCCGGGCGTGGCCACTAACAAATGGCAACCACGTTCAAGCTCGCGGAACTGATCGAGGATCGGGGATCCACCGTATCTGCGAAAAAAAGAGGGAAAGCGTTGAAAACATGTTAGCTATAAATACAGCTTAGATGATAAATAACGTGTAATTTTCTTTAATATATTTTTTTACTTCCGGTACATTATTTTAATAATTATTTTACTGCTTTATACGATAAACAGATATTAGGAAGTTTTTTTATTATGTTACCTTGCCTTGGGTTATGGGGGAAACATCTGTTTGACTGTCGACGTCTTTCGGTTGATGATAATGATAATAATGATTACGAGTTGAAAGTAACTCTACTTTATGTCTCTATTGATGATCAACTCGAGTGTAGTTATCAATTACACCAATGAACTGTGGGCGTTGTTTTTAACGATTTACTATTTCATGATTACCATATTTTATCATTGCCGTAAACTAGGTATGTCCCAAAAATCTGAGATGGATGGATCTGGAGAAATATTCTAACAATTCAATTGTGTCAGATAATAGAACTAAATTTACGTAACACAAGATATTCGCATTAAACACGTTTTGACTAATAAAGGGTATTTAAACACGAACTTTGTTTTCTAAAACAAAGAATTTAGATGTAGATGATTTATATTTTTATTGTATTACGAAGAAAAAAGGTTGTTACCGTCCTGTTGAAACCACATGTCAGAGATATCCACGTCATTAATAATGGGCCAAAATTTAGTAGTTAACATCTCGCGAAATAGACCCGCCATATCCACGTCATTAATAATAGGCCAAAATTGAGTAGTTAACATCTCGCGAAATAGACCCGCCATATCCACGTCATTAATAATAGGCCAAAATTGAGTAGTTAACATCTCGCGAAATAGACCCGCCATTTCGGCAAAAAGTAATTAAAAACTTTGGTGAAAGAATCGACCATCTGTCAGCGTGCTCGTGGTGGACATTTGCCAGATATAATTTTTCATTCATAATTGACAAACTTTTCTCTTTGTAATACAATAAAAATTTAAATCATCTTCATCTAAATTCTTTGTTTTATTATGTTTTAGGAAACGAGAGTTCATGTTGAAAAACCGTTTAGATAAAAAAAAATATTTGGATACAAAATTTGACATTTATCTAGCTACATAATCTAGCTAGGCCTATGACTGAACAATAGTAAACAGTATAATATTATACCACAATATCCTCATAAGGCCATGGCAATGTTTCTCAAGGGTGACCTACCATTGTTATTCTATTAGCAGCTGAAGCGTGTATGTGATAATAAGATTGCACAAGTTATAAATAAACACTGGACTCCGACACTCAGACGATAACAATGCAGTGAACCACTTTGCTTTGTACTCAAATGCATAGTACACTGTAGTTTATCTGACCCAATCGCTACGTCCCGTCGGGTCGTATCAAAAGCATCTCATAAAAATTTCACCTGTCTCAGAAAACAGAAATCCGGATAAGAAGTAAATTTCCTGTTTGCCTCCAGGCTCTACATGCCTTTAGCTGTCGTGAGATATAAATGAATCAGAAAACAATGAAACCTTGGCCAGAACACGTTTCCGTTGAGAGGATTTAGACATCTCTACCTTTCACAAAAAACTGTGTAAAATTCAAAATTTTAACTTTATCTAAAACTAATGGCTTCGAGTATAACCCTATGGAGTTAAATACTGAACATTATTTCGCATATACCGCTGTGTTTTTGTTCATGGCAGCAGTTCATGATTTTGTGTATGTGTACGTTGGCTCTTTGGTTTTTTAAAATGACTATTGAAGATCTCCATTGATGTTATCTATACTGATATATCACGGACTAAATGAAGAGTTAAAAAAAAGGTATTTTCCTTCTGAAGGAAGTAAGGACAGCTCATCTAGTCGCAAAGTATTATTTTCACTTTATTCATAGTTTAACAGAATACTTTAGCTGAATTTCAATGATTTAAAATTATTATTTTGTACATCATTTTAGTTTTAAATGAAATTAGGTTAAATTTGTTAGTTTCGTCGTGGAAAACTAGGTGTAGTAGCTTGAAGTTGCTTATAACGTAACATAAACAGACCAGACTCTTAAACGAAATTTATAAAATGGACTCTAACATATTAAAACTCCTGCAATTTCATTAATTCCAATTAATTACAACGGTTTTTATTTTATCATACGAAAATAGTTTTAAGGATAGTTTGTTTCATGATTATTCAGAAGATTACTTGATGACATCTATTCAAATTCAAATCCCTTTATTTCAGGCAAAATTGTACCCATATTCACCAAATATAATATAAAATCTAACACATTATTACATTGATACCATACAATACATCTAGATATGAATGTCTATTTCTCGACATTCAGGTGCTACACAGCAACCATTATTATTTTGAAGCGCTCGTAGCGAAGTTTACTTAGCTGTTCTCAACCGATCAGCAAAGTTAAGCAGCGTCGCGCGCGGTCATGAGTTGGATGGGTGACCGTTAGTGACATTACTACTGAGCGTTTCCGTGCTTCGGAGGGCACGTTAAGCCGTCGGTCCCGGTTGTTGTCTTAGGATGGCTAGGGAATTTTGCGAATGCCCGCCTGGCTGGCTACCACCCTCAAGTAGAAAATCTGTCGCCAAGCACCTAACGGTGTGTTCCGGCAGCTGTCCTTGAGAGCCAGTACTTCTAGGATAGCCTGAACAACATCTTCGACCACATCATCACTTACCATCAGGTGAGATAGTGGTCAAAGGCTAACCTATCAGGCATAAAAAAAAAATATATAAAAGAAAATTTTGAAGCGCTCATAGTGAAGTTTGTTTCGCTGTTCTTAACCGATCAGCAAAGTTAAGCAACATCCGCCGCGGTCATGAGTTGGATGGTTACCAGGTATCGACATTACTACTGAGCGTGCACGTGCTTCGGAGGGTACGTTACGCCGGTCTTCTAGGTTAGCATAAAAAAATTAAGTAAAAATAACTCTCCTCTGTAATAATCAGGCTACTTTGTTTTCGAGAATTATTATATCCGTATGGGCCGGACACCGGCTCTGACTCTTTGTACACCCATCAGCAATAAACACATAATACACGTATAATGTAGAAAAAAACTTATTGTCGCCTTCTTTTTTGACTAAATACTCCCTTACTTTATTAAGTTGTTTATTGCGTCATTAAGCGACGAAATATAGATACGTCGTAGGTTGTACGTCGCAGTAGGAAAGAGTGACGGCGGATTCACAACAGATCAACAGCTGTTATATAGCCCCTGATTGCCTTCCTCATTTGCTCGTAATCCCCACTCTTGGCAGGCGTTTTGGGGATCGCAATGTAAGATGTTCTTCAACAGCAGGCGTCTTGGGGATAGCAGTGTAAGATGATTTCAACAACAGACGCTGCTGCCCTTGTTGTTTTTCCCTTCGTCGCCTACAGGAAGATATACGTATGATGACCCTCCTTTTTCGTGCCTCACGTAGGTAATGAGGGCACTTTGTATTGCACGCTACTTGGGGGCCCTTCCAGTTCGGGCATTTCCTGGCCACGTGGTCACAGTCCACCGCTAAGTGCTTCCCAGGGCATTTCACACAGCGCGGGGGTCTATGAAAGCCAACGCATGCCCAAAAGCTTGGCAGCGGTGGCATTGTACCGTACATTTTCTAGAGGCCCAACCTTTTTTTTTTTTTTTTATGGCTTATAGGTTAGCCTTTGACCACTATCTCACCTGATGGTAAGTGATGATGTGGTCGAAGATGTTGTTCAGGCTAACCTAGAAGTACTGGCTCTCAAGGACAGCTGCCGGAACACACCGATAGGTGCTTGGCGACAGATTTTCTGCTTGAGGGTGGTAGCTAGCCAGGCGGGCATTCGCAAAATGCCCTACCACCATGCAAATGTTTCACGCTGATCTTTCTCTACAGGAAGATATGAGGGTATGAAATTGTAGTTCAGCACCCCACGGGAGGATTACAGAGAGAATACTTTGAATCATAGATTATTCTTGACTTTAATCATGGCAGATAATAGTATCTGACTGATAATCAAGTGACGAATTAGAATAAGTAAGTGGGTAAATTTACTTCGACCTACTTGCAATCTACAATCCACTTGTTTCATTTGCGTCTGAGGCCTGTTATCTTGAAATATGTATAATCCAAGGCATTATGAAGTATGCAGGCATGAATCATTGCTAAGTGTGTATACTTACACGACACATGGGCGCACACGGGAGCGGTATGCGAATTTTCTAGCCTCATCAAATATCTGGGTGGCGAGCTCGCGAGTGGGAGCCAGCACCAATCCCAGCGGACATTGTTTGCGTCGGTTAAACGGCCTGAAAGAAAAACAATTACCAAAAGTTGCATTAAAGTCATACACAAAATCAGTTTCTTTCGCTATATATTGGTAAATAATACTGCAGGAGTTACTGCTGGATATCATAGTCACCACCGAAATAGCTTGAACCAACTGTCATCATCCTTTAATTTAGATTTTTTACAATGGTTTTACTATTGGTTTTATTTATATCATTATTTATGAGAGTGTAAGACGAGAGATATGTCAAGAACGTTCGAAGCGCTAGCGCTAGCGAAGTTTACTCAGCCATTCTTAACTGAGCAAGTTAAGCAACGACCGTCGCGGTCACGACATGGGTGACCGCTACCGACATTACAACTGAGCGTTTCCATGCTTCGGAGGGCACGTAAAGCCGTCGGTCCCGATTGTTGTCTTACGATGGCAGCCGATATAGCACAGTGGTAGGGCATTTTGCGAATGCCCGTCTGACTGGCTACCACCCAATCTGTCGCCAAGCACCTAACGATGTGTTCCGGCAGCTTTCCTTGAGAGCCAGTAATTCTAGGTTAGCCTGAACAACATCTTCGACCACATCATCACTTACGGTCAGGCGAGATAGTGGTCAAATGCTAGAGCCTATCAGCAATAAATTAAAATGACGTAGCATATTGAAATCCAAGGCATCCGCGTATCGCGACACAGATGTTACGTTGTATATACTGTATCAGCCGGATCGTCCACTGCTGAACACAGCCTCCCCCCCCTATTAAGGGGGTATTTGCCATAATCCCCACGCTTGGCAGGCGGCTTGGGTATCGCAGTGTAAGATAGTAGTTCTTTAGAAGGCGCTGCTGCCCACCTTCCAGTATTTTTCCCTTAGTCGCCTCTTACGACACCCACGGGATGATATGGGGAGGTGCAATTCTAACCCGGCACCCCACGGGAGAAACGTTGTATATACTGACCCCATATTCTTGACGGGCCCCGCCTCGTATATCTGATTGAGTATGGGCACCAGGAAGGCGGCCGTCTTGCCAGAGCCGGTCTGGGCGCACGCCATCAGGTCTCGGTGTGCCAGCACGATCGGTATCGCGTACTTCTGCACCGGCGTCGGCTTGTCGTAGCGAGCCGCCGCTATGTTCGAACGCATTATCTCCGTCAGGTTAACATCCTCAAACTGTAAAACAATAATACAAGTCATTACATTAAACATTTATTATCAAATAACACTGACTTCTATCACTGCAAATATGAAATACGCAATTTCCCTTGCGCTTGGATAACACATTTTTCTAGTTATTATGATTTAAACACCCACTGAACCGATTTTGATGAATGTATATGGGACCCATAAATGACGGAGTTATGAGGTAACAAACACTAAAAAAATCTACAACCGAATTGGGAACCTATTATTTTTTTTGAATGTTTGTTATAAAAATAGCAATAAAGGTAGCATCTGAGAATATTATAGCTAGATACGGATTAGATTTGAACATTAATGTTCATATGACCAGGGTCAATGCAAGATTTGAGTTTATACATAACACAGCGCAAGTTTGCTTAAACCTGCATATCTTGTAGACAACTGAACTGATTTTGGTCAAACTTGGCTAACAACATGCGATTGTTGTTAGCGAAGTTTAACCAAAATCTGTTCAGTTGTTTTAATTGCCATTGAATAAAAAACTTGATTAAAATCGATTCATCCTTTTGGAAGCTACGATGCCACAGACACATACAGAAATACACACGTTGAACTTATAAAACCTCTCTAAGTATTAAAAATAAACAAATATGTAAGCATAGTGCTCCAATTATCAGTTCTGTGTGACACGATGTCTGTGTTACAAGGACGCTGCTGCGGATGCCATAGCAAGAATATTTGAGTCAAAGTAACGCATTGACTCAAAAACATCTTTTAAAACTAAGATCGTATCAAAGGGGAATGGAAAGGAGTATGTTGGGCGTGACGTTAAAAGACCGCAAAAGAGCAGCAGACATTAGATATACAACAAAGGTGGAAGACGTACTAAAGAAAATAAGACGGTTAAAATGGCGATGGACAGGACATATGACAAGGGAAAGCAGAATGAAATGGACTAAAATTATAACAGAATGGCAGCCACGTGATGGCAAAAGAAAAAGACGCTGACAAGCTAAAAGATGGACAGATGATATCAAGATTATTGGAGGGACACTCTGGTCTAGAAAAGCTATCGATAGGGAAGAATGGAAATAGCTGGAAGAGGCCTATGTGTCACTGAACACGCTGACCACTAAACCGGGAAACCCGATGTATTAGATTTAAGTTTAAATAATTTGCTACTGCGTATAAAATCATTGTTTAGTATCAGCAATAAAGGCTAATAATATTAACGTAAATATATAACATCCATTTCATATGGACATTAAAAAAAATTTAAACGTTTAGTATAAGTATTATCCTTTTCACTACCGGCATCATAACAAAAGAGGGCAAGACATTTTAGCACCATTTTAGTAGATATATAAAGAAGTTTTTAAGACTGACAATTTTATCCTTTCACCACCATCTTACCAATTGGTAAGCGATTTTGTGGTCGAAGATAGTAAACAGGCATAACCTAGAATGTGCTGGCACTCAAGGACAGCTGAAGGAACACGTCGTTAGGTGGTTAGCGACAGATTTTCTACTTATGGGTGGTATCTAGCAATACAAGCATTCGCAAAAATGTCCTATAACCATGTAGTGAAGCTAAAGCCCGCGGCGGGATTCAAACCATGAACCCTTGCATGGCTGGAAGAAGACTATTGTTTGTATTAGCGACTGAGAAATCTATACAGCAATATCTGCGTATTTTAAAACCGATAAAGACGCCGACGTTCCATATAAAAAAAACTAACAATTGAACCATCGTCATTTATTATCTCTATATTTATTAGATTGCAGATAATTACAGTGAAATAGTATAATTCGACAGATTAACATGAATTAATCGTACAAATTGCATTAGCAATCAAATGGGCCAACTGCCAATTCTTCTCTAGTCAATTTAAAATATGCGTTAGGGAATGGTTATTTTTAATTTCACGGTTACTATACGCTCGTCCTCTAAAACTGTCACATTCTTGAGTCACAATCTTGAGTGGGCTAGATCACTGAGTGACGCAAATGAAAGATAATGCTGTCTACTAGGTTTTATTATCAATGATTAGCTACCAAAGCCACCTCACCTGATGGTGATTTGGTCAATGATAGTAGCAGGCTGGACCGATCAAATGGGAACTGATGGTCAAGGACATTTGCTAAATCTAAACGTTCCATGCTTGACGTAAGACTTTCAAATGGAGGGTGGTAGTTACCCAGGCCAAGAATCAAAATATACCATTAGTTAGAATGGTGAAAAGAGCATTTTTCCAATGGTCGCCTGGCTAGCTACCACCCTCAAGTAGGAATGCTGCCGCCAAGCACATAACCGTTGGTTCCGGCAGCGGTCCTTCGGAACCAGTAATTAAAGTCCTAGTCCGTATATCATCACTCGACCACATCGTGAAGTAACAAGTTGGTAGCCGACTGCACGTAGCAGCAGCATACGACATGTCGTCGCGTCATGTCGCTGCAGTCATGATTTCGAACCCGACTGCAGACGGCAACAGCAGATGGCAACCAGTTGGTTTTTCAGTGCTCCGTCAAAAAAGAAGTGACGTATTCGAGAATAGTGATCGCATTTTTTTATATCTTTTATTAGAAGAGGAAGAAGACGATGATGACTTGTTTTTATTATACTGAAAAAGACGAAAAGCCACACGTCCTATGTTTAAATGCAGAACAAGTGAAGGAACTTATTCGATACTGATCAAAAACCATTTTAAAAGCGATATGAAAGAAATCCATTTTGAAAAGAAACACGCCCGACGTGTCGTTGCTCCGAGGCGTCAGCGGCACTACTGATCTGCGGTCGGACGACACTGCCGTCTGCTGCTCGACGACGCGTCGCTAGCTTCATGTCGCCAACTACGGAGGGAATTTCATAGAAATGCGTAGAAACCAGTAGTGTCGCTGCGACACGTCGTTTGCTGCAGTTTCATGTCGTCCGCTACCAACTTGTACCTTTACTTACCAACAAGTTAAATAGTCAAAGCTAGCCTAAATGTAAAAAAAAACATGTTGTGAAGGCCCAACCTGTTAGAAAAAAATAATATCACACATAAATATTGATCAACAGAAGGCCTGGCGTACTCCTTACTCTACAAGCACATCGTCGTATCCGCCCGGACTGGCTTATGGAGAACTGGGTTGTCGCGCGTAGCGCCGCGCCGCACGCCTCGAAACTCACATTCACACGCTAACTCATGTCGCGTCGTTACCGGCCTGATCTCTTATAATAATCTGTCTGTTACATAAGTACATTAAAATAATAGCCAAAATCAAACTGCTTTGCATTCCGCTACGATTTTTTATGTGACATGTTTCGTGACAAATGGAATTATATTTATAAATTACTACCGACATTTTGTGAAATATATGATACGTTATATTTATTTTTATTATTATTACTACTTGACATCTATATAATTTAATTTAATGACATTTGATTTGTGATGTATGTTTATAATTTGTCGTTCAAGGTGTTTGTAACTAAATGTATTCCATTAAGTGACATTCCATTATAATAATAATATTATTATTATGGAATGTCACTTATATGTGTATCAATTTAAATGTATTTTGTCAATTGTTATGTGTGCTTTACATTTATAACAATTTCTAAATTATGATAATAGTAAGTGGAAGCGGCAACTGCCATGCTTATTATAATAGTAAATAAAAATAAAAAATAAAACTTATTGGTGGTAATGATTGATATATAACTATGTTCTCAAGAATTTGATATTATTGTTTTTTTATTTTTGGTATACAAACCCACTCACTTATATTACTTTTATCTATATTAATTATTTGTAAGGCCTTGCGGAGTGATCCTTTTGGTCCTTTTTATATTCTGTGTCAACAGTCACCATACCATAGTTATATTTATCCATAAGGAAATTCCTCGCGTGCAGTTGTTTTTTTAAACAAGCAGTATCACGACAAACCAAATTCTATCAATTTATAGAGAACATAGTTTGTGTTAGTTTTTACTGTAGCGGCCTTTATAATGTACCATTATTATAAATAAGTCTTTACCTATCGCATTATCATCATCAGATCAATATTCTGATATAAATATAACTTTAATTGTAAACACTAAATTTTTCCACAACCTCATCTGATGATAAGTAGTGATCTGGGCCATAAATATTTAAAGAGGTATATTAATGAGAATATGCTGTATTTACACTGTTAGCTCAAGCGGTCAGAGTTTACCCCGGCTATAGGGGTGGACGGACGCGGGTTCGAATCCCGCACATGACTATAATGTTTTCTCTCGTAAATTCGTATGTTTGTAATGTACTTACACTGTTGATGCATTCCGGGACGCGGTCGCCGCTCGCCTCCACCGGGATATCCTCGTATTTATTGAAATTGATTCCGGTGTTGCCAGTGCCAAACAGGTCCAACTCCTGCCGCTCGTCGCGAGGTAGCGGGATCGTCCAATCATTCTGAAACGTCAATCAACTTTCGATTAATAGGTTACCGAAACGTAAGAGAACATCAAACACGAAGACATGTTTTGTATTGCTTTCGGAATTATGTATCAATATTCTCTATTTCCAGATTATGTTTGTGACATTGCAGCAGTTCCACACATACAGTGTCCGGCGTAGTACAATGAACATGATGCATTGTTTTTTCAATGCTATCGTGATGGTGCAAGCATGGAGCCCACCTGGTGTTTAGCTGTAACCTCTGCCTATAACATGCAGTTCGTCACAAGTTGCAGATAGACTAGCCTTATTTTAGTCTTGTTATCTATTTTAGGGGGTAGCTTACAGGCATTCGTAAAATGCCCTACAACCATACTACAAAGACTACCATCTAAGACAACAACCGGCACCGAGAGCATAACGTGCCCTCCGAAGCGCGGAAGCGCTCAGTAATAATGTCACTAGCAGTCACCGATCAAAGTCATGACGGCAGCGAACTTTTCTTTTATGTCTTATAATATAGCCCTTGACCACTATCTCTAAGTGATGATGTGGTCGAAGATGTTGTTCAGACTAATCTAGAACTACTGGCTCTCAGGGACAGCTGCCGGAACACATCGTTAGGTGCTTGGCGACAGATATTCTACTTGAGGGAGGTAGCTTACAGGCATTCGCAAAATGCCCTACCACCATGCTATAACGACTGCCATTCTAAGACAACAACCGGGATCGACGGCTTAAAGTGCCCTCCGAAATACGGAAGCGCTCAGTATAATGTGAGTAGCAGTCATCGATCCAAGTCATGACCGCGGCGGACGTTGCTTAACTTAGTTATAACTTAATTGATCGGTTAAGAACGGCTAAGCGAGCTACCCTACAATCGCTTTGGATGTTGTAGAATACAAGTATTGTACCTCGTCCCTGCGGTTGGCCGTGCGGCGCACGTCGTCCGTGGCCCAGCGTGTGTTAGTCCGCGGCTCGTCGGGTCGCGGCTCCGGCTCCTTCCAACGATCGTTGCGCGGCGCGGGCGGCTGGAAGTCCTCGTCACGTCTGATGTCGCGCGTCTCGCGGTCGCGCGTTCCGCCGCCACTAGCGCCGCCGCCGCCGCGTCCACGCTCGCTCCATCTCTCCGAGGACTCCGACCAGCGGTCTGTGTCGCCGTTTTGGGTTGCTGCTGGATCGCGACCTGCTGAATACGTCCTATTAGTGCACCGTCACCCATCTATTTTCATGCGCGGTGTGAAGGTCACGCACGTATCGGTCGTGACCAGTCTCTTGCAAATCGTTACCTTATTTTAAATAGTGTAAATGCGTGCGTTTAAAGATAGGAGAACCCGTTACTGCCAATTGTTTACCGTCACCGATTTAAGAAAGTACTTACATTTATTTAAGGAATAATTCCTATTAAATAAAGAGTTTTAGCGGTCAGAGCATGTTGTTAGCTATAATTTTACCGCATGAAATTGTTATATACAAACTTGTATTGCAAAATGAGTAATTTATGTAAGTGCGTTGTAATCGTTTTATTAGTATGTGCGGAAGTATCTAAGATATTATACTGTAGCTATATCAGTAAGTAAATATATACATCCAGCATGTATATTGCATTGAGATGTTCTAAGCTAGTGTTGTAGATAAGCTGTTTTAAGTACGGATGGGACACTTACCCTGCGCTGCGTGGCTCGGTGAGTTGCTGCGCGGCGCAGCCTCATTTTCTTTAAATATAATTACGACAAATTATAATTAAGAAATATATGTACTGTCAGTAGTACATTGTTATGATCGACTATCGTCGATATGCTGGAACAAAATGGAAGCCGAGCTGCGCAACACTGCGTAAGTGCTTGATAAGTAAACCTATATGTAGGTGGGTACAACACTATGTTACTATTGTATCATTTGTTTACAAATACACTAGCAGTCGTAAATCCCTTTTATTAATTATTTCTATGCGATTGTATTATGAAAGTATACATTATTTTGTTCCAATATACTAATTAGTTAGTTGCACTGAGAAAAATCTAAAGTCAAAAGCGCCCTAATGACGGCCAATGTATATGGTATAAGGCAAAAAACCGACCAAACGTAAATACGTATAAAAACGCCTTCCAACTAGAAGGCGTTAAACGAGGTCAGTGAAGGCGAATGTTTCTTTTCGTCTTCATTTAAGGTGTATTTTGTGGTCTTTCTTAAATATTGACTTTTCGATGAGGCTGATTAAGTCGTACGTTATAGTGATAATCACCGTATATAAACCGCCGTAAAAGTTAGGTATATTTTATGGTCAATACTGCAATTATTGTCGTATAACAAGTTTAATTCTGAAAATACTTTACGGAAGGCGTTTTTGACGTTTGTGTTTATTATAAAACATGGTACATTTTTATTGATTGGTGAAAATCATCTTAAGAGTTGTGAATTCATCTTACGTAGTTACAATTCAACGGTAAAAGGTCAAATTTGATTTAAGCCTTTAAGTCGTTTTTCTCAGTGTGATCAATTTCACTTATTGTAGAAAATCTACACAAGTATATGGACAATAATTCTTAACTATATTATTACACGTGTACAGTCGTGTGATAAAGAATATACTTTTCTATTCTTTTTTAACTCTGCAAACGCCAAATTAAAAATACAGTTAATAATGTTCAACGCTGATCTTTGAAGGTACTTACCGCGATCCCTGCGTGGGTAACGCGAATCGTATCCACGGTCATATTCGCGGTCACGATCGCGGTCGTCGCGGCGACCACCGCGCTCGTAGTTTCTCGAGTTACTTCCGAATGATGAACGGCCGTCACGCGACTCAGTCGGATGTTTGTCTAAGCTTGGCGGCTTAGACTCTTCTCCTACAACGAAAACAAAGTCATTAGAACCTTCTCAACCACAAGGCGTTCTCTTCAGCAGCCATTGCTTTGCACTTCGTCACATAAGTATTCAAACTGATACCATTCGGAACTGAAACTGATTCAAACTTAGAACACGAACTCGGATTGTCTTTTTTTTAATGCTGATAGGTAACCCTTTGACCACAATCTCACCTGTTGGTAGGCGATGATGTTGTCGAAGGTGTTAACAGGCTTAACCTAGAATTACTGGCTCTCAACGACAGCTGCCGCAACACACATTTAAGTGCTTGGTCACAGATTTTCTGGGTTTCTTGAGGGTGTTCGCTACCCCAAACCTCCAAGCGGTGAAGCTCAAGCCCGCGGCGGGATTCGAATCATGTACCTGCTGCGCGGCAGTCCATAGCCAATGCCATTGAGCCATCACTGCTTTAAAACTTGTCTACCTATCGTTAGCGAAGGCAGCTTCTTTATACACAAGGCTCTAAGTGCAGAACATACCGCGGCCTAACCTAGTTCACCAGACCTAACTGAACTATGTACCTATTCCTTATCGAGCTGTGATCGAGCAGAGCTAAATACACTGCCGCAGGCGTAGTGCTAGTATTGTTTATTCTGTGGCGCAGGCCAGGCAGTCTGGTTATTCGTGGGAGTTCATGAAATATTGCAGGAAAGTATATTTTTGACCGACTTCCAAACAAGGAGGACGTTCTCAATTAGACTGTGTTGTGTTATTATTGTATGTTTGTCACGCTATTTTGTGTATGTTAAATTATGTGGAGTAATCTCTATTATTATGAATTGATATTGATGTATCTTTTTTCTTGAGTAGAGTATAACTATATATATAGTATAACCTCCAAGTTATCCCATTTAAATTTCATCAACATGGGACAAGTAATTTTTAAGTTACTATCAAGTAGCTGAAAATTTTACCTGCTTACTGGGATGATGGTATGTAATTGCAACTTTTGCCGATATGGCGTAACGTCACTTGCCGGTCCCAACGGAAGACCACCGCTGGTTTAGACCAGCAACATTCTGAGTTGGGGCCGGTTTGTGGCAAAAAACAAATTGTACCAAACTTTTTGTGTTTGTTTAAATGTATGTATGTTTTTATTCCAAATAATGAAAAAGAAACAATCAGAATGGTGTATTTTGACGAATATATGGTTAAAGGAAGGCAAGAAAGGTAATGAGTATAGATGGATTCCAAACGAAAGGATGTGTATGAGAGGTGGGGGAGAAGTGACAAACAAAGGAACACCGAGAGAACAAAATACAGGTTGTGCCGACCCCACTTAGTGTGGGATAAGGAAAGGAATTTTTCGTAATCACAAAATTCACAAATCCTGTACAATATATACCATGTTTAGTGGTTGGCCCTGACCCATCACATAGACCTCTAATCCCCGAAAATGTGGGCTCCCATTGCAATTTCCTAAATGTCAGAATTGAAGTAAATCATAATGTGTCTTTACTATTACTTTTTCTATTTTTATGATGATAAGTATTCGGTTTTTTTTATCGGACTGGGCATACATATATCCAAATACTCACTGGGAATTCAGCTGAATTATGGAAGTAATCAGTTACAGAGTAGGTATATAGTTGGGAACAAATAATAAACAATTCTTAGATTAATCTAAGGTGTTTGAACACAGCTGTTAAAGAATCTATCTGCATAAACCAATAGGTCTTAAATTTAAATGTATGGATCCCGTAATTAACAGTTCATACACAACATTATCATAAAACTAGCCTCTGAGCGCAGCTTTGTCTGCGTGGATTTGACAATATGGCTCTTGTCGCGAATCCACTCGATTCATTAGGATTTTGATTAACACGTTTTAATCCATGACCCTAAGAAACCTTATCTGTCTTCCCTGATTTCACCGGTAAGTACCGGTTAGAACCGTATACATATATAAAAGCTTAGGTTAGCGCTTAAAACCCGAGAACTAAATTTCATTAAAATCCCTTTAGCATTATGTCAGAATTTTAGCAATTTTATTCTATTAATATTAGTAGGTTTAAGTAAAACCAATACCTACAACAATATCTGGTAGGTCAGGTAGGTAACTAAAGCGGTAGGTAGTAGCAGTAGGTAGTGACCATTTCCTGTTTCATAAGAAAACATTTGAAACAGAAATAGGAAACTAATTTATTCACATTTAAAGTCAGTGACCTGTAAACAGAAGCTAGTGATCTGTGAATCACATTATATCTCACATTGATAAGCTATTAAAAAAAACTTATTATACTTAAATAGCTAGTTAAATTTTCCATAATATTAAAGTTTTATATTGTCTATTGAATTTTACTGAACATTATTCACAAAAATCTTGAAATCAATGTCAAGGCCTATTTAGTAAATTCTCTCCCAATGTAGTGGCGCTGACATAAGAATTTAACAAGCATGCTAAATTATCACAACAATGATGGCATAGCTAACGGCAATAGATATTCTCTATTCAATATTTTCATACAAGTGACACACAATACAAATTGGTTTCTTATTTATACAGATTATTCAAAGCAGAAAGGCCATGAGATTAATTCAGTGAATAAGAAATTAGGTGGTATCCATATCTTGATACAGATTCTGCATGATGCAATAAAACATGACCATTTTTTTGCGATGACGCATGTTCAGCGTAACATTACAAAATTACGAAAGGCAAAATTATATAATTTAATAATTTTTCCCATCGTAATTTTGTAAAATGACTCATTGTTGAACAAATATAATAAGAAACAAGTTGTGGCAACAGAAGGAATCTGGATTCAGTGAGAAGATATGAGCTTATGTAGACAAACAACACTTGACTCTTTAGAGTGTTAAGCTTCAGCCTTCATTCCTATGTAGGTCAATCATATAAATAGCTCAGTAAAATCGGACATACTATATATATAACATATGCGATCTGCTATCATTTCTGCACCTGAATCTTATTAAAAGTAATTTGAGAATGTGCTGGTATATCTCAACCATTGTCTTAGGTGTTAAAAGTACAGAAATTGGGCCATGTAAATTGCATTTAGGTTCTGTGATCTCTTGGACAAGAAATAGAAAAAGTTAGTCATGAGTTCCTACAATCTAATTTCAAGCTTGAATTGAATTAGATTTTATTTGGACTAAGAACACAATTGTAGAAAACTACATGCATTTTATGTTTATCCATGTTTGTGTTCTGAGATTTATCTCCAGCACTCAGCATGTTGAACGGTTAATCCCAGTCATTGTCTTACATGCACTGAGATATGCTATGCTTTGGAAGGCATGCTTTACAGCACAGCTGTAGTGTTCAGTTGAAACTACTCAATGGAAATTCAATTTAAGATTTTGAAAACTGCTACCCACTATGTAGTTTATTTTATGTTGTGTGCCTTCAATTGCTACTACTGTATTAAAGTGTATAAGTGTAGAAATTTAATTAATATGTTATTTTATTTAACTGAAGATGAGCAACTATAGAATGTACTTTACTTTTTGATTGAGCAATGAAATTACCTCTATGAGAAGTAGTATAGTGTTTGTAAGTCTGTTCTGCAGTTAAATTTTCTAAACATTGATGCTAACTTCATAAAAATTTACAAGAAAGCAATTTACATCATTCAAGTATAAGCTAAATTGGTCCTGTGGTTTTGATATACCAAATTAACCTATGTAGTTGGAGCTGGAAGTTTGGTTTTCGAGTGAACTACTAGTGAATATTTTATTAAAACAGTCATACATTATTTAATTTATAGCTTAATGTAAAATGATAAGAAAGTGATAAATTGTCAATGCTCCTAACAAAATTATCAAATAACCTACTTCCATTCAGGCCAAACAGTGTCTGTTGCTATGAGCAATGAATGCTTATTATAATGTTTGCTATTGTACTACATAATTTAGAACTATATGATACAAAATCATTACAATGCAATGAGGTCTATACACTGTCTAAATGTGAGCTAGTTCTTAGTTATGAATTTTACACAACTAACAACAATATATGATATGAGAATTTCAATACATTTTTCAAGGTTTCCAAAGGAGGGTTTCAATTTAATTGTATGCTCTTTTTATGTGGGTTACGCGATTACTCCGCCAATTATGAACTGATTTTGATGATTCTTTCTTTGTTGGATAGAGTATACCTCCGAGGTAGTTCCATATAAATTTCATCAAAATCGAGGGAGTAGTTTTTCAGTCATAGTCAATTAACTGATGAATTTATTTTGCATAGCTGTATGATTTAATGGTACCAACTTCAACAAGTTATTTCATACAAGTATAGGAAGTTGATTCAGTTAGTTTGAAAAAAAAAACTCCTAAGATCTATTATAAAGATATAATTGTAGTGCCCACCACATTTAAATATATTCCATCATTTCCTGTGGTAATGACTAATGATAAAAAACATTGTAGAAAAAAACATGAAACGATGGACAGAAACACTCATATATACAGTATAAAAATGTCCAAAGCAAATGGAAAGTGTTAACATAATATTATACTTCCAAACCTTAAAAATTATCTCCCAAAGTCAGCTGCTCCACAAGTTCATAATATGACTTTGATAATAAGGCTCCTCAGGGCAATTTATCATTGTAGATTTTGTAATACACACTGAATTCTCGATAAAGGGTCATTAGTTTGAAGTCTTTGGAAAGCTAAGAAGTTTCAATAGTTCTAGAGGCTTTTTGGTTAACGAAGACCAGTGGTTAAAGCTGCCACTGTGGTGCACCATTCTAGAGATAAGAGCAGAACTCCATGATGTAAAGTAGCATTATGCTTTGAGAGACTAGGTTTGCTCTCTACATGAAATCATCTCCTTAGATTCCTAGGATTGCAAGACTTGCCAGAGTGGCGTGTCAGTGGGAATACCATGTATGGAGCAAAGTAACTTGGGATCTTTCAGTAATTAAATTGTATAAGTGGAGTCAATCACATTCTGAGACCTCCTCAAGAAGGCAGTAAGCAACGGACACAATTTAAATTCTGGTCTCCTATACTTCACTGTGAAAGATTTTTTTATACCTTATATGTAAAAACCATCACCAGTATTTTTAACATGCATACCAATGATTTTGTTCATTTCAACAAAAAATCACTGTTTTGAAATATGAACTGTGTTGGTGATAGAACAGAGACTTGTGGTACACCTGCGTTAATGGGACAGTCTTGGAGCAAGAATCAACTACAACAGGTATTATATACTAATTTAAAAAAAAATAGGCAACCCATGTTTGCAATGTAGAAGGTTCACCCTTACTTGCAATGGCATCTGTGACATAACCAATATTGGCAGTCATTGTTATCTGGTAATCCTATGTACCTAAAGAGGTATGGTAAAATATAGATTTAGATTTGTAATTGACATGTGATAGAATTCCCTAAAAGGATGATAGATGTGTGTGTTGCAAGTGATGACTTATGGCACTGAGACGTGGTCCCAAACTGTGGCCCTTATGGACAAGCTCAAAGTCACTCAACAAGCTATGGAGAGAGCTAGGCTCGGAGTTTCTTTGTGCGATAAAATCCGGAACGTGGATATTCGGCAAAGAACCAAAAGATGATAGATAAACCAGGTCTTGACTGGACCTAATTTATAATCCTTTTAGAGAATTGTCTAATAATCTGTCTTCTTGTAATATATAAACTAATCTATCTTCTTGTAACTTTTACACTGTTGTTCCTCTTCATCATTAGACATTGCAATACCTGCCATCTCTAATAGTGGTAAGTAATTATTTATGACTCAACATTGTCACAAAAATCTAAACATATACCATGACTTATTGCATGTGCTGACTCCGTCTAATGTAGCTGCTTTCTAGAGCCTTGGGCAACTGGGATGCGGCTACCACCTGGCACATTCTTATCTTAGCATGGGTACTGGCTATAACCTATATTAGCTGCTTTTCTGATAAATAATTGACAATACTCTATAGAAGCCATGTGGCGCTGATGGATTGCAGGATGTACACCATCTCTAGATGCAGTTCTTATCTTCTTATTAGGTTTTTAATATAAATGACTCAAGTAAAGTAGCCACATTTAAAAAGCTAGAACATATAAGAACTGCTTACTACAAAGCTACATGGAAATATTATAAAGATATTGAAGACATGGTTAACCATGCTGGCACGACCTACTTACTAAGAAATTTTTTTTTATTTTTTTTTTGTTTTTTAGTACTTGATAGGTTAGCCTTTGACCACTATTTCACCTGATGGTAAGTGATGATGTGTTTGAAGATGTTGCTCAGGCTAACCTAGAATTACTGGCTGACAGCTACCGGAACACACTGTTAGGTGCTTAGCGACAGATTTTCTACTTGAGGTTGGTAGCTAGCTAGCCAGTCGGGCATTCACGAAAAGACCTACCACCATGCAAAAACTATACCAAAACTCATGCCTTCAGCTGCATATCCATCAGAGATGTGCGAGGAAGATAAGTGGTGTGATATCCTTAGGAGAATCTCACAACACTTATCAAATTAACCAAACTCAGAAGGTCTAGGAGTGAAGGAAAGCATAAGATATAACTACAATTATAGTTACAGGTCTCAGGTATAAATCTAACTTCTACCCCTGCAACATCATATACCTGACACCTGCATTTTTGTCACCTTTCTCTGAATAAAGTGTTTTTGGTTTAATATTTTCATGATTTTACCTTGGGAAGTGTTGGCCTGCAACTGCCTGCGCAGGTGCGGGGGGATGTAGCGGCCAGCACTCTTAGGAGCCTGAGGCTGCAAGTCCAGACCAGCAATCTGAAAATAATCAAAGAAACTCAGTTTAACACAACACACATTTATTGTCTCTATCTTGCCAACTAGTCATGATTCCCCTATATGAAAACACCAGTGCCCCTTCAGTGGTTTAAGCAAGTGATGGTGGTATGTTACATCAATTTAAGAAATTCTGAAAGAAACAATTGATTTTCTGACATGTGCAGCAACACCTTGATTATCTGGAATTTCAGATGCCTGCACCATCATGATTGAACCAGATTTTTTTTAAATACAGGTGTGGCCTGAGCCACTTTTGGCAATTATCCTATCCTAAGGTAGGATATATATATTTATGCATGTGTACCAACACTTATTATTTAGTTGGGTTTAAGCCATTTATTGTTTCTTTTCAATCACCATGTTAGTGATGTTAGTGTGTTAACTAAATGTTTAATTACACCCTAACTTATAAACATTGTTTAATTTTATTAATCCCTCTAGATCAGTAATTTAAGCCAATAGAAATTTATTGGTGTCCTGAGAATATATTGAGAGCTGACCCTTAGGGGTTTATCAACTACAGAGGGATAAAATAGAGAGGAATTTCAATACTGCTGCTATAATATTGTAATGAACAAGCTTATAGCAAATTAGGTATATGAGCAAACAACCATGACCAATATTTACAGCTGTAGATAGGTTGGCAGATACTTTCAGTGCATGTCACAATTTATAATTTATTGAACATGCCTTATGAGTCTTAGGTGAAGCAATGGTAGAATTAAAATTCTACTCATTCAAGAATGTCTCATTATCGAACTAGAATAATCTAACAATGAAAGTGATGTATTCACTGACTTCCTCCCGCCATGACACGCAAATAAAACGTGACAATGACCTCAACCGCAAGTGGCTCGGAAAAGTACTGCAACAATTAGAGGCTATCAGGATGTTTTTAGAGAGATTATTTTAACTATCTTTGAAATAGATACCCTAGAAGTGTAAAATTAGTCGCCATGTTGGTTATTTGAAGACACGTAAAGGCATTGAATTTCTAAAATTTACCGTCAATATCCGAACATACACAAATTTCATGAATTAAATGGTTATTACACAAGTATAGATAATATATGAGGGCAATTCCAAACGTCTAGAATAGAATTCGAGGGGGAAAAATCAATACAAAGTGCATGTAGGAATAACATGAGGCACTGACCTGCTGCTCTAGACCTGTTCCATTTTGGTTGGTAACATTACTCATATTACTACCAAGCGGTACGTTTTTTTGGGAACTTGGCTCCAAAAATATTAAACAAACTCAGTCTACAATGAATTTTGCACAATCACAAATTCACAAAATCACATGAAAAGCCTTCAATTTTACTTTCCGAAATCACTTTTCATTCGTAGTTTTAGTTCACTGATTGATTATTATCCATCTCTCTCACACATTTACTTGCCAGTAAGGTTTTTGTTTTACCTTTAGATTTACCTTCTATAAATAAGTTCATGTGAGACATGTCAAAATATATGAGACAAAAGAGGCCTGATATATTTAGTAAATATAAAAATATAGTTTTTTTTAATAAAATACTGTGGAAATTCATGTTCTTTATTATAATACTAATTCGTAAATGGAACACAATATATAACAGAATGGATCACATTTTGAGCATATGACGAATTAAATTAGTTAATGATTAATTCGTAGTTCAACGCTATAATAAGAAGTAAAATATTAATTTTCAAGGGCTTCCTTATATATTATATATAGTATCAGCCGGATTGTCCACTGCAGAACACAGCCTCCTCATGGGGGGTTTTGGCATAATCCCCTCGATTAGCAGGCGTCTTGGGGATCGCAGTGTAAAATAGCAGTCACTCAAAAGGTGCTGCTGCCCACCTTCCGGTATTTTACCCATAGTAGCCCTATACGACACCCACGGAATATAAAATGGGGAGGGGGCGGGGGGGTGACATTCTAGCCCGGGACCCCACAGGCGACTGCCCACACCACTTATACTGGTATGTGATTTAGGAAAAAATATACGTATGTCGAATTTACCTAGCACTCCACGGATTCACCGTGCAGGTGCCGGGTCCATAGCGTTGCAGAGGAAGAGGCCCAAGTCAAGGTGCCTGGGACTTGCAACCCAGTGAGTTAGGTTAAGGGGCCCCTTTATCATGCATCAATGCTCCCTTTCACCGTTCGAGCCTCCTCCCCTGCCTAACCAAATTTGGTAAGATCCTACTAATGCCGCCTTCGATACACGTTCTAGAATAGAAGTTACGGTTGCTCTTGACAGGCCAAGGTTCTTATTAGGTTGTAAAGGGATTTTGCTGGTATACCCCATGCTCCAACTTCTACAGCATATAAATTAACCACATAACCGTTTTTGATTATTTCATTTGTTAAGTCATAATATTTGTTAGTTTTTATTGTGTGGTCTTTAGGTATGTTTGTTTCCCACGGCACAGTAAGTTCTATAATTACTATGCGTTTTAGATTTTTTGAGTATAGAAATATGTCTGGTCTGGAAGACGAAACACCAACATCCTCAGGGATTTTGTAATGTTTTTCATATGTGTCCATCAAAAGAGTCCAATTGGAAGCTGCGCCTAAGATGGAGTAAGGCTTGGATTTAGATTTTGTAGATGACCCTTCTTTTACAAAAGCAACGTGGCGTTTGTTCGTGGTCAAACCTTTTTTTGCTCTAGCTACTGAGAGACTCGCCGCATCTCGTATGATTTCGAGGACTATCGTAACGACGGGAATAATGACCCTTATCAAGGAGCACCTTGCATCCTACCAATAAGTGCCTTGCTGTACCTATGGCCTCCCGACAAATACCGCAAGACTTTTCGGTGGCTTTCCCCCATCTTACTAAATTACTTTGGTCTGAAAGGGTCATTTGAAATGCGTTAAGATAGAATTTAAATAAGGCAGGTGACCAATCATATTATATCAAGGTGCACCACTTTAATGCCAGAAGGATACAAAATTCACCTAAGGTTAGCTCATTGCATGCACTTTATAGCTATCGTTTCATCTTGTTGTAGAAAAGATTTTACAACGTCTTTATCCTCAATTTTCTTCCTCGACCTAAAACCCGCTTTGCTGGTCTGTGCACCTATCATAAATTGTTTATGGAATACAAGCCTTGAATAATACGTATATTAATCATACGTATATTTTGATTTTATGAAAAAATATACGTATGATTTATACGTATATTTTTTTTCCTAAATTACATACCAGTATATAAGGGGTGTGGGCTGACACCTGTGGGGTCCCTTTCGACCGTTACCATAAAAAGATGTTATGTTATCATGGCAGTTTCAAACTCAATATGAAGCACGTGATTAATATAAGAACTGTGAATGTAGTGTTACATAGTTTCAAAAATAAAATGGTATTTTTTCTGAGAATTGGCCTTATATAAATTATTTTATGTACTAAACTTCTCGTCCGTGTCGCAAAGCCGTGGGACAACGTGTATATTGAAGAAAAATTACGAAAATGGGAAAATTTGTTTTTATTTTGGTATAGAAATCAGGCAAAATTTATAAAGCAGCAACATTATCCATGCATTGCTTAAAATAGTACTGCTTTACCGTAGTAGAACTTCCTGTGCCAGCTATATTTTGTTTTGTATAGATGGCAGCAAAATTAATTTGTTCTAGAAAAGAAATAGTTTGTTGCCATTTAAAAAAAATGTAACTCCTCTATATCATAGTTTAGGGTCTGTTCGAGATTAGTATCAATGCATGTAAACCATGACTATTTCTATATTAATTAATTATATAATGTAGAAATGACACGAATCTTACCCAAACCTTATGTCTATTACAAATTATTAAAGAGTAGGGATCCGCAATAAGACTCGAATAGACTCAATGAGTACACTCGATACTTTTCGAACGATGCCGAGTATTTTTTTTGTGACACTATATTTTTCTCAATTCTCGATACTTATTGTATAGCTGGCTAGACCTTAATATTTTAATAACTACTGTCTTGCTTTGAATTTCGGGAAAATCCCGTATCGGGATAGTAAATAACAATATATGCAATAAAATTCATTTTTTAGAATAATCTAACTAATTACTTTGATAAATTGCACGTGTTAAGTATAAGTTATTTTAAATACCAGGTATTAATTATTCAGCTCGTATATAGCAGCATTAATAATATAAAAAGTACATCAGTCCCTGCCGAGGGAAGCTTCAAGCTGGGACCCTGTTGACTCTGACCCGAAATCAGTGCTGCCAACTCTATTTAGCAAAAACGCACTATCAGCACTTCAAAAACGCGCTAGAACGCGCTAAATGACATCTACAAGATAAAAACGTCCAAAGTCACGCCAATTAGTGACAAACAACGAAGGGATGTATCAATTTGACCTTATTTTAGGTATTAGATTAGTAAAAAATTTATACAATAAAAATGTGCCCTTTTAAATATGTAATAACAATCTAGTAAATATAAAATAGGCTGTTTCACGATGTCGTTTAATGTAACTAATTTTGGCAGAAATTTCCAGTTCACAATTTGTACACTGCGCTTTTGTTTAATCACCAATCACAGGTTTGCTAAGGGTAAATCCATTTTATTATTAAACTCCTAAATAACATAGTTTACAAAATATATCAGCATTTCGCTTTTGCTAGTTCATAAAATATAGTGATGCGTTATGTTTTAAGCTATTGTAATTTGAGTTCAAAAAAGCGCTAGATTTAGCGCTAGGCGCTATAACGCGCTTTTAGCCAAAAAAAGCGCTAGATCTGGCGCTGAACGCGCTAAGTTGGCAGCACTGCCCGAAATCGTTTGACCGGCTCAAGGGACAAGAAATTCCTCTTTTTCATCTGTCACTTTGCAGAAATAAAGATTGGGGCTCCAAATAAGAATAGCTATATATATATATATAGCTATATATATATATATAGCTATTAATTTATTTATATATATATATATAAATTAAAAACTTAAGCAATTTTCGAACTTCCTTTAAAACAGTGATATATAAATCAAAACCTTTCTTTATTGTCATCTAAAAAGTACTCAATATGTACCTCGATAAATTTCTTGCGATGTCGATACCGGCATCGATGCTTTCATTGCGATTACTACTCATGAGTTCGGCATTGATGCCGTAATCTTATATATGCCATATCATATCCCTACTTAGTAAGACAGAGCAAGGATGCGCTGCCGTTGCTGTAGAGAAGGAAGGTAGCGCCCCAGCATCTTTCTCCTGCCAGCGAAGCCTGTAGGGGCGTACCGCACGGATTGTATGGCGTGGTATGCAATAGTAATGTAATTCATGTATTTACACATGGCAATTTATATAAACTCGATTGACTTCAAAATGAAATCAGTTTTATTCGTGTTTGTAGCTTGTTTAGGCAACTATTGTACATGATCATAGAATTCACACCGCAATACTAATGCCCACAATAATGAAAAAGTTATTGAATGTTAACTAATATGATAATAATTAATTATTACTTGAACGATGTAATTGAAAATAAAACTAGCAACATCCACTTAGCACACTATATTTATATATATATATATATATATGTGTGTGTACAAATATGTATATATATCAATATTTATACATAAATATAAATATTCATTTATTTATAAAGTTTGTTATTATTTAAGTATATAGATTTATGTATCATATTATGTAAGTATATTGTATGTGTGATTAATTTATATGTTATGTTATTATTATATAAAGTGTAGGTTACATAAAGTACCTATTATAACATTATTACTTTTAATCTTATTATTATACACCACCGTCATCTATCATGTCTGAATTTCTCTCCATCCAAAGGTTGTCTGGAAGAGATCGCTTTCTAGCGATAAGACCGCCAATTGTACAACATTACTTAAGTTTGTGATATTGTTTATAATGATTTTTATTTTGGTGTACAATAAAGAGTTATCTATCTATCTATCTATCTATATTCCATGTAACAATACATCTGCACTGTACGAGAGATTACTGTTGACTGCCATGTTGCCAAGCTGAATCTAACCTTAAGACTACTGCAAAAGAGTGGAAGTCAGTTTAGCTGACGAATTCCGCATGCTGGAAGGGCATTTTCCGAATGCTTACCTGGCTAGCTACTACTACACTCTCAAGTAGAAAATCTATCACCAAGCGCCTAACTGTGTTCCGGCAGCAGTCCTTGAGAGCCAGTAAAATTAGAGGCACATGAGACTTATCAATTGTATGTCTCAAGGTAGGACGGGCGCAGTGTAATTGGTTACTTGTGACCATATGCATCTGTTATAGGCAGAGGCTAGTCCGCTTAGCATTAGGTGGGCCTAGTGCTTGTTCTGTCACAATTACATAAAAAAACAGTGTTGCGCCGTGGAAATCAAATAAATTAGTATTACAAGCTTACGGAAATAGTTGTAGACTTGTAAGAGAAAAATCAGTATTAGTAAATCACTTTATTATCTTTATATGATTACACAGACTGACCTCAACTATTATTAATGTTACACAAATATCTTAACTAAAATCGTGAAGACTATCTGATTTTTACTCTAAACTTAGAATCTATTTTAATCAGGTAACTTTATATTAACTCTCAGCATATATCAGAACATCTTGTATTAAGCAATATTTAAACTACATAAGTATCTATAAATCCTATCCTCACAGGCTGCGGGTCTTGGCCGAATACCAGGGCCATATATAATACATTTTAGTGATGTGGCACAATGCTGAGCCGAGACCGTTTTTGTTGCTGTAACACACAAATATATGCATACCATTTATTTTATATATTGTATGTAAACAATGTTTTTCATTGTTATGTCTAGCAGTTATATACGTACCTGCCTACGTTCTTGTAAATATTTTCTATCTTTCTTTTTCATATTTCTTTGTTATTTTGTCATACAGCCCTGTATTTGTATTTTCTGTATGTTGCACTTTCTCATTCATATTTGTATATCTATTTAAACATATACAAAAATAAAAATAATTAAATGCCTATAGTAATATTCCTATCGAACTCATAGCTGCCACCAGTGTACCTGCTTTAACCTTCTTTGTTGCGTAAGTTGACCCAGATGTTACTGAAACTATTTTAGTCATCTATCATCGTATTTTTTGATATTATTATATTTATGCATTTAGTAAACATAGAAAAATAGCAATAAAATCTAGGTTTCCTGGAAAGCTCGAAATATGTGGATAGTTTTAACGATCAGTAGTAATAGGCGGGTAGGGTTACGCGCATACAAGTAAGCAGTATACCGATTGTATCCTATTTTAATTATTATTATATTGGCTATTTTAAACGCCATTCCTCAATAAGGGTTCTACAGTGTAGTTTATCATAAAATATTTTTTTTTACCAAAAAAATAGAACCGACTTCAACACTCAAATGTGTGAAATAACTTGTTGAAGTCGGTACCATGACGGTTCAAAAGTACCTATCTTCACAATATTGTGCGCATGGTACCGACTTCGACAAGTTATTTCACACATTTGAGTGTTGAAGTCGGTTCTATTTTTTTGGTAAAATTTTTTATTTCGCCCTTTTTAGAGACCTTTGCTACTTATGGGCTTATGTTTAACTTACTACCAGATATAGTTACATATAACAGACTAAAATTAACCCCCCCATTTTAATGTAAACTTAGAACCAAAGTTTTAAAATCTCGCTATCCTATTTAAGCAAAATTACTCTTAGTAAATCATTGTTAACCCAAAATATAGATAAATGATCACTGTTTAATATTGCCATATTAAATAAGTAAAGCTGTCTCACTCTCTCGTCGCACATCAATCAACATGCCTATTACATAATTTATTTTGTAGGAACACTCCTACACAATAAATTAATAAAAAATAGTAATTTAAGTGCTGTGTAACCCAAACTATGTTCAAAGGACACTACAAATATCAAGTCAGTTATTGAAGACTTTCATTTATAGCGAGGATCCCTTAAATATTTAACAATCATCAAAAGTAGTAAATTATCATCAAAATTAAACTTGCTGTAATTCTTCTGGCGCATCGCCGGCCGCTGCCGCGGCACGCTCGCTATGCTCGCTCGGCTCGCGCGTTGTTGTGGTCGCAAGTAAACTAACGCTCCTCCTCGCTCCATCCCAATTCGATGGTTAAAGAACGAGAGGAAAGATTTGAGTTATGACGTCATGTCATGTTAGCTCAATTGGTTAGACCATACCCCGGCTCAAAAGGTGGATGGAGGCGGGTTCGAATCCCGCATATGACTTAAATTTTTCCCATCGTATATTTGTGATTTTGTAATGTAATCCGCATAGCAGGCGTTATTGCAAACCTAACAATATTAAAATAAGACTTTTTTTTAGTTTGCAGCATAATACACGTTTTATCTTCCTATCCAAAATTTTATTTCTATCTTATACCGTTGAGGAAATATTACTGTGCTACCACCAAATTTGAGCTTCGATGAGAATTCATCATGATAGGAAAATACTTTTCAGTTATTGGGTTGTAACTCAAAAACAGCTTGACCGATTTTGATGAAATTTAAATGGGACCACATGGCAAGCATCAGCTTTTAAATAAAAATAGAGCTATCAAAATCGGTTCACCCAGTCAAAAGTTCTAAGGTAACAAACATTGACTATAATATATGGACAGGAAAACACTTTTTCAGTTTTTGGAGTGTAACTCAAAAACGGCTAAATCGATATTGATGAAATTTCAATGGGACCACACGGCAAACATCAGCTATCAAATAAAAAAAGAACTATTGAAATCAGTTCACCCAGTGAGAAGATATGAGGTAACAAACATAAAAAAAAAAAATAAAAAAAAAAAAACAGACGAATTGAGTACCTCCTCCTTTTTTGAAGTTGGTAGAAAATAATAAGATGCCCACTGTGAACAAACAATATATCTCAAAACTATAAGTGATTGGTGTTTGTTCTCCAAGAAGGAGTCATGGTAGTTTAAATTATGTGTAGCAAAACCTTCACCTGAGTATTGGAAAAATCCGAAACATATAAGACTTCGGGGTGAGGTTCAATTCGAAATATGATTATGCTGTGTGCCGTTGTTCAATACATATACAGGTTGCCCGGTAATGAATGGATAACCTTAAATTAGGTATTTGTATATCTAATGGCCATTCAGAAAAAAAAAACAGAACAAAAAAAAATCAAGTAGTACCAAAGTTATGGTCTTTTTAATAAACAAACATATTAATTTTGCCAAAGTTTAAGCATCCATAGCGTAAAAAAAAAAGTATGAATACACATGTGACCAATCATTTTAAAATAAAGTGTGTCTAAAGCCGGTTTTAAAATGGTATTTGTTTTGTTATTTTTTATTTTTTTATTTTTCTGTTTTTTTTTTCTGAATGGCCATAAGATATACAAATACCTAATTAAAGGTTATCCATTCATTACCGGGCACCCTGTATATGAAAAAAGATGGCCGCAATTACGTATAAACGTCAATACTTGTACTGACTACAGTGCATACAGTAAATAATTAATAAAAAATTGCTAAAGAGGTGTTGCACTAAGTTCATTTAATTATTACAACTAAAAAAAACTTGTAAATATATTATTACTACCAAAAACCGAGCTTCGTGAGAGCTCGCGTTTATTTTACAACCTGATTCTAGTTGTGTCTTATATTATAAAGTTGATTAAATACGATGTATTGAAGTATTGAGTTCTGTTGCAGCGATGTTAACTCTTTGGTTTTCTAACAGATTGCGTTAGTAGTACACTAAAAATTTTAATGTTACTTAAGGAATACAACATGGTTAATGTTATTTTTTTAATGGTTGTTATAATATATTTTTGACAGATAACGCATCTAGATATGAAGTTAAATTACTATGTTAAAGCACTAATCTAGAGGCGTAATTGTTTTTCAGTAAAAGAGGCCAAAAATCTTCAATTCGTGGGATAGTGATAGGGCTCACTTAGCTCGCCCTAATAACGAAGTTGCTATGGACGGTGAGTGAGTACAACTCGAGCTTTTAAAAACACCTCAAAATCAAATCCACTAATAAAAATTATATAATCATCGAACTTACTCCCAAAATTTCACAAGAATCGGTTGAGAAAAGCAACTTGTAGAGGAGAACAGCTGATCATCCGTCGGAGAGCCATGTGAAAGCATTTTTATCTAAGCTGAAATGGAGACGCTGCACTGGCACTTCGCAATCGCTTAGTGCATCAATATGTTCCCGAGAGACCTGCTATGTCTGGAGATTAGGCAAAAGAAAAAAACCCTCTAACGGCGTAGGAATCTGTCAAACTGTAGACGTCTTCGGCCTGTTGATGTGATGTGTGTGATGAACTAAACCCAGCTATCCTCACTGCGGTCGGTAAATTAACGCCAGCATAATAAAATCGACTTTATAGCAGGGTAGCTTGGTGACCGATTTCCGATTCGATGACAATCGAAATGTTTTGTAAATCATCGATTATTTTTACTCAGTATCATTTATCGATTGCTGATAAATATCGCGAATTTGAGAATTGTCCCGTGCTGTCACAGCCTAAGTATAACCGTATTATTATGTTTCTTATACTGAGGTACTGTATAAGTTAATAACTTAAAACTTAGTAGATGTGTGTATTCTTCTATTGTGTTATACTTCAAAACTAAAGGTAGGTTTTACTAAAGATATAAAAATGTACCGAGTTAGGTTTTTAATGGGAATTCTCGACGTTGTTCTTTGCATATAAATTATTATTTGATCAACCCTCTGATTGCTTGTTACTTCAAGCTTAGTGAGGTTTATTTTAGTATCATCATTCGTCGGTTAAAACATCTAATATAATAACTGAAGGACTTACTAGGTACTGACATTTTCAAACGGTTAACTCAGTCAATAATATTTATATTTTATTTGTTAATACAAATATGTGTATATGCAAATACATAATGTACTTACCTATCATAAAATGGTTTATGTAAGTTTATATATTTTATAGGTTATGCATAAAGCTGGATCTCCACCAAACAAAAGTTATAATTTTTCATGTTGGCAATACATGTTCGTGACACAAGTTTCTATTACTTCGAAGGTGGAATCTCCGTCTGTGGCGGGAAATTCAAAATATTTACCAGTTTTTTACTCTTGTACTCACTCAGCTTTGTTTGTTAACCAATACATTTAAACATAAATAAATAAAATATAATTGTGTAATAATTTTTTTCTCAAAAATGGTATGTAATGTTGCCATAACGTCTCTAAAGAGTATGAACTCTACCGGAGACTTACTCACAACTGTCCAGTAAGAAGAGAGATTCAAAATTACTGTCCAGTAAGTCAGTATGTAATTTACTTACTGGACAGTTGATCAACCTCTTTAGATCTGCTTAGAAAAAATAAACGCAGAAGGTACCAGACACAGAGAGTTAGAGTTTAGCCATTATAACATGGTTAAAGGATGAAGAAGAAGAAATGCTTTTAACAGATTATTCAATGTTAAGAGGCATTTCACATTTTAATGCGGTATACGAAGATTTTAAGCGCTTAATTTACTATCATAGGAAATATCTACAAGTTGTTTAATAATTGATAAAAATAGAATAATCTGTTTTCTTTTCAGTTAATGTACCAGATTTACAAACATAACATTAATTATTTTGTAGTGACCAATCTCCCGCACCTTGTTTTACGAATTAAAGTACACATAGCCAACTTCAGAGTTATATCTCTTGTATAAAGATTCATCAAATTAACTAAAAAATAAAACTGTGCATCAGGCATATAATCTTGTTGACACATAGTGTACTAGAATATCGCTAATTAATCGTCATTGTTGAAAAAAAAATAAAGATCTTGCGCCAATTTCCACGAATTATATCAGCAGTTTACCACCATATATTGCGCTTAATAAAGTGTAATGCCAAAGAGATATTATATAAAAAGAAAGTTAATTCTTTAATTAATCTGATCTTTAATAAATTGTGATATTAACTCTGTTTTGTTAGACTAGAAAAAATATTTAACATAACTCGAAATGCACATAAATTGAAATGTACACGCGCGAGGCAATCAGTACCGCGCGAGCGCCCATCGAGGTAGGACCTGTGTTCGTTTTCCTTGCTCTGACGTCTCGTACGCGGAACGCTTAGATGCAAGTTTATAGTGCGACCACAGAGTTTTGATCATGTCGATATTTTTTTTAAGTAACAGACTATACTTTATTTTTGTTGTCCATAATATAAGTATTGTTGTCTTGTTAAGTAACTACATCTTTAGTTTCTGTTCATCCATTGTGTTAAAAAAAGGAAACGTCACAATTATGCAGCCTTATACAGCGTTATTGGAAAAATGCTAACAACCTCACAGGGTTGACTTCTTCTTTTTGGTCTGCTAGTTTTTATATTATTCTAGTTTAAATTAGTAACTCACTATAACTTTTGTTTTAGGAGGATTAGATGACAGGCGAATAATTGATTTCCAATATTTTTGGATTCTGTTAATGTCTATAAGTGAACACAGCGATAACTTCAGCTGGAAATTAAACTACCTTCTATTGAAAATTTGTACAAACCGGCCTCCCGGCTTTTCCATCATTTGTACAAACCGGGATACCAGTTAGCGGTCGATAGTCGTATTTACAAATTTACCATAAATCTGCGTAAGTCCGACTTTCATAATCCAAATGGTTTTCAAAAGGATGCATCCTTGCCCATACAAGAAAAAGTCCATATATTTCTGAGATAACGTATGAAGTAGGAAGTATTTTGAATATTTTGATGAAATCTGAATCCAGCACAAATTACATTTTGGCCCCAAAATATTACGTCATTTCATATTACTATCGTAACTACTTCAACAGTTATAAATCTAGAAAACCGCAATTTTGCATATGTGTAAGTCATTTTTCACTCGATATATTTTGCAACGCAAACACTTACCGATGCAAATTTGCGTATTAAATAATCTCGTAACTAATTTTAAACTTCTAAACCAAAAATCTGAAATAATACAGGTGTATAAATTACATGTAAATAAAATATCAAAGAAGGACCAAAGCCGTAGGTGGTATAGTTTTTCAGAAAAAATAATTGCTCTCCAATACAGTTTTCCCGCCAAAGTTCTTAAAACAAATGGGTTGTTTTAATTTTGTTACTTTAAAATATTTGGCGTATAAATCTGTAACAATTCATGGCTAAAGAACAATAGTAAATTATCATATTAAAAGAAGATCGAAGTTCTAGGTGAGTTAGTTACGAAAAAATAGAAATAGCAATTAAATTACTATTTCCCACCATTTTTGTCGTGTGTTCAAACCCCATTTCCAGTATTTTTTTGTATAAAAAGGTGTATTATCATTTATTTTCTATAGAGGAAATAGTGAGCATAAGAGTATATAGTGAGGATTGCATTGGTACCAAGAAGTATATACATACATACATAAAATCACGCCTCTTTCCCGTAGGGGTAGGCAGAGACCACGGATTTCCACTTACTACGATCCTGACATATCTCTTTCGCTTCATCTATACTCATCAATCCTTTCATACATAAGCGTCGGTTTAGGGTACTTTTGACCTGGCCTTTTTTCAGAACGTCTTCAATCTGATTTCGGAAGTATATATATGTTGATTATAGATTGCATCAAAGATATTCGATTTAAAAACAAAAAAACCTCAAAATCTGTAAATATATATTTACATTTCGCTGTTTGGTCTACTCAAACTAAATGGATGAAAATGATATTTTTTTAATGGTGTAGGTGATATATTAGGGTATGGGAATATGAGGGTGACATGTTAAAGTAATGGAAAACCAAAAACGTCATGGGACGTTTGTGGTTGGTACTAAGTTGTTTTCCGGATGCACAGAAAAATAAACCTCAATCCTATGCATGGTCATTATGACAGACAGTGTTAACGACTGGATATAGATACTGAAGAGTGTGAACGAGGAAAACAGCAATTTTTGGAAAATTTAAAAGAAAGAGATTTTAGTCCGCAGCTTTTAATCAATGCCGTTACATCAAATATTTATATAATTTTAAGCCGTATAATTTTTTAATTATATAAGTTTTTTGTTACAATAAATGATTCAAACATATCTATTTTTATTCATCAAGGATGAAATTTAAATAAAAGATTCACGATGCAGGTTGACTATTTAATGTACATGCCTACTTCTTTTCTATAACATTAGCAAGTAATCGACAAGAAATTGATTATTTACTCATGCCAATCACACAATTTTTTAATTCGTAACTTAAGATTTCTTTATTAATGAGTGCTAGTATCAAAATATGTTACTCACAGTCACGCTATTCCGTCGTCACTTCTTTCGCTTGTGTAAGCGATGCGCTGGCATTTACCTAAACTTCAGTAGCGTGATTTTGTGAAATGGCTCTTAACGCCCATATGGCTTTTACAATTATTAGAAATTGCCTTTTCGTACCTAAATTTACATACTATTTGTTAGTTGTGGAAAGTGGAAACACAGTGAGCTTCTTAACTAACTTAGTAAAAGATACGTAAGTGTCGGTTTTTCAGATGGATAATAGGGCTTGGTCGCAAGCTTCCCTCCCTGTGAGGTTGGGGGGCATAGGGATACGCAAAATTTCTATTGTGGCACTACCAGCTTTTTTGTCTTCTGTACACGGTACACACAAATTAGTATAAAACATTCTTGCACCATGGGCTCTTTTGATGGAGCATGTCTGGCTGAGGCCAAGGAGACTGAATACTGAAAACTGAGTGAGAGTATTGAATTCCCAAAAAATATTCTCAGAAACAGTGGGATTGGCCCCTATGTTAGATAGCACAGAAAGATATTTTAAATACGTATCCTACCATGGTAGATCGTGGTCGTATTCTCACTGTTTCCGTATGGAAATATGATCTTTGGTTACTGGCCATCCCTTCTTTCAATACTGGTAGCCTTATAGCCATTCGCTTTTCGTCCCACTTTTAGCTAACGCTTGGGTGCAAAGTGTTGTGTTGCACATCACTGCCAGTGTAGTAGTATACTGGTTTATCAACTTAGTGACCATGACCTCTCCAGCTCTTGGAGTGCTAGGTAAACTCCCACCAAGCCAGCCTTAACGATATAATTCGCCGGGATTTTACCAGCAATACCGAACCGGATGGTCTGATGCGTGACGATGGTAAAAGACCTGACGGCACACCGTCAAATGACTCTGGCTCCGTGGAAGTTAGGGCGGCCCAGTCACATCTTTCTGAAACCAAGGTGAGGGCTGGCGCCACGGCTACTTCGGCGAAGCAACTCAAGCGGCGCAAGTATGCCTACCTTGGTAGTGGTTACACATTTGAGTTATTTGGTGTAGAGACGTTGGGTCCGTGAGGACCAGGAGCTCATCATATTTTCCAAAATTTATCAGAGCGTAGTTGGTCGATGCGACTCGTGATCAAAATGCTAGCACCTATACTGGTGGACCTGGTAGTGGGTTGGAGCATTTGGACTGCCTGTAAGCCTGCAATGGGTTATAGGTTATCTAAATGCTTTGATTTTAGTTACTGTAGTGTTGAATATAGTTCGAAATAATAAAGGCATACCGCCGTTTGAAAAAAAAGATAATAGGTATTTTCGATATCCGGGATCCCGGTTTGCGACCCCTAATTCCATTATCTTGGAGAACAAGGACGTCATAGCAATAGGGCGGTAGTTGGACGGATCTGAGCGGTCACCTTTTTTAGGGATCGGGTGCACCAAGGCCGTCTTCCATGTTTTTGGGACAACGCCTGATGTGTAGCAGAGCCGGAAAAGACGCGTTAGAACCGGAGTCAATTCTGGAGCACAAGTCCGCAGCACTATCGGAGAGATGGCATCAGGCCCACTCGACTTATGGATATCCAAGGAGAACAGTGCTTTACCTACAGCACTTTGCCGGAAATTTATATCCGGCATCGAGGTATCACACCGTGGTATAGTCGGTGGTGAGTTCCATTGGTCATCCAAAGTCGAGTTTGACGCAAAAAGAGAGCCCAGAAGATCGGCTTTCTCTTTTGCGGTGTGGGCCAGTGTGTGTCATTCTCTCTGTGCAGGGGCGGTAGAGATGACTGGCAAAAATTCCCCTGGACAGCTCTGGCGAGAGACCAGAACGCACGTGTTCCAGAAGGAAGGCGGGCTAATCTCTCGCCAATTCTGCCGATATGCTCCGACTTCGTTCTTGCGATTACTCTTTTGAAGGACCTAGAGGCAAAATTATATTCCTTTTTTAGATCGCTGGTATTTAAATCCTTAGATGCCACTGAGTCGGCCACCACCGACGGGCACTGCAGAATATGGAATAAAGAGTTCCATACCTTGAAGCACTACATCAGCAACATAGTCGGCAGTGACATCTGAATCATCCGGCAAGAAACAAACTTGCCCCCATGGGTAGGATGCATAAAAGGACCGCATCCCGTCCCAATCTGCAGACCTATAGTGCCACACGCGACGACAACCTACAAAATGGGGTCGAGGTGGGCGTGTAACCGGCACTGAACTCCGGATCAGGCAGTGGTCTGACGAACCGAGAGGAGCGTTCACGGATACTGAGTAGTTGTCCGGGTGAGAGGTCAGCAGAAGGTCCAACAGGGAAGGTGTATGGTCATCCACATCTGGGATACGCGTAGGCGAAGTGACCAGTTGTGTAAGATCATATGCCAAAGCGAAGTCGTGAACAGATCTCCCCGCATGTTTTTTTTTTTTTTTTTATGTTATTGTGAAGGAACAAGCGCTTCAAAATTCGGTTGTTCGCGAATCAAGCCATTCGGCATGGTGGGCGTTGAAATCGCCAAGTATCACGATCTCTGCGGTGGGGATCTGCTCAAGCACGGAATTTGTAGCCATCTGTAAGTGCTTCATGATTTGATCTATTTCGGCATTAGCGTTGCTATATGGGACCTATAAAGGCACGCGTAGATTCGCGGATGGTCATCGCAGTCTACGCGCAACCAAATGTCAGATAGGCCCCGTCCTTCATGGCTACTGAGACGACGAGCACAGATATCCTCCCTAACATAAACACACACCCCCGCCCGCGGCAAAAAGTTGCCACAGGTAGCTCAGAATACAGGTAAACAAGGACGAGTTCTTTGCCCTGCCATGTTACGAGTAGCTCTCGTAGATATAGTGCGATATGTCTATTTTACACGAGATAAAGGGTTAACAAAATTTACTCGCTGCGCGCATGCTAGCCGGGATGGCCTCGTATATAACCGGGCCTCACCTGCAGTTCGGGCCGGTTAACTCATACTTGGCCAGGAAGGCTTACTTACTGGATTCTGCAGTAATGTACTATATCTAACACGTGCTAAAAAGCCTCTAAAAAAGTTTCTGAAACAGCTAGCTTATTGCCAACATTTAAACACCCTGTGTCATAGACCCATAACCCAAACGTGTGTTATAAATATTGTACTAAATTTCTTAATGCAACTCCTTTTTCATAAAAAGAACATTGTCATGCACGCGCATTTCACTACCACAGCGCCGTGTTTAAAAAAATAACTGTTATTCTAATTCACGTCGTATCCCGCCATTTTCGTTCTTTATATATATTGCAAACATTTATTGAAACGACACTGCGCAGCGGCGCGGTGCATGGAAGTCCACTTCTGTTGCTGAAGGCTACATTAGTGATTCTATAACCAACAAAATCCACATGTCGAATCAAATTAAAAATACAATAGAAAACCAAAATAATGAAGTGGTGAATATGAATATTCCGAGCACATCAGGATTATCTGCCTACATTCAACAAGGTGCAAATATTCAAGTGCATTTCAATAATTGTACGATTCTAAATGTAATTATTTATTACAATAAATAAGTCTATTATTACCTATACATTGTTTGTATTAGATATTCAGCAATTAAACTTTCCATTTTGTTTTTTAACCGGTGGTATGCCTTTATTAACAAAATACTTTGAACTATATACAACACTACAGCTACTACAATAAAAGCATTTATATAATCTCATTCGGTAATATTCTAATTATGAAATGAAATACTTACAGACTTTTATTGGCATATTTTATTTAAGAAAATTAAAAAGTTAAAATAAAGCATTATTCTCGTAACAAAAGAATGCTTTAAAACAATTTTTTAATTATTAAAGTACTATGTATCCCGACCAAGGAGGTTTCAATTCAATTTAAGTACACATTAAATGTGGAGAGCGCGCTGCGCGCGTGGCCATAGACCAATGACAGACTGGCGGTATTTCGTACATACGAATTTGAGTAATATTTTGTTGGATAAAATTTGTATTTAATGTAGCTAGCTATAGCCATGAGATTAAATAAAGTAGTGAATGCAACTGCATATAATTAGGTATTAAAACACTCGTGTAATCTTATTTTGAAACTCGCCTGCGACTCGTTTCAAAAAACTACACTCATGTTTTAATACCCTCTATTATATGACAGTTGCATAAACTACTATTAGATAATTTGTTTAATATATTTCGCTTAGTACGCGATAGTGCTTGTAATTATATTTAGAAATATAGAAGGGTAGCGACATCATAGAGAGTTAAGTGTTTGAAAAAACACTTAACTCTAGTAGTCTGGTTGATGGCTGCGCACCGTCCCCTATGACGGTTAAAGTAATACGATTGGAGTATGAAGTTTCGGCTACAATTGCCGTGTCCAAGTGGCCGAGGGGTATATAGATATGAGAGACCAGAACGCACGTGTTCCAGAAGGAAGGCGGGCTAATCTCTCGCCAATTCTGCCGATATGCTCCGACTTCGTTCTTGCGATTACTCTTTTGAAGGACCTAGAGGCAAAATTATATTCCTTTTTTAGATCGCTGGTATTTAAATCCTTAGATGCCACTGAGTCGGCCACCACCGACGGGCACTGCAGAATATGGAATAAAGAGTTCCATACCTTGAAGCACTACATCAGCAACATAGTCGGCAGTGACATCTGGATCATCCGGCAAGAAACAAACTTGCCCCCATGGGTAGGATGCATAAAAGGACCGCATCCCGTCCCAATCTGCAGACCTATAGTGCCACACGCGACGACAACCTACAAAATGGGGTCGAGGTGGGCGTGTAACCGGCACTGAACTCCGGATCAGGCAGTGGTCTGACGAACCGAGAGGAGCGTTCACGGATACTGAGTAGTTGTCCGGGTGAGAGGTCAGCAGAAGGTCCAACAGGGAAGGTGTATGGTCATCCACATCTGGGATACGCGTAGGCGAAGTGACCAGTTGTGTAAGATCATATGCCAAAGCGAAGTCGTGAACAGATCTCCCCGCATGTTTTTTTTTTTTTTTTATGTTATTGTGAAGGAACAAGCGCTTCAAAATTCGGTTGTTCGCGAATCAAGCCATTCGGCATGGTGGGCGTTGAAATCGCCAAGTATCACGATCTCTGCGGTGGGGATCTGCTCAAGCACGGAATTTGTAGCCATCTGTAAGTGCTCCATGATTTGATCTATTTCGGCATTAGCGTTGCTATATGGGACCTATAAAGGCACGCGTAGATTCGCGGATGGTCATCGCAGTCTACGCGCAACCAAATGTCAGATAGGCCCCGTCCTTCATGGCTACTGAGACGACGAGCACAGATATCCTCCCTAACATAAACACACACCCCCGCCCGCGGCAAAAAGTTGCCACAGGTAGCTCAGAATACAGGTAAACAAGGACGAGTTCTTTGCCCTGCCATGTTACGAGTAGCTCTCGTAGATATAGTGCGATATGTCTATTTTACACGAGATAAAGGGTTAACAAAATTTACTCGCTGCGCGCATGCTAGCCGGGATGGCCTCGTATATAACCGGGCCTCACCTGCAGTTCGGGCCGGTTAACTCATACTTGGCCAGGAAGGCTTACTTACTGGATTCTGCAGTAATGTACTATATCTAACACGTGCTAAAAAGCCTCTAAAAAAGTTTCTGAAACAGCTAGCTTATTGCCAACATTTAAACACCCTGTGTCATAGACCCATAACCCAAACGTGTGTTATAAATATTGTACTAAATTTCTTAATGCAACTCCTTTTTCATAAAAAGAACATTGTCATGCACGCGCATTTCACTACCACAGCGCCGTGTTTAAAAAAATAACTGTTATTCTAATTCACGTCGTATCCCGCCATTTTCGTTCTTTATATATATTGCAAACATTTATTGAAACGACACTGCGCAGCGGCGCGGTGCATGGAAGTCCACTTCTGTTGCTGAAGGCTACATTAGTGATTCTATAACCAACAAAATCCACATGTCGAATCAAATTAAAAATACAATAGAAAACCAAAATAATGAAGTGGTGAATATGAATATTCCGAGCACATCAGGATTATCTGCCTACATTCAACAAGGTGCAAATATTCAAGTGCATTTCAATAATTGTACGATTCTAAATGTAATTATTTATTACAATAAATAAGTCTATTATTACCTATACATTGTTTGTATTAGATATTCAGCAATTAAACTTTCCATTTTGTTTTTTAACCGGTGGTATGCCTTTATTAACAAAATACTTTGAACTATATACAACACTACAGCTACTACAATAAAAGCATTTATATAATCTCATTCGGTAATATTCTAATTATGAAATGAAATACTTACAGACTTTTATTGGCATATTTTATTTAAGAAAATTAAAAAGTTAAAATAAAGCATTATTCTCGTAACAAAAGAATGCTTTAAAACAATTTTTTAATTATTAAAGTACTATGTATCCCGACCAAGGAGGTTTCAATTCAATTTAAGTACACATTAAATGTGGAGAGCGCGCTGCGCGCGTGGCCATAGACCAATAACAGACTGGCGGTATTTCGTACATACGAATTTGAGTAATATTTTGTTGGATAAAATTTGTATTTAATGTAGCTAGCTATAGCCATGAGATTAAATAAAGTAGTGAATGCAACTGCATATAATTAGGTATTAAAACACTCGTGTAATCTTATTTTGAAACTCGCCTGCGACTCGTTTCAAAAAACTACACTCATGTTTTAATACCCTCTATTATATGACAGTTGCATAAACTACTATTAGATAATTTGTTTAATATATTTCACTTAGTACGCGATAGTGCTTGTAATTATATTTAGAAATATAGAAGGGTAGCGACATCATAGAGAGTTAAGTGTTTGAAAAAACACTTAACTCTAGTAGTCTGGTTGATGGCTGCGCACCGTCCCCTATGACGGTTAAAGTAATACGATTGGAGTATGAAGTTTCGGCTACAATTGCCGTGTCCAAGTGGCCGAGGGGTATAGGCATCCGACGCGATATCGGAGGACGCGGGTTCAATTCCCGCCTTGGGCAAAAAAATTTGTACTCCAATAATTTGTTAAATACTATTAGATACCTATAAGTCATTGCAGACTCACAGCAGGCAGTCTAAATGCTCCAGCCCACTACCAGTCGGAAGCGTGCCAAGCATGCTTGCAGCATTGCCCCGTTGAATTGCAATGCTTATTCATTTTATAGAGGATTCATATCATGGGTGCAGATAAAGTCTTGTATGCCAATGTAAATAATTAGGTATTAAAACACTCATGTGATAATAACGAAAAATAGAGCTCTAAATAATGAGGTCTGACAGAAACCAACATGGTGGAATGAGTGACGGTAGATAGTGGGTACCTACCTAGTTGAATAAAACAATTTTTTAACTTTAAGCGTAGAAAAATTACTCTAAATGTTTGCAAAGGACAGCATCATCTCGCGTGCTGCTGCATGTAAACAGTCATCATCTTTGTTCAAGAAGCTCGTATAAACAGCAAACATCACAAAATTCGTTACATTCTAAAATAATAAGCAATTTTATTTCACGTATTCAGGTAATTTGTTACTTACAGAGTACTTTTGCATCACGTGGACAAACGAAAATCGAAAATTATGTATCCGATGTTTATCACAACAACAATATATTCGATAATTACTATTTTTAAGCCTGTGTACTGGAAACACATCTTAACCATTACCGTATTTTCCCAATGAAACATTGGTCGAAATCTAAAAAACTCAATTTCTAGTTTCCAACAGTCAGCAACAGCACTACCAACATAATATATACCTACCTACCTAAAGATAAAACCGTAGGCAAAATAATTACTAATTCGGGTGCAGCTAAAAGAAATAGGCGTTAGCTTCGGGCTTGATAATAATGTGAAAAATATTCAGTCGCAGTTCATAGGTATGTAAATATTTTAAATTATTCAATTGTTGTAAATACCTACACTAATTCCACTTTTTAAATACGCTTGCATTGATAAATGTGTACTCGACATTTCGATTTTTTGTCGCCGCGCAGTGCATTACCGCTCGGCTACCCTCCCAAATAGTGTGATTCAACCCTTTCACCGAACACTACCATTTCACGAACACTTACGAAAAATTTAAAATAGCTGTATTAGGCACAGTGAACGTGAATTTTTGCTTAGTTTGCAAGAGCTAAATCTGTACCTTATCCTCGGGTAAAATTTGACCTACCCAATATGTATCAGTGTGGTTGAGTGAGCTGAAGAATCTCAGCTGGTGCTCATATGTCTATTTCGAAGCAAAAACTTGGTAAAAAATTTGCGTAAAGGCAAACTTTAAAGCTACGTAAAACATGTTTTAACTTTTAGTATAGTTTGCGTTTAAAGTTTCAAAATATAAAAAAAAAAAAACTGATCACTAATGGGTAGATTAAACTCAGCTTCCTTCGGTTTACGGATACACGTGGTCGTGAAAGAGCGATTTTCGTCAAAACATATTAGGTTTTTTTTAACGTGCTGCGTCATAAGGGCATAAATATAATTTTCCCTGGCCATTCTATTTAAACATGGTTTATTTAGACGTCCGCTTGTGACCAGCTTAATTTAGACGAGAACAAGAAATTTAAACCTTATCAAAAATAACTAGGTGGTCTGGATAGGATCATCTATCGTCCATCGATTATTTTACATACAAAAAATATATTTATTTTGTGGCCGCATGACGGCCGCAGGCCGGACTTTACGACTTTCATTAAATAAATTTATTAATTTTCCTATATTTTGGTGATCGTGAACTGATTATCTACCGACCATGAAGTGAGCTGCAAGTTGGTCTTTATTTTGGTGGACGAGTACAGACTATACTTTGCAAGATGTGACAGATGCGGAAAATAACTATGGATGAGAACCGATTTCTTTAGCGCACTCAAAATATGTGTATTGTATAGAAGTTTTTTTTTCAATGAATTGAACTGAAATTGAAATCCCCTCTTTCTTTTATTCAATAATTTCGTATGTAATGAGCGCAGCAAAGGAAGTGCGGAACGATTACGATTAACAAGCTTTTGAAAGTTGTCACTGTTATCAGTGAGTATATCGTCCGCTTCACAAGTTTCTTCAAGATTGTAATAGGTAGTTGAAGTTATGATTGAAGCCTACGAATACATTATTTCTTCGTAGATTGAAGCTGATTTAAGTCATATTTTCTTTTCTTGCCCTTGCTCAGTGTTCTTGCCCCTTATTTGATCATAATCACGTCAATCCACGTCATTGTTGCATTATAAATTCCAATTTCCTATCTAAATTTATATTAAAATCAATAGGATTGATACATTAACATCTTTTATAACTATATTTACAGTACTAAGTATACAACTTTAGTTGGATGTAAATAAAATTAAACTGGTAGGGAAGTACAAAGACACTAACCTATGTAACTATTTTATGTTTTTGTTAAATAGTTAGTCATCTTGTTAATTCTATAGATTCTCCATCTCCGCCAAGATATATGGGGTATACAATATTTTTCATATTGTTTCAGATTACCAAATTCTGCAATTTAATTTGTTTAGTATGTTTTGACATGACCATATCTGCCAGCATATTCTAAACAATTGGCATAAAAAAATATTTCAAAGCGCGTAAAAAAAAGTAATACCTATAGCTAGTGAGTTTTTTTTTATTCTTTTTCATACCTATATAAGCATACAATAATGGCCGAACGGTAACAGCTATGGACTGCCGTGCCGCAGGTCCCTTGTTTGATCCCCACCGCTGGCTTGAGTTTCACCGCATGGTGGAAGGGCCTTTGTAATTCTTATCTAGATTACAAAAGCCTTTACAGCGTTCCTATGTTATTTTTGTTTGCAGAAGGTACCTCCTGCATGCCTACTACTCTGTGTACAGGCACAAGCACCGTAGTGTTGAGGACGTGAGAAATTGTGTCCACGATGGAAGCCCAGCCTTCTGCAAGGACCATCCGACAGCGGCAGGCACCTCCTGGGCCGCGCGATCGCCAGGCGCCGCCTGAGCCGCGGCGAGCTAACGCGACGCCCGCTCCACCACCACGCGAACGGCAACCACCACCCTCGCCTCGGGAAAGAATACCACCACCGCCTCCTCGTGAACGCCATCCTCCACCTCCACCAAGGGACAGACAACCACCACCACAGCCTAAAGAAAGGCAGCTTCCGTAGTCGTAACATAAATAACGTGATACAGTCTACTTACAGACTTCTTACATTACCTACTTTGTTACTTTTGATTATTTGCCTACTAAACGATATTAAATTTTAGTTATCCATATTTGTACTTAATATTTTTCATTTCGATCTAATTTAACTCAAATTACAGAGAGTTATGTTCTTAACCATGAATCATTTAAGCATCCCCATACGATGTTTTTTTTTTCCTACCCGGGGGCATCAACATGTCCCGGCCCGCGAGCTAACTACCTCTATTTATTAGGATGTACCATTAAAAACATGTTTATATAAAATAAATCCTATGATTATTTACTGCCCCAAAAGTGGTTTCTATACCTTAGTTGATCTTAGCAATTTTAAAGTGTATGACTGTATTATATTATTTATCAAGTATCATGCTTTACTTAGAACCCTTTTAGGGCAGTTTACGCATCTTAGTTCTCTAACTTAAAAACGAAATTACAGGAGCGTGCACCGGAAAATACACGGCACATTGCAATGTGCCGAGTTTACCACATTTATCTATAAAGAGTAACTTTATTTCCTTTATTATAACACAGACAACTATGGAGATATTATCCTCTCTCAAGTGGATGTAATCAGAGTAGAATTATACATTTAAAGATTTATTTAAGTCTGAATAACAAGACAAGTTATTACATTACTTCAATGTTCGATCGTATCGTAGTCCGATTACAAAGATTCTTTTTTGTTAGAATAGTGATGAGTGATCTCGGAACCCCATGGGCAGCCCGGCACCCCACGGGCAGCCCAGCACCCCATGGGCTACTGAATAGAATTAAATGAAAATTAACACGATTTGAGTTCATACCACGAAGAAGGTTATTGTATACTGTTTATCTCGAAATTCAGAACGGTTCCCTCGGGTAGGGGGATGAAAGTCAAAATGTTACTTAGTTGTAATTTATGAACGCGTAGTCCGATTTCAATTATTCTTTTTTTGTTAGAATAGTGACGAGTGAGCTCGGAACCCCACGGGCAGCTCGGCACCCCACGGGCAACCCGGCACCCCAAGGGCACCCCGGCACCCCATGGGCATTCCGGCACCCCATGGGCATACCGGCACCCCACGGGAAGCATGGCACCCCAAGGGCAGCCCAGCACCCCATGGGCAGCTCGGCACCCCACGGGCATCTCGGCATTCTTATTTAGATGCTTGCTGTGATAAAACTCTTAAATCTGGAACATTCGCCACAATAAAAAAATTTAACCATCTATCTTTTGCCGGGTTCATTTTGGAGACTGCGCAATGGAAGTGTACAATCTAATTTATTTTTGTTCTACCGCCAAACAAGGAGAACCTCGGCAAAAAGATGCCGTTTCATAATCGAAATTACAAAGAAACGCATAAAGTACCTACCTACTTTGCTTCAACATTTATTGTGCGAACCGCGAAGGAACTCTCTGAGTTACTTAACTACTGTCTTCTGGAAAAACCAGCTGGGAGTTATCAAACCCAAAGTAAAAAGCTCCTTTCTGAGCTATGCTTTACTAAGAGTGCTTCACCACAGACCACTGCGTTGCTTAATATGAGATAAACAGTGCTCAAATGTGAATACCTACCTAATTAGTTTGCAGGTACGGTAATCGCGAACGAAGTCGCAGGTACAGCTAGTTAATTAATATAATCAACTAGTTACATTGAAATCATTAAATATTAACTACAGTATCCAAATAAATACAAAATCAATAAATATATTTAAACGTATTTAAACAAGACCAGTTCAACATTGCATAAGTGATAATTATCACATCAAATAAACAAATTAGATTCCTAAACATTAAGACTTTAGTAACCAATACATTGTCAAATAATTAAATATAATTAAATTAAATATAATCAAATAACCCGCCCCTCACTGTACCTGGCGCAAAGGTGCCCATAACGCTGGCTGCATTGCCTCGTTAGACTGCTCGATGGCCAGCCTTTGCACCAGGTACGAGCCGGAGCGGGAGTCACCCGATTTTTCCCTTAGTCTGCGCCCTAATTGATTCACCAAACTTTTTGCATCTGCGCCCCAGCTGCCCATCGTCTCCACTGCAAATGGTGCAAACAAGTATTGCGCCTCTAAGGCTGCATACTTGTGACGTTTTTTAATAGCCGCGTCTTCGGCAGCAGCTGCTGGAGAGCGGATAGTACGACCAAGGTGACTGGGTGCGACAGTGTTGACGCACGTGGCGTCCCACAAGAGGCACTTGCCATTCTTCCACGGCACTAAAGTCATACCATCCGGTCTCTTGCCATCGGACCTGCTGAGGCTGGGTGGCTCAAGCATGCACGGGACATCAGCCGATACAAAGGCTCTCCGGGCTATGTAATTGAGAGCATTGTGACGTGGAAACCTTCCCGTGCAACGACGACAGCTCAGTGCGTGATGGCCATCGGCCTCCACCATGGAACCGCAGGTGCATATATGAGGTTCACACAGCCCAGGCGAAGAGCCACCGCCACACGCAATGAGTTGTCGTCCAGAAAAGTGCCCAGGTGAGGGGAGGGCAGCGCGTGCAACCATGCTCCCGATTCAGGCTGAGACACAGCCCGGAGTCTGGCCAGATCGGCTCCCGCAGCGCCTTCAATCAATTTATTTTTCATCTGCTTTGCCGAGATGTCATCCCAGGCGCGCTGCACATGAGGCACAACAGGGTAAGCCACTCCCGAGCTGCGGGCAGACCAAGCTGACTCAGCCTCGGCTACAAAGGGTACGCTCACCTCACCACCATCAGAACGCAAAATTACAGTGACGAGGTCCAACACACCATGCGCCGACGCCAGGAAAGCCGGTAAGCCCACATCGCGCGCGCAACGTAACCCAATACCTCTATGCCGGATAGGAAGAGTCGCCTGACTCCACTGAGTTTCATTGAGAGAGACATTCGGTATCCTCAACCGTTGATTTCAATGTCTCGTCAAATGCCGAAACTTCACTAGGACAAAGCCAGGTAGGCGTGGTCCGTAAGAGATACGTCAACTTTGGGAGAGCGAAACACCTGCGCAACAACACAATCGCCACATGGGCCGAAAGATCTTTTAAACGCTCTTGAGCATTCAGAAGAAGGTTTTTTCGGGAAGAAATAGCTTCTGGCACTCCATCAGGAAAAACAGGTGACCCTAAAAGAGTGAAAGAGTGAGACGAGGGTTCCTTGAGGCCAGGCAATAGAGAATTGAAGTGGGGAAAGTATGTGTGAGCTTCAGTGCTACAGGGAAAGAATTCGCACTTGGAGGGATTCACCTCCAGACCCAGGAATCTGAGGCGAGGAATTAAAGCCTCCACATCCTTAAGAACATCTTCCGGTGATCCTCCAAGAGTTCCATCATCTAGGTACCACAGATTCAAAGCTGACTTAAGCTCAGAAATGACTTTGTGGGGCACTCGCACATAATGTGAGGTACAGTTTCTTTTGCAGTTCCGTCACAAATGCAGTGTGGTGAAGGCGCGAGCTTGAAACGAAAGAGGTACTCTTTAAATCCGTCATGTCCGGTGAAATGTTGGGCCCTAAGATTCGTCATCCTCATCAGATTTATATATTACTAGCTGTACCCGCGACTTCGTACGCGATTGCCGTACCTGCAAACTAATTATTCACATTTGAGCACTGTTTGGTCCACAGACAACGTTGTGGTCCACAGACCACAACGTTAATACGAATATAAGATCATATTAAGCAACGTTGTGGTCTGTGGTGAAGCACTCTTAGTAAAGCATAGCTCAGAAAGGAGCTTTTTACTTTGAGTTTGATAACTCCTAGCTTGTTTTTCCAGAAGACAGTAGTTAAGTAACTCAGAGAGTTCCTTCGCGGTTCGCACAATAAATGTTGAAGCAAAGTAGGTACTTTGTGCGTTTCTTTGGAATTTCGATTATAAAACGATATCTTTTTGCCGAGGTTCTCCTTGTTTGGCGGTAGAACAAAAATATATTAGATTGTACACTTCCATTGCGCAGTCTCAAAAATGTATCCGGCAAAAGATAGATAGTTAACAAAATTGATTGTGGCGAATGTTCCAGATTTTAGAGTTTTATCTTAGCAAGCTGGCAAATCTAAATAAGGATGCCGAGATGCCCGTGGGGTGCCGAGCTGCCCATGGGGTGCTGGGCTGCCCGTGGGGTGCCGGGATGCCCGTGGGGTGTCGGGATGCCCGTGGGTGCCGGGCTGCCCTTGGGGTGCCGGGTGGCCCGTGGGGTGCCGGACTGCCCGTGGGGTTCCGAGCTCGCTCGTCACTATTCTAATACAATAAGAATAATTGAAATTAGATTACGCGTTCATAAAGTACAACTAAGTAACATTTTGAATTTCATCCCCTTTGCCGAGGGAACCGTGCTAAATTTCGGGATAAACAGTATACAATAACTTTCTTCGTGGTATGAACTCAGATCGTGTTAAGTTTCATTGAATTCCATTCAGTAGCCCATGGGGTGCTGGGCTACCCGTGGGGTGCCGGGCTGCCCATGGGGTTCCGGGCTCACTCATCACTATTCTACCAAAAAATACTAATTAAAATCGGACTACGCGTTCATAAATTACAACTAAGTAACATTTTGACTTTCATCCCGAGGGAACCGTGCTGAATTTCGGGATAAAGAGTATACAATAACCTTCTTCGTAGTATGAACTCAAATCGTGTTAAGTTTCATTGAATTCCATTCAGTAGCCCATGGGGTGCTGGGCTGCCCGTGGGGTGCCAGGCTGCCCATGGGGTGCCAGGCTGCCCATGGGGTTCCGGGCTCACTCATCACTATTCTAACAAAAAAGAATAATTGAAATCGGACTACGCGTTCATTAATTACAACTAAAAAACATTTTGACTTTCATCCCCTTTCCCGAGGGAACCCTGCTGAATTTCGGGATAAAAAGTATACAATAACCTTCTTCGTAGTATGAACTCAAATCGTGTTAAGTTTCATTGAATTCCATTCAGTAGTTTTGGAGTGATGCGCGGCCGGGATACAGACAGACAGACAGACAGACAGACAGAAAGACAGACAGACAGACAGACAAAAATAAAAAAAAATACAGTTTTGGCATCAGTATCAGCTACAGAGTGCTCTCAAATTTTTTTTTGCAAAATATCTCTTATGTACAGAATTGGACCTGTTACAGTTTTATTATAAGTATAGATATTAAATATTATTATATTATATTAATTCTTGTAAGCGTCCCTAATACAAGGCCAGAACATTTTGGTAGTTTGTCCGGTTTCAGAGTTGCTATGCCGCTCCTGCCATCTTCCCAGCGTAGTGTCCCTGATGTGACGCTTGACGAAATACAGGGGAAAGCTCGGTAGACAGATGTCTGGTGATTATGCAGTGCGGCGGGTTTGGCTAACTTGTCAGCTCGTTCGTTCCCTGTAATACCCGTATGTGCTCGTACCCAATATTGTTGAATCTCCCGTCCAGAGTTCGCAAGATCGTCAATTAGCCGTCGAGCTCTGTAAGCTAAAGGGTGGAGTGAGCCAGGATGTGTTAGACAATCGAGTGCAGAGCGAGAATCACTAAGGATGTTGTAGCCTGTAAATCTAGTGTTGCGTTTAATTGTCTCCATAGCTCGAACAATTGCTATTAACTCAGCCTGAAAGACAGTATAATAATTTTCTAGGCGGAATTCCAGTTTTTGGGTTTCTTGCCCATCCACCCAAATACTCACGGCGCCATCAACCCTGTTCTCCATCTTGCTATACCATCGGTGTAAACGTTCGGATGCTGGTTACCAATTTGTTCGATATCAGTCTCGACCATGCCATAAACAAGTCTTTTCCTCAAAACAGGATGTACCAGTTGGAAAAAATTGACTTTCTTTTGGAGCTGCCTATCATCTGGTAAGTATTGTGTGGTATCATTACTTTTGGGTTTATAGAGCTCAACATGTTCAATTATCCTCAAATCCAATGGTATAATACGGGCAATGGTTATCGCTGAAGTATACGACATAGTGCGATGAGCTTTGGCGATTTTAATGCCGAACTGTCTGATTATTCGATCGAGTTTAGTTCTTGCGTATTTCTTGCTTGCAATCTCCCCCCAAGCTCCCGCAGCATAGAGCACAGTGGGCTCTATAACAGCTAGATATATTGTCCTAATAATCTCCGTGTTTAGTCCCCACTGTGCTCTTGCCGCTTTCGCAATCAGTTTGTACCTATTACAAGCTTTTAAGGCAATGGAGTCAAGGTGTTGCCGGAAATTCAAGTTCCTATCTATTGTTAGACCATGGACCTTCAGGCTGTCCAAAAAGGGTATTATGGTGTTGCCTATCAATAAGCGAGGCACCGCGTGGTTAAGTTTTCTGGTGATTAAAATTGCCTGAGCTTTTTCCGCCGCAAATTTCATTTTTTGCAATTTCCCCCATTCCACTGCAGCGTCCAGTACTCTTTTGATGTTTTCTTCCAGCACGTGCGCAGAGTAATTTGCAACGACAATGAGTAAATCGTCCGCAAATACCTGCAGATGTACTCCAGTGTTTTCTATGTCTTCCCATACGATGGTTACCCCATACGTTACGTTAACCCCATACGAAAGGACAAAATATTAGAGTTATAGGTCATATTATGTCATGTTGACTTAGCGGTCAGTGCATACCCCGGATATAGGTATGGATGGCGCGGGTACGAACTCACATTCGTAATTTTGTAATTACGGACAGTTAATTAGATTTCCCGCCCGGAGAGATATCGCACTAACTAATCGAACTTGGCCCTTTGATATGTATAAAGATATACATAGACATACAAAGAGTCCCTTAGACCTAGCCTGTTAAAACATCCTGTTTACAATTCACAATAACCTATAACACAATTTTGCGAAATGCATTCAGAGTAGGCAATATATTTCAATATAGACATTTCACGAAAAAGTTGTTAGGAGAGCCGCTAAACCAAGTATAATTTTCATAAAAACGTATGAGTAGGTAACTAGGCTTCCTATTACTTACTTGGTTTGACTTCGTTCTCAATTTTATTCGTATAATCAATTTTACCTATGTAGCTAAATACATTTTAATATGTTGTTTACGAATACATAGAATCAGATGCTGTGCATATTTTTTAAAATGTTTTTATTCTATATAGAGATCAAGAAATCAAAAAAAAAACAGTACTGCATTTTGCGAATGCCCGCCTGACTAGCGACCACCCTCAAGTAGAAAATCTGTCGCCAAGCACTTAACTGTGTGTTCCGGCAGCTGTCCTTCAGAGCCAGTAATTCTAGGTTAAGCCTGTTAACACTTTTGACCACATCATCACTTACTTACGATCAAGTGAGATTGTGGTCATAGGCATAGGTAAGCCATGACCACAATCTCACTTGATGGTAATAAAAAGCAATAAAAAGTAAATAAAAAAAACTCTTTCAAATATTAATTTTAGAATTAGAACAATTTTGGAAATACATTTATTTTGTGGAATTCTGATACCAAGAACACAGACGAAACTATACGTTGGTATTTTACCGAGCCAGCGTCTAGGGCAAGCAAAGCGTCTCTACTCTCTTCTGCAAAAATGCTTTCGTATGTCTGGTCTGTCCAGATCTCGGGATTTCCGGTTGTTCTCCTCCACAGGTCGTATTTCTTAATCAATACTCGTGAAATTTTGTGAGCAGTTTCGATTATTATATGGAATATTTTTATCTATTCAGTTTATGGAAATTTTTCTAAACTCCTATGCTGTGAGGAGGTTGAAAACATAAAAAAAACGTGTTAGTCGCAAGGTCTTCAGCTCACAGAACCACTAGTATTATATTGAGAGAGCTTCCTGATGGACGGTAACATAGGTATATAATGTAGATGTGCTGCTCCGAGGAACCGCGACGATCCCTGAACGCGGTTGTGAGGTCCGACCTCTCCTTGCCAGCCGTCTTCATTTGGATGGTCAGTGACGAGAGGTCGTGGGTGGGGACAGCCGGCGCCCTCCACCAGGTTTAGGTCCTCATGAGGTGTGGATTTTTGCGATTCCAGTAGCCAGATTACTCTATGCCTAATTCATAATTACCTAAAAATCATACTACGCAGTCCTTCATTTATTAAAAGCGTAGGCACCAAATCCTCTTATCACACCATTAACATACTCGTAATTTGGACATTTTTGTCGCGCCAATAACGTGGGCGAAGGAAGTCTCTAATCAACGTCGTACGTAATCTATTTGCAAATCCACAGTGCCCTCCTTCCATCCAACTAGTGCATACAAAATGTGTCGAATTGCATATATCTTCGGGATATTACTTTGGTGCATCGTGATGTCTCACCAGACGACTATTTATCGTGAAAGAATCCAGCCTAAAGAAGTTGAGAAAGTGATAGTGATGAAGGCAGCGGTGGCTGACGACTCGCCGCTAATCTACGAAGATGATTCGTGTCCTAAAGGCTTCCAGCTGGACGCCACCGGGATCTGCAGAGAGGTGTGGTACGAAGATTACGAGTACAGACGCTGATGTGGAAAATTTAAAGTGACTGGATAGTATATTTGGGCCCAATAAACGTATAGGCGTATAAAATAGCTTGTGGATATTTATTTCTAGACATAGATTGTGGAGATAATTTTGTCGTATAGATTTTAGTATAAGGGTTGTTCTATATTTCGCTGAATGTCATACAAGGCGACTATGGGAATAAATGTGCCGATGAGCAACAATACTACACCTAAGTCCAGCTATGGTCTATGGGAAATTTATATATGATCAGGTGGACCACGGCAAAGCCAACCTCATGTCCACGTGACTGTCATGAATACCACAGTAATACAATATATTCAAATTGTGTTAATATTGAGTTGCTGCACATTGGAGGCGCAGACGCTCTTTATCACCTACTTTAACGCCTGCAAAATTTGCCGCTTAGAGTTTCCCCAAGTAGGTTTCCGCCGGGAAGGCTGTCCAGCAATTAACCAAAGACAAAACTTTCAATATTATGTTCTTGTATTACCTCTAATGGACTACGGAAAAAAACAAATTTGCCATGGTACCATAAAAAGTACCATGGCAAAATAAATTTGCAGTGGTACCATCAAAGGAATTGTCCGATTGTACCACGGTAAATGAACGTCTAGCATATTCAACCAATGTCCGCTTCGAAAACATCAGCACTTACATGTCGCACATACCATCAGGTGAGACTGTGGTCAATGGTCAGCCAATTGGCAGTAAAAAACCTTATAGTAGGTACGGTCAACCTCAAAATAATTATTGTTAGTAAAAATCGACTGAGTCTTGCAATAATTTAATACCAAATCAGTCAGTCAAACAGTAGCTCAAGCTCTAGGCATTAGCGGCGCAAGGTATTTCCAGGTGTCGAGCTGCTCGAGGATCGGGTTGAGGACGGCGGGGACCACAGAGCTGGCGATGATGGAGATGGCGCCCTGGAACCGGTTTATGTAGTCCAAGATCACTTCTTCGATCATGGCGTTGACGATTGCGTCAATGTTGCCACCGCCGATAGCGCCAGTCAGCTCTGACTGCAAGGTAACAATTATAACAAGTCATCTAATGAAAATTAAATCATAAAACATTATTTTTATCGTTGATAGGTTAACCCTTTGATAACAATCTCACCTCTTGGTAAGTGATTAGGTGGGTAGGTTGGTACATACAAAAGTTGGTCAAAACTGTTTGTTATTGATGATGTGCAACAGTGGTAGTCTCATGATAAAGTCTTAACAATCAGATTTGAAACAATAAAGGTATGGTCTCTGACCGCGACTTTTTTTTCTTTTTTTATGATATTGTGACGGAACAAGCTCGAGGCCCACCTGATGTACAGCGGACTAACCTCTGCCTATAACAGATGCATTTCTTCTGTCACGAATTGCACTGCGCCTTGCGACTTATTTGTTAAGTCTCTTATATGCCTGTAATTTCACTGGCTCTCAAAGACTGCTGCCGGAACACACCGTTAGGTGCTTGGCGACAGATTTTGTACTTGAGGGTGATTGGTAGCCAGGCGGGCATTCGCAAAATGCCCTTCCACCATGCTGTGAAGCTCAAGCCCGCGGCGGGATTCAAACAAAGGACCTGCTGCGCGGCAGTCCATAGTCAATGGCACTGAGCCATCACTGCTTCAAAAAAATTAATTCAAAATTTGCTTTGGTTACCTTTATACTCGTAAATACCATCAGTCTATACCACTGCAGGTACCATGAAATGTATAAAGTTAATCAATCCATCAATTTGATGATGAAAGTGCGGTTGTAGGTTACCTTGAGGCTGGGTATCACGAAGGTCAGAGGTCCGACTCTATCGATGATAACAGAATTTCCATCGTCGGACTGCTTCAAGTGGAACAGAGCTTGGAACCTGAATCCTTCAACGAAGAATCTGAAACAGACAGTAAGTGCAAAATGGGAGTTGAAATTCCACGAAAGTTCCGTACCAATAACATAATTAATTATAGTTGTTGTATTTCATTAAATACGAGAGTATTTATAGTAATTTTATTCAATTAGGATCCTCTGTGATTCCAGCTTTTTTTTTAAGCCTGATAGGTTAGCCTTTGATAACTATCTCACCTGATGGTAAGTGATGATGTGGTCAAAGATGTTGTTCAGGCTAACCTAGAAGTACTGGCTCTCAAGGACAGCTGCCGGAACACACCGTTAGGTGCTTGGCGACAGATTTTATACTTGAGGGTGGTAGCTAGCCAGGCGGGCATTCGTAAAATGCCCTACCACCATGCTATAACCACTGCCATCCTAAGACAACAACCGGGACCGACGGCTTAACGTGCCCTCCGAAGCACGGAAACACTCAGTAGTAATGTCACTAGCGGTCACCCATCCAACTCATGACCGCGCGCGACGTTGCTTAACTTTGCTGATCGGCTGAGAACAGCTAAGTAAACTTAGCTACGAGCGCTTCAAAAAAGAGCTCGTATGTTCTGGACCGTTTTTTTTTAATAATATCAATTTTGGCGCGTATGTGTACAAAAAAACATGCTGTCTAGGGCAGGGGTTCCCAAAGTGGGTTCCACTAAAATTATTTATTATTAGCTGGTAGTGCCACGGTTACAAATATTATTTTGAAATAGCGCAAAGTATGTGATGAGAAGAATTGTATTCACGTATAGGTATACAGCTGCAGTAATGGTAGAAAAGATAAAGGGCACGGTATCAAAAATATAACTTATTGCACCGGGATGTAAAAAAAGCAGTCTCTGCATTTTCATCGCTATGCATTACCTTACTTTAAAAAAATGCATATGATTTAAATAAAGTTCTTTGTAAAGCTGATTACGTGAAAAGTCTTCAACTCCAATCAAAATTGTTTATCAAAGAAAGTAATAAATGATTAGCCAGTACGAATCACTCCTATTGCATACCGAAATCCGATGGCTTTCAAGTTCTAGCCAGGTAATATGAACTTCGTAACGAGCTAAAGGTATTCGCAATGAAGCAAATGAAGTCTGAGGCCCCTAATATTTTTAGTGTTTTGCATGATCTACATTGTGAGTAATTGACAATGTTTTGCATGATGAACAATGGCTCATAAAATTTTGGAAAGATTAACGAAATAACTACACTTTTGCAGGAAAAATCATCGACTATATCTATGACGAGAGATATTAACAGCTTTTAAAAGAAAATTCAATTTCTGGACTGCTTTTGTGTAAACGGGATAACACTGAATGTTTTCCCCTTGACTATAGTCCAAATATAACTTCCTACTAGAAAACACGTTGGAATTACCAAATGAAATGAAAACTATTATAATTGAACATTTGGTAAATCTCCTAAAATCTTTGTCCGATTACTTTTCTGATAATGATATTAACATTTAATGTGTACAACATCAATTTAATAAAAAAAACAACCAGCGGTGCTGACGTCCTGGATTATGAAGCATTCATAGATAGATTCATAGATCTTCAAAGTTCACTTTAAACAAACATTTGAACCTGTGCACGAGTTTTGGGTTGATATTAGTGTTTAGTGGTCGAGGAGTGCCTTAAAATGAAAGGTGTTTGGCTGGTGTCCCGTTATCTTTAAATTTTAGGAAGCCCTGGTGTAAGGTATTACTGTCTGAAATATACAACTATGGTGCAAACAGCGAGGGGGCGCGCCATCTCCGTTTATTATATATAAAAACTTTATTTAAAAAAAAATTACTACAAGCTATGGTTTTATTTTACTGCTGGTAGACACTTTGACCACAATCTCAAAGTGGTAAGTGGTGATGTGGTCGAAGGTGTTAACATACTTAACCTAGAATTAATGGCTCTCAAGGACTGCTGACTGAACACAGTTAGGTGCTTAGCGACAGATTTTCTACTTGAGGGTGGTCGCTAGCCAGGCGGGCCTTCGCAAAATGCCCTTCCACCATGCGCTGAAGCTCAAGCCCGCGCCAGGATTGAACTATAATGGAACTGCTGCAGTCCATAGCCAATGCCACTTAGCCATCACTGCTTCAAAAAACATTGCAATTCGGCTACAATATGTGCACCCCATGAATATTAAGTTCAATATTCATATTGGATCAACGTTCTACACCAAATATCAAAATTTCAGGTTTGTAACTAATTCCGTTCTTTTTTATACCTGATAGGCTATATAGCCTTTGACCACTGCCTCATCTGATGACGTGGTCAAATATGTTGCTTAGGCTAACCTAGAATTATTTTTACGACCTAGGGACCCATGATACAGTGACGGACGGACAGACATAAAGACAGCAGTATTTTATTAACAAGGTTTCTTTTGCGTTTTGTGGATTCCATAGAACCCAAAAAACGTTGAAAAGACACTTTACGTTCCTACTATATACCAACCTAATTTTTACCTTTTTTAATGGTTCTGTACTCCACAACCGGACCCTATGGCCTATAGGCATAGAAAAATTAAGTAGGACAATATTGCTATCTCTTTGTGCACCCAAAGTAAGTTCACAAATTGTTGTTAGATGTCGTTACTTGGCTCGCCAGACATATAATTTTGTACATAAGTAATCGACAAAATATTGCGTAAAACTATTCAGGTTATCTATATTTATATATTTAAGGTCCGTTTCAGAATGGCCTAAGAAAGTTTCAGGTTGCTTACCAACACATAAAATAACGGAATGATAAAAATTACACGCGTTTCAAGCTTTAACCGATGAATAGGCTAAATCGATGACTGTGAAACGCTAAGATAGTGTTTAATTTATTAAGTTCCGGGTAGTATAACCGGAAATTACTCGAACATTCTGAAACAGGCCCTTAGAGTACCAAAATACAAGTTTTGTATATCAATACGTATCAAAGTGCAAATTAATCATTAGGCTATTTTTTTCGTATGATTCATCGAACACAATTGAAACTAAAGCACCATTTCGGAAGTAGGAGAATCAAGCAGTTATACTGAGTTCCAGTATAACTGCTTGATTCACATATTTCAATGTTTTTTATTTATTTATTATTTTACATGGCTATGGATACTTGTCCTTATGCCATATCTTACTGTTTTAATTTCATGGAGCAGTCAGGTTCCTGACTATTTCAATGTTAGAATGAACAAAATTGCCATATCGGCCGAAAGCAACACAAATATAGAAAATCTTAGCAGTCAATAAAAGGTTATGTTATAAAAATAATCAAAATAAAATATTGTCAATAGAATATTTTGACTCCTAATGGCTATATATCCTAAATGCTTATACGACTTCTTAATGCGAAAATGCTGAGCTGTTTATAGTTTGATCAATACCGCTGTACCGCGCCTTAGGTATGCGCGCGGCGAAAATTGAATATTACCAATATCATTGCAAAAAAAAAAAAAAAAAAAAAAAAAAAAAAAAAAAAAAAAAAAAAAAAAAAACTACGGAAAACTGCGAAAAAACCGTGAGAAATGTGATTAAAGCGGGTAATTCATAAATTGAAAATTCAAACCTATTATGTATTCAATTCTTCACCTGCTTATTTTTAGTAAAATATGACTAAATTTGGTTATATTTAATGAACTAAGGGCCTGTGCCTAGCTAGCCATGAAACTTACGAATGCGCATATTTATATAGAGATTATTGTTTTACTAAATATTTATGATTCCGTGCTTTCGTAGCAGAGAGTTACACATCAATTATGCGTAAGGATCATTTATCGGAACTGTTAAAATCATACCTTATTATTTCTAAGCATTTGGTACAAAAACTTATATATACGGCCCGTTTTTTTTTAATATTCCCATGAAATACGGCAATTTTGAGGGTGAGATACGGCAGCCCAAAAATTTTACAAGGAACAACGCTGGTCAATATTAATCAAACGCTTTATGTAAATCTAGTCATATTTTGAATTTTTTGACCGATTATAATTTATTTGGCCTGGCACCTCCTATAATATTTACATATTTGATTTAGGGCGTATACCATTTGACGCTAAATTCGTTGTTTTCGATAATTTTGATCACAATTGTGTCTATGGTTCATATTAAATATGGATTCCATAGACGCAAATGTGGTCAAAATTATCGAATATAACTGAAATGGAATACGGTTACGGCCTTATCTGACATCTGTGCTGCTTGTTTTTGTAAAAGTTGTGAAATTGTCCCTAGTCTTAATATATTTTTTTGGGATTGTTTGGGCTTGCAATGCATAGCGATATTGGGATTATATTACATTAACAATATTAGTTTATGCTATGGTTTTGGACTAGAAATCCTATCTTGAAATATAGTGCATATGATCGAAGGTGCGTTCATTAATTTATTTTTATTTCATTTAATTTTCATACTGACCATATTTGATAATCAATTCAAGTTAAAGCCACTATAAAACACGTAAAACTCATGTTTATGCAAAAAATAACATTGAATAGTGTTTCTCAGTTCCGTGGTATTGTGACTGTTTGTCTCAAATAATAAATAAGAACTTAGTTTTAACTTTTATGCCGATCCGATTATGATCATACTTGTGTTTCCATATCCATGGATTTTTGAAGATTGCAATACCTGCCTACTTGATAAATGTAGCATCGTCTACATTTTATTGTTTAATCCATTGATGAACCACATATATTATTGTACCTAGGGCTCATTCAGAACCTTAGTTAGTGCGCACTCAAAGTACAACTTTTCACACTAACATCGTTCACAACCTTAGAGTAGAGCATTAGGTCATTAAAAAGTTGCAACCTTAATTGACATGACTGACATTCTGTTGATAGAATTACAGGCCCTCATTTGAATATACAACAAACAGCATATTTAACAAGGATATATATTTTCTTATCAATGTCAATATTTAAGGTTATAAAAAACCAGGTCATTCCGAACCATGGAGTAGGTTAAAACACTGAGGCGTGAAACGTAGCCTTACACTTCAATTAGGTACCTGGTAAATACTTTAGAATCAGCGTCATAGAGAAAAGTTATATACCGGATCATTGTATACCACTAGGTATCTACCAGCATACATTTTTACAGATATATAATAGCTTGAATAATGACATGAAAATTTGTACAAAGAAATAAATTAATTTTTCAGTTATAATTTTACTCTAATTTGAAAGCAGACTTTCACAAACATATTAAGAAAAGGACTGCTTAAGAAAGATACATATCAACAATAACTTGCAAAAGCCTCAATAGTGATACAGGTTGAATGGCATGGACTAAACTTCCATATAACATTGCAGAACACATTAATCAATCTGAGGGCTTATGCTTCAACTGGCGAGTGTGAAACTCGCAAAGGCGCGTGATGGCACCTTTTGATTTTACCTATTTTATCAATTAAATAAAAAAGTATTAACCAGTTAAGTATCGACTATCCAGAACGAAAGGAAGAAAGAAAATTATGTTTAATTGACAAGAATGAATAAGCCAATCTGAGAAACATTAAAACAAATATATTCTGAAATTCAAAGATAAATGTTATCAAGGAACAGCCAGTTTTACCAGTTGCTCAACTGCTAACCCGCTAATAACAAAAAACTTTTCGAACATCCAAACTAATAAACTGTAACCTTAATAAACCTGAGAACTATTTAGTATATATAGTGCTGATCGGCTAGCCTTTGACCACAATCAGAGCTAATGGTAAGTCATGATGTTGTTGAAGATGGTTAACAAGGTCAACCTAATATGAACTAGCTCTCAAATATGGCTGCTGGAATACACCGTTAGGTTAGCAGAGATTCTACTTGAGGGGTAGCAAGCTAGACGGGCATTCGTGAAATGCCCTACCCCCAATCTAAAAAATAATTACTACCATCATAAGACTACAACCCGGACTAATGGCTTAATGTTCCCCCCAAAGCACAGGAATGCTCAACATTAAATGCCCTAGCAACACCCATCCAAGTCATGACTGCAATCCTAAGACAACAACTGGGACCGATGGCTTACCTGCCCTCGGTAGCATGTGCACGCTCAGTAGTAAATGCCACTAGTGGTCATTACCATAGTGATTACTGCATTACCTAGTTGATCAGGAAAAATTAAGCAAGCACCACTTTATTCACTTCAAAATTCATAGGGAGTGACGATAGATAGTATCTACTATTTATCTAAGTTCATGCTTTGGAGTGAATTTATTTTAGTTGGATGTTGGTACAAAACTTGCAGTATATTCCACATACCTATTTAGATATTATTACTTACAGTGAATAATGGCTCCAGTGAAATGTTACTATCAAAATTGTAGCAACACAAATGCAACCAAATCAATGTTCACATTTCCTATAAAAGATGAATCGCGCTTGAAATTATGGATTGAACATTCAGGTAAGAGTCAGAATACTATATTTATACATTCCATTCAGTCTTGGAGGCACAAAAATTACCTTCTGTAAAAATAATTTTGGATTTAGAAGAATCTAGAAGATTAGATTAAAATAAAAACACTTCTTTACGGAATGTATCCTTCCGGAAGGGTTTCCTTCCACATGAAATTGCAAGGTCAGACATAATGAAACATGGTTTAAATTTATTTTACGTTTTTATAATTATTGTAATTGTGTTGAGTGATTATTACAATATCAATACACAACCTTAATTTGTATTGTAGGGATTCAAATAAATAACTATACTGCATTGCCATTGAACAAACGCTTTTTTTTTTATGCCTGATAGGTTAGCCTTTGCCACTATCTCCCCTGATGGTAAGTGATGATGTGGTCGAAGATGTTGTTCAGGCTAACCTAGAACTACTGGCTCTCAAGGACAGCTGCCGGAACACACCGTTAGGTGCTTGGCGACAGATTTTCTACTTGAGGGTGGTAGCTAGCCAGGCGGGCATTCGCAAAATGCCCTACCACCATGCTATAACGACTGCCATCCTAAGACAACAACCGGGACCAACGGCTTAACGTGCCCTCCGAAGCACGGAAACGCTCAGTAGTAATGTCACTAGCGGTCACCCATCCAACTCATGACCGCGCGCGACGTTGCTTAACTTTGCTGATCGGTTGAGAACAGCTAAGTAAACTTCGCAACGAGCGCTTCAAAATGCTAATCTCTGATATGTTACTTTAAAAGGTTTTCAGACACATCATGAACACTAAATTAAATTAATAAAAGTATCTCGGTCTCCTTTTCAAAAACTTGTGTATGCTACAAACTTTATTTTAAAAACATCTACATGTCATACCAATTACAAAAAAGTATAACACTGTGGTTTAAATAAGTATTTTTCCTATTTTAATTACTATCAAAACCAATGGACATTTTTGCAAGAAAATAAAAATACATTGTTAATTTAGGAAAAGCTTTTATTACACATATTTTTTCTTACATTAAGTGCTCGAAATGCTTTCCTCTAGCTCTTATGCATCGTATTCCTGGAGTTGGAATTCCTGAAGGAAGGCCTAGAACAGTGGATGAACGTCAAATACTGGCAGAAGTAGAAGAGGATCCTTCCACTAGCACTCGTCGTATTTCTAGACGCACTGGTGTAGCTAGAAGTACGGTACACCGCATATTGAAACGGAACAACTTACACCCGTATCATGTACAACGAGTTCAAGCGCTGTTACCTGCTGATTATCAGCGACGAATAAATTTCTGCCGAGATATGTTGCGTCGATGCCGTCAAGACAGAAACTTTTTTAATTCCGTATTATGGAGTGATGAATCATGTTTTAAAAGGATGGGAGTGTTTAACATACACAATCTTCATCATTGGAGTGTCGTGAATCCTCGAATAGTGAGAGAGGATCGATTTCAGCACCAATTTGGAGTGAATTTGTGGGCAGGAATATTGGATGGCAGAATTATCGGTCCTTTTGAATTACCGCCGAGACTTAACGGCGCTGGTAATCTCCAATTTTTGAGACGTGATCTCGTTAATTTGTTAGCAGACGTGCCACAAGAAGTACGCGAGAGAATGTGGTTGCAGCACGACGGTGCACCAGCCCACTATTCACGGCAAGTGACAGAATTTTTGAACGAGACGTATCCAAATCGATGGATAGGACGCGGAGGTACATTATCATGGCCGCCACGATCTCCCGACCTGAATCCTTTGGATTATTTTTTATGGGGTTATTTCAAAGAAGCAGTTTATGAAACGAATATTTCTGATGAAAGAGAATTACGACAAAAATTTAATCTGAATCGATAAAAAATAATCAACGGGCTCGACGAAGTTTACAAAGAAACTTTATACGAAGATGTTGGTTATGCATAAGAGCTAGAGGAAAGCATTTCGAGCACTTAATGTAAAAAAAATATGTGTAATAAAAGCTTTTCCTAAATTAACAATGTATTTTTATTTTCTTGCAAAAATGTCCATTGGTTTTGATAGTAATTAAAATAGGAAAAATACTTATTTAAACCACAGTGTTATACTTTTTTGTAATTGGTATGACATGTAGACGTTTTTAAAATAAAGTTTCACTAGGCTATAATACATTTTTTTTACACCAGTTTAGCTCAAACACCACATAGAGCATCTTGAAATGTAAAAACTGCATTAGTTTTATCATTTAATTTTCATTTTAATGATAATTACACCTAAATAGGATTTTAATTAGAAAGACCTATGTATTCTTAACCGCCTAGATTAAAAATAACAAAAAAATAAGTGATAGATTTCGTAGAATTATAAAATGTGTGTACATAAGACGATAATTTCACCTATTTATTAAAAAAAATCATTACTTAAAAACTATAAGACCTAGAATAATCATTTTTAGTGGTTTTGGTAGATAATAGTTCCCCCTATCACCCACACCCCGTTGGTCCACTACTTACGGGACACCCTGTATATTATTTTAGTATATGAATATATTTGTACCTATATATTATAAAACAAAAAAAACACAAATTGAAGAGAAAAAAAAATCATATCAAAATATACCCTATTTAAATACTTATAAACAAACCTGAAAACTTTACAAATAAATCATGATAACATAATAAGGAAACCAAAATTACCAAAACATATCGCTTTACAATTTTGATGTCACTTCCAGTTGCATTATCTCTGCATAAATAGACACACATTCCTTACGAGCGGAGCGCAGACCGCAGGGACAGTACTGGACCGAGCCGATATTAGATTGCGTTTTGCAAGTTGTTATAAACTACCCACGTACAATAATGCTTTTAATTTCAAATGTGTATGGAACCTAATTAATAAGTACCTGTACTAAGCCTAACAAAAATCAAACTTAATTTAATGTTCCTCATGTAAGTGAATTTAGTCTTATGAGAAATAAATATCTTTAACCAGAAAAGGCTGTTTTGATTGGATTTAGAAGTTACCTAGACTTTCCCCATATAGTAACTTAGTAATCTTATACTTGCATAGTTAATATTTAGATATTCAACTGAATACTATTTCAGGTAATGCAAACCTTGCATCCTTGACGCACGAAGAATTGAAGCGACGTTTTATTTGTGAGGACCATTTCAAAGCTGAAGATGTGCATAAACATGCTCCAAGATCAAGACTTTTTAACACGGCTGTGCCTCTTATGTACGAGAATAAACCTGTTACACCAGAATGTAAGTTTAACATGTAATTTGAGCTAAGCACATGGTAAAAGCTTCCGGTGATGGACTATAATGATCAACGGTAGACGGCTTTGGTGATGATAAGGTTTGATTCAATAATATAAAGCAATATTAAAAAGAAAAATATAAAATGCATGCTAAAGACGCTTAGAGCCTATCCCAAACATATACACACATCAAAAGTGCCTAGGGATCATGTATATTTTGAACTATAAAAAAATATTCAATCAATATTTTTCAAACAGACTGGTTTTTATAATATAATTCCTTAGTTTACAACGAATCCCTATATTAAGTATGTATGAATAAAGAAAAACAATTATTTATGCAATTTGAAGAAATTTAACCTATACGTTAATGTCGCCATTCAAATGGCAGAAAAACTAAAAAAATCATAGTATTTTTGATAAGTTTATTGTAAAATTATATTATTTAATAATCTGTGTTTCTAACATTTACACTAATCACACCAGCACAGCGATTTGGCATGCTTAAAATCAGTTCATCAAAATCACTTTGAGGAATGGCCGCCCACGTTTTTTGTAACAGTCAAAAAGCTGTTGTGGGGTATGTACGGCATCCATACTAGGCAGAACTCTTCTTTGTAGCATATCCCATGCATGTTCAATGGGGTTGAGGTCTGGCGATTGAGCAGGCCATGGAAAAACGTTGATGCGAGCATCGGCAAGAGTGCGGATTACGACTCTAGCCGTGTGTGGACGTGCATTAGACTAAACTAATTACCCAAACGGCTTATCACTTGTGAAATAGTACTCTCCGCATAAATCTGAGCATTGAGGTTGCCCCTGATCCAAATGAGATCTGTTCTTCCACCGATCCAAATACCGGTCCAAACCACGTGTAGTATTGTGGTGGTTAATAGGTATTGTTCCCCCTCCATATGGGTGAACTTCTTGACAGAATTTTAAATGTTCTTGAAGTCCAAAGCTCCTCCAAACTCGATTACGTCTTGTATCAGGCTGCATACCGAAACGAGACCTTTCAGAAAAGCACACGCACCGCCAGTCTTCTTCCTCCCAATTTCTGTGTCCGCGAGCCCATTGAAAACGGGCCCTTTGATGGGGGCTATGGGTGGAACTCTTAGCGGCCTTCGGGATCGCAAACCCACTTCCCGTGAACGATTTCGTATGTTTTTTTTTTTATGAATGCCTTTGGCAATCATTTGGCCGCTATTTCACCTGATGGAAAGTGATGATGCGGCCGAAGATGTAGCATACTTGCCTAGAAGATACCTATTCACTCTAGACTTAAAGACCCCCAAGTTATACTGTTCAGAAAACAAAGACGCGGGCAATCAGTTCCACTCCTTAGCTGTACGGATGATAAATGTGGCAGCGAAACGCTTCGAGCGAACTGGAGGAATGTCAACCATGAAAGGATGCCGCCCATTAGAGCGTCTTGTAGTCCGATGATAAAAGGGGCATGGAGGAATCAGCCCGTGTAATTCCTGCGCACACTCACCGAAATGTAAAGGTTTGGTCATTTATCAGCAGGCCTGAAGCGCTGTGGATCCTCGTGACCAACATCATGGCGGTCATGGATCGATTCCGTTGTGCAGTATTTGTGATGTACCGGTCCTGTCTGCGAGTGGTGATACGAATTCGCCGTGTCGCTCGGCTACGTCTCATCATCTGTTCTCGTGTCAAATGATGTCGCGCTCCATATTGATGCAATTCTTTTCAGTTGCGATGCAGAAATTGTAATGTTTTGCAAATACGCCATTGAACACTTTTATAGGAATTTTGATTAACAGTTGATTTTCTAGAATAAATCCAAATTCAAATGAAATTCTTTACTTAAAATAATAAATTTCATTAAAACGACTATATTTAAAAAATCCTCTACTTCGACAATACTCGAAATCATTCTTTATCCCTAGGCACTTTTGATGTGTGTAGTTCCAATAATGCATATTTTGAATGTTGACCTTTATCATTTCTCTATGCTATAGGTAAGCCTTTGCTGTGCGTCTGGATCCGTCAGCCCGAATATTTTTTGGCATAGAACATATACACCAGAAGAAGCGACAGTCAAGTATGTGTGCTCGTAAGAGCGTTTTTGGCTATGTGTGAGTGCGACAGAAGGCGCGGTTGGTGCGCGGGCCTCGCGGTGTGTGGACCGGGCATCTCTAGTGGTGCCTCTAATTCAGGGAGTTCACTCGCTCATTCTCTGCTTTGGAACCGTAAAAGGTAGTTGGTTGAAGTATTTACTAGGTGTTAGTAGCCCGTGGGGTGCCGGGCTAGAATGTCACCCCCTCATATCTATCCGTGGGTGTCGTAAGAGGCGACTAGGGGTAACACACTAGAAGGTGGGCAGCAGCGCTTTCTGACGAACTGCCATCTCACACTGCGATCCCCAAGACGCCTGCCAAGCGTGGGGATTACGGCAAATCCCCCCATATGGGGAAGGCTGTGTTCAGCAGTGGACAATTGCTTGACAAATAAAAGAGGGTCCCCTTACAAGATACGTGTTTATATCAAAGTGTATTGTTTTCGCTCTATCATAAAAATGGCAAAACAATGTATGTCACACGCATCAAACTTGGTATGATTATGGTAAAAAATCCAACTCACACTTCTTATACCAACAAATAATAAGCACCTGCCAATTGCGGGTCGGAATCCTGCTACTAATACTGCTCAAACTGATTGGAAAAAAAATATAATTTTTTAGGTACCTATATTCAGTGTTGCTACGAACTCCTCGGTATGCTAGTCCAACACGCATTTGGCCGGTTATAATTAAGATGCCTTTTACATTTTGCATCCCTCTCACTTGCACTTTTAGACATAATTTCAAATAGCAACAATATAGTAATGATTTTTTAAAATGTGTTCTGACATTATTGCGCTGCATGCGACTATAGATGTTCTCGACTAATTTTCATGTTGATATCTGTAATGGGGGATCCAAAACGCGTAATATAGTTATTTAAAATTCTAATTCTGATGGGACTCAACATGTTACAAAATAAAAATATGTTGAGACCATCTATATTCGCAAAAAGCAAAATAATATCAGACCACATTAAAAAAAATCATTACCAAAATATTTGAAATTATCTTTAAAAGTGCGAGTGAGAGGGATACAAAATGTAAAAATCCTCTTAATTAAAAGCAAAGTTAAAATAAGATAAGTTTATAATTACTTATATTAAAATGTTTAGTAAGTACCTGGCTTGTCCTTTTCCGTATAAAGGAATGGCAGTGAACAAGTCACCGAGCAAGTCGTATTCATCTGTAAAACAAAAATAAAACGATGTTATAAATGTCAAGTTTAAAATGTGTTATCACATTTGCTCGTAAAGGGTCTCTTATTTCACCAATTTCAATATCGTATTGTATCTCATTGCGTAGGTACTTGTGCGTTATTGTAATGTAAAACGCACGAGTTTCTTTTTATATGGTAAAACGCACAGTTAATCAAGAAGCTCCGTCTAAAACGAACTATACTTTTTTAAATTTTAGCAAAGAGTTTTTATGTCATAAAAGTGGTCAACATTTTATGAATAAAATTAACTTTGGGAGATAAAATATAAATAAACATTTAATTCTTGAATTTGATTAATTTTGACCATAAATCACAACCATTTTTCTGTAACAAAACACAAACATATTTGTTGCCGCCAAACCATTTAATATTATTCATATTTCGCGCGCATTATCGTCCTACCACAGTTCTCTGTCTTTTGGTTTATCGCGTTGGCAGTTATATCCGTACAACCCTCACTTCTATGTATTATCCCTTTCCCACGCACGCCTACTGCATATTTGCCTCTCATATATGACGAGATGCATCCATTGCATCAGTACGTTGTCAAATCCCGTCGAGGCAACTACTAACCGCAGAAAGTACGGCAGAGAAACTGTTACTTGAATAGTTATACAATTTAACGTTTATATAGACAGCAATAGTGAAAATAAGTATCAAAGGTGAACACAAACGTGAGTGTTTCGTGAAGTGTTCGCTAAGTAAGCTCCGCGCCCAGGCAAGCACATTGCCGGCGTGCGCTTTGGCCAGACAAGGATCCAGGAAGCTGTAGAAGCCTATACCAGATCCTCACAAGCAACGGAGAAGCAGGCAAAAGGAGACAAGGTAGGCGTGTATGTCCTATTTTCCTGTAACCCTGTAACTTTCTCCTTTAGCTGCCAACCGGTCTACCCTCTATTCTGTCGCCGCACCGCGAACCAGCCCTATCGAAAGGCTTTTACCAAATACAGTCCACACCCGCCGGAGTCTCATGATTTCCTTTCTTGACTCCACGCACCAGATTCTTAGGAACCTGGACCATTGAGAAAGACCTTCTCAATTTCCCATAACCGCCCCCGCTTACAAAGTTGGCATCATAACATTGTGGCGCCAACATTTGGCCTTACGAGCCGTATTTCTTATATTCTAATCCGCCCTGCCGAACGATTCTTAGTAGCCCTAGATTCGTCTGGGTCACCCCGCATTCCAATCTAGATTCGTCTTGATATCTACCGCATTAAATAGTCTACGTTTTAAAAGAACTGCCTAGGCACGTTCTTACCGCACTTCAACCGCCCCTTACAGGAGTTACCTTTAGTAGTCATTATTTAATTAAAACCGCACAATATATAAGCTAATCATCGAGGTATACCTAATCTATATATTGTATACTAATTAATTCACTATATTGAATATCCAAGAATATCTCCATACATTCTGTTTAATAACGCCTTCAAAGATAAGTAGATATAAAAGTAGTACCTCCGCCCGCTTGCTATTATTCCTAAGTTACGGTAGTTAGGTATATATATTGCTTTCTTATCTATTCGACGCTTATCGATTCTTGTCTACGCCGATCAGCTGTGACTGCAGTTATATTTATGTATTCTTCTTTTACAAATAATTCAAGTAATTTACGTTATTAGTTATTAGCTAATAATGGCGCCGCCAAAGAAAGTCGAGTCAGAGTCTGAGTCTAAACCTAACAACGATGTAATTGTTTTAGAAACTAAACGCGATACTCTTTTTGAGTTTATTCAAATTGTATATGAAAACTCGAAACAGGCACATATTAGTGAAGAATGTAAGGAGAATTTTCTAAGTTCAGTCGAAACGATTGAAGATATTCGATCTGAGTTTAGACAGCTTGTCGATGAGCATAATCGCGCACAGCTTAAAAGTGATCCATCTTTTAAGCCCAATTTTAAATCGCTAAACTCGTTTGAAGATTTATATTGTCGTATCAAACGTGTATTGAAACGTGTTGAACCCAATCCTTCGCGGGTGGACTTTGAGCGCGACCAGAGAAGTTCCATTGAACGAATTGGAATAAAATCTAGGATGCCGGCATTGCCAGCAATTGAACTGATGTTTTTTGATGGTGATGTAAGAAACTGGCCCTTATTTTATGCTGGATTTAAGTCTATGATACATGACAATACAATGTTGACAAACGCGGAGAGATTGTACTATTTGATAGGGAAGCTCTCAACTAAGGCCCAAACAGTGTTCTCGGGAATAGCACCGTGTGCTGATAATTACGATACTATATTAAAATGTCTCGTTGATAGGTACCAAGACACCCGCATGCTTGCATCTACCTACTTAGATCAGATATTGAATCTCAAGCTGAGCGGGCCCGCGTCATCGGCTAAATTCCAAACATTTATGGATCAGTTTGTTACCGCCGCTAATGCGCTAAAAAACTTAAAACTTGATAATTTGACAGATTACATGTTGCTACATATAGCATTAAAAAAATTAGATGAAGAGACAATCCGCGCATTTGAATCTCATTATCGTTTTGAAAGTTTACCTACGTTTGATCAGCTGTCAGATTTTATTCGAGGACAATTTAAAATTTATCATAACACGCAAACTAGTGCAAGTACGTCAAGTACTGCTTCACGAAATTTTAATAAACCGCGAAGTCATGTACCTCACCCACAGGCTCACGTAGCCGTATCCGCTGCACACCGGAAATGTCTTTGTGATAATTTCGTACATGACCATTTCTTCAAGTGTCCTAAATTTAACGATTTAACGCCTTCCGCTCGGTTTCAATGTGTTAAAGAACATAACGCATGCATTAATTGCCTTAGTTTAAAACATAAAACCCGCGAATGTAATTCAACCTTTAAGTGTCGCAATTGCAACCAGAAACACCATTCCTTGTTGCACTTTAATAAGGCAAACAACAAAAATACATCGCAACCACGCGATGTTCAGCTGGGATCGGGAATCGAGCCCGCGCCCGAAACCAACGCAACCGCTCCGCCGCGAGCGCCATCGCCTACGGAAACACGTCATGCGAACGTAGCATCGCTACATACATCCATCGCCGCGCGAACTTCGGACACCGCGTGTAGCAATGCTCACACCGCGCAATGTACACAACCCGTAACTGTATTATTATCGACCGCTCAAATCGTTATCTATGATAAAGCCGGTAAGGCACATTTGGTTAAATGTTTACTTGATTCGGCTTCAACGAGCAGCTTTATAACTTACGAATGTTGCACGCGCTTGGGTTTGAATTATAATACAGATACGCAGATGACTGTGCGTGGTTTTGGGGGTTCTGAAAAGTCTGTAAGGGGATGTACATACTTTAAATTTTATTCACGATTTTCGGATAATGTTCATTTTCAAGTATCGGCACTCGTTGTCGACCGCATCACTGATAACTTGCCTTCGCTACCCGTAGATGCTTCTGCGTTTACGCATATTCAATCGCTGCCGCTCGCCGACAGCACCTTTGCTACGCCCACCGAGGTTCACGTGCTTCTCGGTGCAGATAATTTTCCGCACCTGTTGATACCGGGATCGGTACATAGCAGTGTGGACGGAACGATGCCCGCTATTGAAACTGTTCTGGGTTACATAATTATGGGTTCTGCTCCCATGTTGATACCCAAACATAACTCCGCTTGTTGTGCAGTTGTGCAACATTCATTGGATCACCTACTGAAAAAGTTTTGGGAACTCGAAGAAGTAACCGCTCCACCCGCCCACAGTCAAGAAGATCTTGAATGTGAGAACCATTTTCGCGCCACTACTACGCGTGATACTAATGGTAGATATACCGTGGCTTTACCGTTTAGTGATGATGTATTTAAATTAGGAAATTCGTATTCAACCGCATATAGACGATTTTTGTGCTTGGAACGGAAGTTGTCTTCGTCAAATACGCTGCGCGCCGCCTACAACGATATCATTCGTGAATACGTTGATAAAGGTTATATAACTGAAATAGGCACTATTGATGATATCGCTTCTTTCGCATCCTATTTCGTTCCGCATCATTGCGTTCAGCGTGAAGATAAGAAGACCACAAAAATTCGCATGGTTTTGGACTCCAGTAGCAAGACCAGCACAGGGCTGTCTCTGAATGAAGTACTACACGCAGGCCCTAATCTACAGGGTGATTTAAATAACATACTTCTGAATTTTCGCCTTTTTAAAATCGCGATTTCTGCTGACTGTCGACAAATGTTTTTACAAATTGGAATGCACGAAAATGATCGCAAATATCAGCGAATTCTTTTCAGATTTCATCCACACGACCCGATATTGGTCTTCCAATTCAATAGGGTTTGTTTCGGAATGAAGTCGAGTGTATTTCACGCCATTCGCGTCATTCATCAGCTGATTGCCGATGAAGGGCACCGGTTTCCCATAGCCGCCGCAATAGCATCAAGCTCCACGTACATGGACGATGTATGCTTCAGTATAATGTCGGATGATTCATCACAAAACGATGAAGCCGTTGCTGTTGCCGCATGTACGCAACTTATCGCCTTATTCAAGTGTGGTCAATTCGACCTCGTCAAATGGACCAGTAATGCTCCCAGTGTTTTACGTGCTGTTCCCGCCTCGCATCGTGCATCCCCAGATCTTGAGATCGATAGGGGTGCCACTCCACATAAAATATTGGGCACGCATTGGGATAGGTCCGACGATGTTTTTAATTTCAGGGTTGCCACACCTGAACCAGGGTGCACCAAACGGATTATTTTATCCGTCGTCGCACGCTTATGGGATAACTTAGGTCTAGTGGCTCCCGTCATATTGCACGCCAAGCTCCTAATTCAGGAACTTTGGCTTTTGAAATGTGACTGGGACGACACGCCGCCTCGACGCATAGTGACATTGTGGTCACAGTTTTGCAGCGAGCTGCCTGCACTGAACTGTATACGCATACCGCGTCATTTAGGGGTAATCCAGGGTTGCATAGCTAACCTTTTGGGTTTTTCGGACGCAAGTGAGCGCGCCTACGGTGGAGTTATTTACCTTCAGGTCGTGCACGGTGATAATAGGAACGTCGGGCTCGTATGTTCCAAATCTAAAGTTGCGCCGCTTAAAACTTTATCTATCGCAAGATTGGAACTATGCGCCGCCGTTCTGTTGTCAAAGTTGATGCGTAAGGTGCTGGCCAATTTTGAACCACGTTACAAAATCTCAAATATCTACGCCTTTACAGACTCAAAGGTTGTTCTGTGTTGGATCAACTCTTCTCCACATAGATGGCAAACGTTCGTTGCGAATCGTGTTGTCAAGATTGTTGATAATATACCTGCCCTTAGTTTCCATCATACGGCAGGCGTTGACAACCCTGCGGATTGCCTATCGCGAGGCCTTTCTCCTGCGATGTTGGTTGACCATCCTCTATGGTACTCAGGACCACCATGGGCTTCGAAAGATGTCTCTGAGTGGCCAATCGTAGAGTACAATCACGATGACATGAACGACGTGCCAGATCTAAAGCCGCTTGCCCATACCACTACTGTAACTGCAACTAAATCGCCAATTTACGCGCTCGCACATCGTATATCTTCGTGGTCTAAGTTGTTAATAATTGTAGTATACGTCTTCCGTTTTTTTAAGTTACTACCGCGCAGACCTGTAAATGGTTCTGATTTAGATTTCGCTGAAACTAAAGTTGTGTTAGCGCTACAACAAGTTTACTTTGGTGACGACATTCATAAATTGAAAAACGGTCAAAACAGTTCCCCCGCACTACAAAAATTAAAACCATTTTTTGATAACAATGGGCTCATTCGCACCGGTGGACGTCTTTCGAATGCTGCTATTGGTTATTCGCATAAACACCCGTGTGTTCTACCTAAACACGATCATTTGGTCGATATCATAATGGATGCGTATCATAAAAGGTACTTACATGCTGGTCCTGAGCAGCTTATGTCATTGCTTAGGCATCGTTTTTGGATCCTTGCCGCCCGGCGAATCATTCGTCCTCGCATACACAAGTGCAATACTTGCTTTAAGTTGCAGTCCCGTAGTAAGTGGACTACGCCGTCTACTCCAATCGAGTTAGGAACTGTAGTAGTTATTATCGTCGACAACGTGCCGCCTCTTTCATGGCCTCTCGGTGTCGTGGTAGAAGTTCACCCTTTGAGGGATGGAACAACACGTGTAGCAACCGTTAGGACAAGTAAAGGGAAATTCGTGCGCCCTGTTGTTCGATTATGCCCATTGCCAAGTCAGTAGTATAGATATGTAGATTTACGATCTACATAATAATATTTATTTATAAGGTTAGGTATACGCACTTAATGTAACACTACAAATAATTCTTGAATTTTATTTATTTTTTAAAGGTAACCCTTTAAGGTCGGGGGTATGTTGCCGCCAAACCATTTAATATTATTCATATTTCGCGCGCATTATCGTCCTACCACAGTTCTCTGTCTTTTGGTTTATCGCGTTGGCAGTTATATCCGTACAACCCTCACTTCTATGTATTATCCCTTTCCCACGCACGCCTACTGCATATTTGCCTCTCATATATGACGAGATGCATCCATTGCATCAGTACGTTGTCAAATCCCGTCGAGGCAACTACTAACCGCAGAAAGTACGGCAGAGAAACTGTTACTTGAATAGTTATACAATTTAACGTTTATATAGACAGCAATAGTGAAAATAAGTATCAAAGGTGAACACAAACGTGAGTGTTTCGTGAAGTGTTCGCTAAGTAAGCTCCGCGCCCAGGCAAGCACATTGCCGGCGTGCGCTTTGGCCAGACAAGGATCCAGGAAGCTGTAGAAGCCTATACCAGATCCTCACAAGCAACGGAGAAGCAGGCAAAAGGAGACAAGGTAGGCGTGTATGTCCTATTTTCCTGTAACCCTGTAACTTTCTCCTTTAGCTGCCAACCGGTCTACCCTCTATTCTGTCGCCGCACCGCGAACCAGCCCTATCGAAAGGCTTTTACCAAATACAGTCCACACCCGCCGGAGTCTCATGATTTCCTTTCTTGACTCCACGCACCAGATTCTTAGGAACCTGGACCATTGAGAAAGACCTTCTCAATTTCCCATAACCGCCCCCGCTTACAAAGTTGGCATCATAACATTGTGGCGCCAACAATATTAATTTACGAATTGTTAAAATATTTCAAACTGCATAAACAAGTGATTAAAGATTTATTCGTTTAAGAAAGGCCGAGTTTTATTTATTTCCTCGCAAATGTATTATAAAACGTCGTATGACATACGTGTGCTTTGATAATTACAGCCTCTGCTTTCTTGTAGCAATATCGCCTTGGCTGTAATTTTCATATTACCCCAGTTATATCATAATGTACTATTGAACGGGTAGACTTTTGTTTTTTTGTTGGTTAGAGTATGTTATGTACTCCAAGTTGATACTAAATAGGACTATTTTTACTCAATTAACTGAAAAAAGTACTGGCGAAATGCAAAAACAATTTTGTTGAGGATCTCGTAAGCATAATTATGTAGTATATATGAAAAGCTTGTAATATTAAAAAATGCGACCAACTATCCACAATGATAAGTATAATGCCCGGGCTACACGAGGCTAGTTTTTCAAGCTAGGATAGCAAGCTAGTGTTAGTAAGCTAGCAAGCTAGTACTTCTGGCTTCGTGTAGACAAAACTATTTTCAGGCTAGCAGCGTCCCCCCACCACTGATTTTACTATCCTGGCTTGTTTACTAGCTTCATGTGACCGGCGAAGCTAGTTTGCAGTTGGCTAGTAAACAGGAACGCGACGAGTTTATTAAGATTTTAAAATGCCCAAACTAGCTACTACTCTAGCCTCATGTAAACAGAACTAGCATGCTCCAAGCTAGGTCAGGAAGCCAGGACAGTTTGGTAATAAACTAGCTTGCTATCCTAGCTTCGTGTAGCCCAGGCATAAGACCTAGTGGGAGTTGAACCATGAAAATGTGATCGCAGAGCATTTTGAATCAACATGGTGCAGACTTCGTTAAGTTATTGATATCCCGTAGAAAATAACACTTGGCTAAGGATAGGCGGTTCCTCGTGGTTTGTTACGTAACTTGAATTAAGCATTCTCATGCCACAGTACTAACAAGCAAGCTTTTGGGATACTTTATTAGCACATTTGAAAAGTAATATTTAGTAGTTCCCGAGGGTGCACTGCACGATTGCTGCATTTGTCCTTGTTGCCAAATTGATTTGGCATAGTAACTAATATAGGATCACAAATTTTTTGAGCGTTGCCTTAAGCGTTACAGCTGTTCAAGTGACAGTTCACACCGTTATCTTCGTATGTCGGGGTTCTGACTGTATATTTGAGTAATGCTTGTACAGTAGTAAAATAATGCCTACTCCGAGTCAAGAACACCCGCCGTGGTGACACTGGACCGCGCCGCGCTCCCTTTGTTTAATAGACTTTTGAATATTTACATCGTGCAAAGTAATAAAAAATATATGAAATAATAAATTACAAGCACAAGAGACTTTAACATCAGGTGGTGCTCGTGCTTATACCATCACAAACGAATAAACAAAATAATAATTAAAAAACATAGGTATTCTTTTTTTTTTGCGTATAACTGGAACTGATCCATGGTACCATGGTAGTTCAAATGTACCTACCTATTATTACAATATTGTGCGCATGGTACCGACTTCGAAAAGGTATTTCACACTTTTGAGTGTCGAAGTCAGTTCCATTTTTAAGTAAAAAATATCTTTTCAGCCTTTTTAGTGACCCTTGCTACTTACGGGAGCGATTGTCATTCAGTCAATGACTATAATCGTCAAGATAACACAGTTATTGACAAGTAATACAGTTATTGGAGTGTAGGTAACTCAAAGAAGGCCGTACCGATTTCGATGAAATTTAAATGGGACCACACGGGAAGCATCATCTTTCAAATAAAAAAGAATCATCAAAATCGGTTCACCGGGTCAAAAGTTCTGAGGTCACAAACAAAAAAGAATCAGTCGAAATACCTCCTCCTATTCTGAAGTGGGTCAAAAATAAAAACATGCATCTCTAAATGTGTGTTAGGCTTTGAGTATACATTCCCTAGAATCAACATTTTCCAAGATATATTATTTCTAAATTTTATAGCTTATTAATTCTAAAATCTAGATCGCCATTAATAGTTTTTAAGACTTTCACGTTATTAAGTGAAATAATAATTTAATTTATAATAAAATAAACAAAAGGAAATGAATATTTAACTTACCAGCTCTTATGTCAAAAGTAGGAACAGAGATATCCAGATCGAAGGTCATTGTGTTCAGATTCAAGTTGGCTCTGTGATCAACGAATCCACCGATGCCAGCGACATGGATGCCCTTCAGCTGAAGGTCCAGGCTGCGAAGAAGACACCAATTAGCTTCCAATTGTAAGACTGAGGGGAAGATGATTTGGTACTATCTCTCATAATATATTTATATATATATATATAAATATATTATGAGCTCAGGAACAACCTTTACTAGATGGCTCTAAAGGACTGTATTTTTAGGATTCTATACCCATGTAAGTGAGTTTGTTTATTCCATCATAAGAGGAATCACCATAGAATATAACACTATATATGCCTTAACTAACAAAAGTTACGACATAGTATCTATAAAGCCGGAAACTGGGAAGACGTGTTGGTAATATAAAATCTGACAATTTTCAATGTTTTTAAGGGTGCGTACCATTTGAGAGAGATTCGCTAAAAACGCTAAAAACGATCACCCTCCCAAAAAGTTTTCCACATGGGTCTTGGCGTTATTTTCGCCTTAAACGCTACATCTAATGTCAAAAGTGACAGAAGTGGCAAATTTTAGTGGCATTCTTAGCGTTCTTATCCAAAAATGGAACGGGGATGACAGTTACAAACGATCACGTGATCACAACCATAGACGCAATTGTGATCAAAATTATCGAAAATAACGTTCTTAGCGACTAATGGAACATACCCTAACACATGTTGGTGGCAAAACATTAAATTTTGTATGTTGGCGATACAGTTTTATTTATGTTTATATATATAATGTGATAGTGTAATACTGGCTTTAGTTTTATATCTCGGATCGGATTTGGTTGTGTAAGGTATCGTTAAAATCATCAAATTATATTGAGTGACACTGGTTAAATTATTTGGCATGTTTATTTTTTATAAATATGCTTGTGATTAGGCCTGTAGTATAAAACCATAATCCTTATTGCTAGTGTAAAATATCTTATACCCGTGTGCTAGCGTTAGTGAGCTAGTGTTAGCAAATCTTTTTTTTTAATACCGTGTTTTTTTTATGCTTGATAGATTGGCCTTTGACCACTATCTCACCTGATGGTAAGTGATGATGCGGTCGAAGATGTTGTTCAGGCTAACCTAGAAGTACTGGCTCTCGAGGACAGCTGCCGGAACACGTTAGGTGCTTGGCGACAGATTTTCTACTTGAGGGTGGTAGCTAGCCAGGCGGGCGTTCGCAAAATGCCCTACCACCATGCTATAACGACTGCTATCTTAAGACAACACCCGGGACCGACGGCTTAACGTGACCTCCGAAGCACGGAAGCGCCCCATCCAAGTCATGACCGCGGCGGATGTTGCTTAACTTTGCTGATCGGTTGAGAACGGCTAACCGAACTGCGCTACGAGCGCTTCCGTTTGATCCCTAATATCATTATACGGTATAAGGGTACCTAATAGATACTGTACGTAGTGTATTATTTGTTTTGTGGTATGTATCCTACCAACTCATATAATCTCTTCTCTTACTTGATAAGTCCAGCAGGTATGTTAAGGTGGAACTGATCCAATTCCAGGGGATCCAAAGGTGGGATCCCGAAGATAGCAGATCCGTTATTGATGATGCTGCGAAGGTATGCTATCAGTTGACGAACCAGGGCATTCACGAGGATGTTGCGGGACTCAGGATTGTCATTGTGCACAAAATCTGGAATTTTGATAAAAATTAAATTTTTGGAGATCCGTACCGAAAGGCCAAAACTCAGCCTTATTAAACTAAAGTTTATATATTTTGTGGCGAGTGCTGACCCAACAACAAATATTAAATTAGAAATTGAATGTAATTACTGTTCCAATACATGACTAAATAGTGAAGAAAAGGGTTTTTAGCACCCTAGCGTGTGCTATCGTTTAGCTAAACTTTATAGCTTATGGACTACGGTACTAAATTACGGTAGTAAATACATGGGTGCCCTTAAAAGGTGTAAATTTTAGACCAATTAAGGCTTATCCCAAAAACTAAACTAATTAGGAATCTTTAATTTCGGTAAGGGTAATTATATATCATCATATTACTACAAACGCCGATCTGTACTTATTGTAATTTTTAAGCTGTTAACAAACAAACATTTTTTCTTTAACGGATTGTGGCAATGCTGTGGCTTATTAAAGCGAGGTCCCGTTCGTGCTTTGGCTATTTTGTTGACGAGAGATTATAGCATTTTCCCCTATTGTCCTTGCCAATGAAAAATAGAGTTATCAATTATGTAGATATGTATCTATATATTTATCAACTGCATAGGGGCCTGTACGCACAAGATAATGGAAAGTCTTTAGATAACATGTTTGTGTTTAGCACTTATCTTTTAATTATAGGTAAATGAATAGGTACTTAGTTGTTTTTTTTTATGCCTGATAGGTTACCCTGACCACTATCTCACCTGATAGTAAGTGATGATGTGGTCGAAGATGTTGTTCAGGCTAACCCAGAAATACTGGCTCTCAAGGACAGCTGCCGGAACACACCGTTTGGTGCTTGGCGACAGATTTTCTACTTGAGGGTGGTAGCTAGCCAGGCGGGCATTCGCAAAATGCCCTACCACCATGCTATAACGACTGCCATTCTCAGACAACAACCGGGACCGACGGCTTAACGTGCCCTCCGAAGCACGGAAACGCTCAGTAGTAATGTCACTAGCGGTCACCCATCCAACTCATGACCGCGCGCGACGTTGCTTAACTTTACTGATCGGTTGAGAACAGCTAAGTAAACTTCGCTACGAGCGCTTCAAAACAACATTGCCTGTAGTACAGTAACAAATAGTATTTTCTTAGTACTATAGATATATCATCATCAGCCAAAAGACGTCCACAGTTTAACAAAGGCCATAGAAACCAGCAATGAACGGCTATATAAGCCATCACACAGTATGCATTGGCTCGCCGTGGCTGACAAGACCATCAGTGGTGTCAGTCGACCTATCGGGGTCCTACCAACTCTACGTTTTCCGGTGTAATGTGGTAATCACTCAAGAAATTTTCCTCCTCACCGGTTATCGTTTTATCGAGCAAGGCAATTACCACTTTAACTTGCAAATCTGAGAGCTAAATTGGTGACTTTGGTTCTTCGACGAATTTTATTGCGCAAAAAACCTCCGAGCATAAGCCCTCCACAGTCTCCACTACCTACTCTGACCTTGTTCATAAAGACCACGTCTCAGTGCCAAAAGTCAACAGACCTGACAGGCAACACAAACCTGTATGTTGGTGTGGGATATTCGACCAGAATATGTCGCGTATTTTCCCTGGGAAACTAGTTTGCTCGCTGAGCATCGTACTGAGCTCTATAAGCGACTGTTCTACATGAATTTTATCATCGGCGGAACGAAAGTGAAAGATGATTTCGCCATAGATGGTAATGGTAAAACGATTGACGTTCACCAACAAACAGTTTTCGTGAAATGACCTCTCCCTGTCTGAGGCTTCGTTGCAGTAAGATTGATTGCGTGCTCTTGTCCTTTAGTCGAATCGACATGGTGGCGTTTCTGTACAAACACTTCATTGCTTCGATGTACCAATGAAATGAAATGAAATAATGAATAGTCGATTTGTCGTCGCTGAAAAAACTGCAGTAGGTACTTTCCATTGTTTGCTCTGAATCGAAGGCTTTTTCACTATCCACAAACGCTTGCTTGAAAAAGCCTTCGATTATTATGCCCGATTATATCTACTCTCGCGTATTGGATTTGTGGCAAGCAATACAATTTATAAAAGTGTATGGTTATTGTAGAAAATAATCATTGATTGTAAACTTCGAAAATTTTAATGATAGTGCAGACTTTAGTATTATCTGACAAAGCGTATGGATGTGGTTTGTGGTCCTAAAGCCTTATTGAAAACCTATTTGTTCGGGGGGCTGGATGTCATCAAATTCGAGCAAGGGATCTATAGTAGGTAACTCTCGAGAACAGCTTGTAAACATGGCTCCGAAGTGAGAATCGCCTATAGTTCATAGAAAAGGTCTTGTCAACTTTTTGAAGAACAGTACTTCTACACTTCTGCTCCACACTTCTGGTTTTTTACCTTCTTGGATGACGGAATTAAATAACTTCTTGAGGACTGAGAGTAACGAAATTTTTTCCAACCATACCGCCCTCAGTTCTGTCGTGATTCCGTCATCACCTGGCGCCTTGAGAGCCATTCTAATCTCATGTAGGTTGATGTCTTTGGTATAGTGTCGGGCTAGTTTCGCTCTCTTTATATAATATCTTTATTTTTTAGAGATATATACTATATTGAAATAATATTATGTATATGTATAATATGCCCAGTACCCACTAACATTTCGACTCAGACATTGAGGTTTCCGTACCATAATTACAGAATATAGTTGTGAGTTACAAGCGTTACAACCCGGAAATTTAGATGTTTTGTGTAGAATGATGACCCAAAAAGTTCTTATGCAAAACAAATTCCTATAATTTATATACCTTTGGCTTATTTACGTATGTACGGTAGCGTATATGTAAATCACAGTGAATCGTATTTGGCCAGCTTTTATTATTTGTTATTCTAATACATACTTAGTCAGTACTATAGTTAATCATGCTCGGTTTCGAATTGAAACCTTTTTGACGATAGACTATAAAAAGAAATACGTTAAAATATAAATGTTTCTCATAAAGTCGGTAGTTAAAGTCAATCAGTATATCTACTTAGAAGAAAATTTTAAGATAAAATTTAGGTAAATGTATATTATAAATAAGTAGGTATAGTTTAGCCGAAATTTATATGTCTCTTATAGTAGCCGAATTGATGGCCTCGAGCGCTTTACGAGGAAGAGTGGTAGTGCCTATACCGTGGTCATTAGCTATATTATTTAAGGCATCATGTCTATTATTCTTCTTTATAAGTAAAGCGGTAAAGTTACCTTTTTTGCACGAGGAAAATGCATTTACGCTTACTCACCCGCAGAGGAACGGGTACTTATCCCGGGTTGGGGGTCAATAGGGATACCACTATCGACATATACAACCCACTACAAACATATTCTGCCGCAGCCAACACCCACGGCACTGCCCAACCTCTGGGGATTACTCCCCTCTTCCACCGCGTGGGAAGCCCCCGAATACGGGGCCATCCTCACCTCATGAGGACCTAACCCTGATGAGGGGCGGCAGCTGTCCTCACAACCAATGCCCCAGGCCCTGAGCGAAGACGGAGTGCAAGCCCGATTGGCTCGTCTCCGAGGTCGAGAGAGGATCTCTCTACGTACGTACTACGTTTTAGCGTAACTCTTTTTTTTTTTTTTTTTTTTTTTTTTTAACGTGTGATAAATGCATTTACGCATTCCCGTCCACCCCGGGGAAGGTGGCCGGGATATGTCGGGCTCGACACCAACTACTCCCACAGCAGCAAGTGCCCCTACCGACTAAATAACACACGGTGTTCCATCTCTACCGCTTCTTGGCGGGATCGCAGGGTCGCTTTAGCACTCAACCACGAACCCGCCACGGTTGTCCGTTGCCGGACCCCTCCTGGGGTGCTACCCCTCACGACGCACCAGAACACATGGCACGTCGCTACCACCCGGGGACCAAGCCCGCAAAAGGGCGTCAGATTAGCGTAACTCTAGCACAAGCTAAATGTACCCAACTTAACTTTAATAACTTACCCAATTCGAAAGGCTCAACTTTGTTGACTTTAGGCGCCGCTGCCGCAACAGCGATCACCATCAATACGAGTAACAATTTCATTCTGGAAAACATAAAAAAATATTATTCAAATACATTTTCGTAATTAGGCTCGTTTGTGAATTGTATGTTCACCGTTGTATATTGATAAGAATCAAAGCAGTTATTACGTATATACTGATATAAATATAAATGTGATGTCGATATAATTATTTACAATTACCTACCTGATATGAAGTTCCGCGTTGGTTTTTGGATGATGTGTTATATTAGGTATCTATCTTAGGAGAATAAAACTTCTTTTGTGTCAATGAAACATTAACTTAGACATTAACTGAAACATTAACAGAAACTTAGATAGCTACCCTAGCCAGAGCATAGGACCTGAAGGGCCCTTGCGTTATATCCGGTTCTCGGGTGCTTCATGGTTGGCCCCGGAAAATTTGCACCGCTTTTATATTTTATCTCTGAGCGTCAGAACATTTTTCTCTGAACTTTATAAGCAGATAACGGCCCAGTGGCAACGATTGTGTCATTCTGCGCAAAAGGGACATGATTCGAATCCCGCCGAGGGTTTCAGCTTCATTGTAGGTCATTTTGCTAATGCCTGCTTAGCTGGCTACCATTTTCAAGTAGAAAATCTGTCGCTAAACAGCTGCTCTTGAAAGCTAGTTCCTATTTTTTTTTTATATTATTGTGACGGAACAAGCCCGAGGCCCACCTGATGTTAAGTGGACTAACCTCTGCCTATAACAGACGCATTTCGTCAACGATGAATTGCACTGTGCCCGTCACACTGAGACGTCCAGTTGTTAGGTCTCATTAGCCTGTAATTTTTCTGGCTCTCAAGGACTGCTGCCGGAACACACCGTTAGGTGCTTGGCGACAGATTTTCTACTTGAACTTACTACTTACTCCTATTCTAGGTTAAACCTGTTTTACATCTGCAATCACATCTTGAGATCAAATCAGATAATTTTTTTTAGAATGTTGTATTAAGCACAACTGATGGTGAATTAATAAATAGGTTCAAACATCATACCATTATAATAAAAATGGTGTGTAAATTATAATAAAAAAATAGTTTTATTAATATGTAATGTATTCCTATGTTATAATAAATAAGTCTAAGTAACAGAAATATTATATCATTTCCTTTTCTTACAATGTAATTTCAGTTAGGGAAAAAATAATTTAAATATCACAATTAAGTAAAAAACTATAGGTACAAATATTGTTATTTAGTAAATAAATTTATAGTTTTATATATCATAAATTCCTTTAAGTTTAAAAAGCAGTTATCGAGTAACCACAATGTTACTTTCCCTTGAACACAGTTAAAGATAATTCTATTAATTTATCAGGTATCTTATTATAAACATGAACGCCATTTATGTATGAATTTCTTGTATATAAGATCAGGTTACGAAGGGAAGAGTTTATATTTATATCTAGTAGGTATCTGGTGAGTTGAATGTAATTATTATTTATATTGTTATTATGCTGCTTAACAAAAACACAAAGTTATCTAATATACGGAACCTCTTGAAGGGAGGTCATCATCACTTACTATCAGTTAAGGTTATGGTCAAAAGCTAGGATATCAGCAATTCAAAAGTACCTATTGAATTGTAAGTACTGAATCTACTTCAATAGTAGATGTACTTAATTTACTTTTTTCTACTGACCACCTGAATACAGCATTCAAATAGATTGAAATACAGGTGTAAAAGAATGCAAATAAGTTTAGTATACTTAATTTCATTCTATTCTACTCGTAAGTAGAATATTTTTAAAATGGGTATTTTATTACGATAATTGTTTTATCTTTTTAACATTTTTTTTATACATATGAAATCAGACTGGAGATAAAGTTACAAAAACAGCTTAGAAGTCTAGTAAAAATATATTTATTAACAAGATCACAAATTTACAAAGAATACACTAAAATTACAAGAGTAATCGAAACCTTGATTTTACTCTAAAATTCCTAAACATTGATTGATTGCATTGATTGTACGTAGTAGTATATGGTATTGAGCGGGTTGTCTCTCTAGCTCTATCTATGTGCTATGCACTGAGCTCTATGTTATTTCAGATTCTATGGTTACGCTAATACCTACTTTATGATTCTTATCGCCTGGTACTCCAAGGTTTGATTTGGCTAGTTTGTAGCGTGTTATGTAAAAAAATCCCAACTGTTTTTGAAAATAAATTCATTATTTTCAGAATCTTTTAAAATTGAACTAGTAGTTAAAATAACATCAAGGTACGTATAGTTTATTACGCGACACCACATTTACTCTAACCCTTCTGACTGTGAGTGTCCAAAATGCAGTCATTTGAGAATGTAATATTTTGAGAATGTAATGTTTTGCGAATGTAATATTTTGAGAACAAAGGACATTTACCACCATATATAAATATACCTTCTCAGTATACGTACATATATTACTCTAAATATTAATAAAAAAATACTTACCCGTTAGTTTCCGTTGTTGAAGAGCTACTGTGTGGTCGATGCGAAATTTCTCATTAATAAAAATATTAATCCTTTAGCAATCAACACTGATTTCATTGATCGACGATCAATCATCTATTAATTATTATGTAGGTATCGATAAAATCCTTAATGAGGGTCGTATTGTGTTCCATATCTACTTTTATCATAAATAAAAATCATTCCTATACTGAAGCACTCATACCTATATACCTACGTAGGTACGTAACGCTTGTATATACTTTTTTTTTATGTTATTGTGAAGGAACAAGCGCGAGGCCCACCTGATGTTAAGCGGTATCCTCTGCCTATAACAGATGCATTTCATCACAAGTGACGAACTGAACTGCGCCCATCACCTTGAGACATACCTGTTAAGTCTCATTTTGCCTGTTATTTCACTGGCTCTCAAGGACTGCTGCCGGAACACACCGTTAGGTGCTTGGCGACAGATTTTCTACTTGAGGGTGGTCGCTAGCCAGGCGGGCATTCGCAAAATGCCCTACCACCATGCGGTGAAGCTCAAGCTCTGGGCGGGATTCGAACCATGGACCTGCTGCGTGGCAGTCCATAGCCAATGCCACTGAGCTATCACTGCTATATGGTAGGGATCACGCTCAAAGAGAAGGTCCGTGGCCTAAACAGGACACTTTAGCCACACCTTAGCTGTGACGATTCACATAATAAAGTTACAATAGATACATGGGTATATCTACTGTGATAAAGTGCTATCATGCTGTCAATCTTTACGACATCTCTCTTTTTACGCGGACTCTAACAATTTTATATATGATACTTGGGCTGGAAGTGATAATTATAATATCATTATTGTAGGTATTGTACATATGTCATCCTGCCTGAGTGGTAGTAAATACTGAGTTGGAGATATATGTCACATTTCCAAAAGGTAGTTTATTTATGCCTTTACCTAATTAGCTACTACTCTACATTTTATAGGAACATTCTTTTTTTGTAGAGTAACTATTAGTAGTATAGTTCCTGGGTGCACTGAAGTTATTTCTGTTGTTTATGGATACTATACTAGCTACTACGGTAGCAACTTCACCCGCGTTGCTACCCTCGACAAAACATGCCCTCGCCCCGTCCGGGACATGCACTACTGATATAGTGTTAGCATGATAAATAACTACTCCAAGTTTAATTCAAGTAACCCAAGTTAACATTATATTAAATAAAGTTATTTTAACCTATGTACCTTTCATAAAGAATAAAAAAATATATATTCCATAAAGATTAAAGACTCGCATAAAAACACTGAACGTGTGTTGTCCTACCGCTTTGAATATCGACGAAAATCAGCATTTGATTACTTATACATTATTTCGTGTCTTAGTAGTAGTTATTTAAACAGTATTGACACATGTGAAAACAGATTTTTTCCAATGGAAAAAGAATACTTTCAGCGAGACTGTAACCCGCAACCTCAGGATACATCATATCCGTCATTCTTCATTCCGTACCGTCCTGTATTGGCTGACTATGCTGTTTGCTGTCGTTTTCCATCCGCAAAATTATATATTCCATGTCACCACTTCTCCTTGATAACAACTGAGTAAAGCAGATTAAAATGTTTGAATTTTAGGTTCTAATGAATCTATACTAATAAGTACCAAACTCGTGCAAATTTCAAAAGTACTTTTATTAGTTTTTAAGAATGACATCAATGATATACCAGCTCTCAAATTTGTCCAGGATAGAATTCAGACCATGCATTATATAGTCCCCGTAACGAGCACATATTGATTTACTAAATCTGGTGAGGTAGCCTGCGAGGAGATCTTCGACCATTGCATTGATAACTACATCGATTTTGTTGTCGAATTCTGTACGGCTCTGAAAGAAAATTTACAGTCATAAAGTTAGAGCAGAATGGAACATTAAGTAATATATTGTATACCGTATTATATGAAGCGTATTTGCTTCATATTACAAAGTTGCTCAAGCACCCAGTGCGTTTGAGTTTTATGACACATCATTAGAATTTACTTTGATATATAAGTAGAAGCTACTAGTGATTTGCTAAAGCTTCTGTATAAATTAGTAGTATAATTACTTATGAGAAATTCGTAAATACATAAATTTTTAATACACTATAACGTAGGTTGGTTTTGAATATTTTATGTAAAAACATTGGCAGCATAATGAAAAACAGTAGAAGAAGCAAGGATATTTTTAAAATATCGTGTAAAAACGTTATAATCATGATTTTAACTTATACATCAAGCTTATTTCAAGGCCATTCTAAACAAAAGCGCATGTCTATCCGCATCACGAAACTATATTTTTCTTCGAGAACCGGGAAGTTACTTCCACTGCGCGCCGCGGATGTACATCCGTTTTGGCGCATCTGCTAACGCTGAACGCTTACCGGGAAATAAATAATTTTAATATTCTATATTTTGCTTTTGTGGCTAGATCGACTAATTATTGTACTTAATCACGTAAACGCGAGATTCGGAGAAGAGTATTTACTAAATCTATTTTTTTAATACTTATTGCATTATTTATATTTGTTACGGGTAAACGGAAAATCAATATTTTTGACAGTTTACGGTGTAACTTATGGAAACATGTGCATTGGTGTCCAATAACTGTTAAAGATAATACGAGCGATATGATTTTAAAGTTGAGAATATCATGATCATGTAAAATGGTCACGAAACCTAGCTACAGTCCCACCAACTTATCTGTTCAGGCGGCAGAAAAAAGAACTACAACATTCCTTCAAATTGTGACAGTTTGTAGTTGATTTCCTTGACCAGCAGCGCCCTCGCGAACTGCACAGTTAAGTTGGTGGTACTATACAAGAGTGAAAAATCTGATAAAATTTTGCGTTTCTCACCATAGACAACAGTTTCCACATCAACACACAATAGATTACCTGGAGAGGTTCACAGCCAAGGTTACTTTGGGAGCATGGCGGGGTTTTTATTTTATGAGTATTGTTACTCATAAAATAAAAACCCACGCATATTTAATTGACAAAAGGTGTTACATTCATTTCATTTGCCCGTATATGCTCTTTAACGTACGCTACGCGTACTTTACGCGTTCAGTATGTATCGAAATGTTTATTTCTTCCTTTATTAGGGTGCCTTATCGAAAGAGTAAAACGCTCTATTCATGAGACTCCTCAGTGGGTCTGTCTGCAAGTCCGTCTGTCCGTCAGTCACGGGTAGTAGCTCGTAAACTGTATCAGTTCCAATCTTGAAATTTAGATATATTGTGTAGAACGTCACTCAAAGATGAATATTGGGCTAGATATTCAGTAAGTTTATTTTTCAGGGAACACAAATGCATAAGAAGGAAACTAAAAATCCTATTTCGCCATAACCTTAGCATGTGGGGTGTCATCGTCTAGAGCTCATTGGACAGGTAGAGTAAGCATATATATAAATAATTAATTAAAAATTAATGAAATTATATTTGTGGCCTTACAACTTCAGACCGTTTTTATTTATTAGTTGCGGGGTCTATCTTAAAATTCAAACTACGTAAAAATGTGTGTATTACACCATATCCTCTATTTAACAAAAAAATATTAAAACATTGATTTGTAACATAATTATGAAGCTGTGATCGAAACCCAATTTTTTTTTCTTTACTTCATATTGCAATGCGGAACGCTAAAAGAGCGAGGTCCAACTCACCTTTGGCCAGTTTTCTTTCGCACACGTGCTATTTACATTACATTTTAGTTCTTTAAAAATGCCATACCAGCAGTTTTACATGGAGGTCGAGTTGCGATTGTGTATTTGAAAGATTTATCTCTATCTTGCCCTTTAAATGTTCCAATATAGCAGAAGCTCTGATAAAAGTTATTAGTTATGCAAGGCCGCAAAGTTGTTATTTGGCACGAGTACTAATATTGGATCCTGAGGAAGCGAAGGATTCTAGGGTTGAACCGTGAGCAAAGCGATTAAGAATATAGAATCCTGCCTGGCTAGCATGTGCAAATAAGAAATATGTCACGCACGACATTAGAGAAAAGTGGCGGACGATAGCAGCGGCCGCACCACGTTAAGATTTGTTCATTGAGATTATCTGTGGACGATTCTCCATTGCGCTGTTTGTTGGTTGAATTGGGAACAGTTTTAGAAAATAAGCAGTGATGGACTGTGAACCAATAAATACCACACTTTAACGATTAATTTATTTTTCCCGTTATCGACACTTCATTAGGTATGATGGCTATGAAGGTCATGATTAAAAACTATTCCCGTCGAAGTAATTTTCAAACGAATGATACATTGAATTGCCGACTTTTATATATATATATTTTTTTTTTTTTATTTTTTTTTATGCCTGATAGGTTAGCCTTTGACCACTATCTCACCTGATGGTAAGTGATGATGTGGTCGAAGATGTTGTTCAGGCTAACCTAGAAGTACTGGCTCTCAAGGACAGCTGCCGGAACACACCATTAGGTGTGTTCCGGACAGACTTTCTACTTGAGGGTGGTAGCTAGCCAGGCGGGCATTCGCAAAATGCCCTACCACCATGCTATAACGACTGCCACCTTAAGACGACAACCGGGACCGACGGCTTAACGTGCCCTCCGAAGCACGGAAACGCTCAGTAGTAATGTCACTAGCGGTCACCCATCCAACTCCTGACCGCGCGCGACGTTGCTTAACTTTGCTGATCGGTTGAGAACAGCTAAGTAAACTTCGCTACGAGCGCTTCAAAAGTACATAAAGTATTTTATTTTTATCTTTTTAAACGATAGTTATGTTGCTATAAAATATTAGGTCCTTACATATGAAATTGGCGTTTTTCGTACTGGCCACTTTAATCACGAATTTCTCCTCTTTGGTAAGGAATTCCAAATTCAAATTTGTACAGCTATAGACTCATGTATTTGTGCTTCGATGATCGTCATTCATTTGTTTTTTTCTTCTGTTTTTTTCTGTTTGCGTCACTCATTTTACAAAATGGAAAACCTTAAATATCGCATTATTTACGAGTACGAGTTCCGCCGTGGCACTAGTGCTGCGGAAACAACTCGAAGGGTGAATGATGTGTATGGCGGTCGTGTTGCAAAAGAAAACACAGTTCGTTTTTGGTTCCAACGTTTTCGTTCTGGAAATTTCGACCTGCAGAACAAGCCCCGTGGACGGCCTGAGACTCAAGTTGATAATGAAGAGTTGAAGGCTATTGTGGAAGCGGATCCATCGCAAACCACGTCCGAGTTAGCTGCAGGCTGCGATGTTAGTGATAAAACTGTTTTAATTCACTTGAAGCAAATTGGGAAGATTAAAAAGCTTGAAAGGTGGGTACCTCACGAATTGACTGAAACAAACCGGCAAACGCGCGTCGACTGCTGCGTTACATTACTAAACCGGCACAATAATGAAGGTATTTTAAACCGAATCATTACCTGTGATGAAAAATGGGTTCCATACGATAATCGGAAGCGCTCAGCGCAATGGTTAGATCCTGGCCAGCCAGCCAAATCCTGCCCCAAGCGAAAATTAACCCCAAAAAAGTTACTTGTAAGCGTTTGGTGGACTAGTGCCGGTATTGTTCATTACAGTTTTTTCAAATCTGGCCAGACTATTACGGCTGATGTCTATTGTCAGGAATTGCAAACCATGATGGAAAAGCTAGCGGCTAAACAACCTAGGCTGGTCAATCGCTCCACGCCACTGCTGCTTCACGACAACGCTAGACCACACACTGCGCTACAGACGGCTACTAAATTAGAAGAGCTTCAATTGGAAAGTCTAAGACATCCTCCGTACTCCCCGGACCTTGCTCCAACAGATTACCATTTTTTTCGAAATTTGGATAACTTCTTGCAAGGGAAAAAATTCAACTCCGATGGGGCAGTCCAAATCGCCTTCAAAGATTTTATTGACTCCCGTCCGACTGGTTTTTTTAGTAAAGGGATCAATGAACTACCTATGAGATGGCAAAAGTGCATAGAAAATAATGGTTCATACTTTGATTAATAAAATATATTATATTAAAAAATATTTGACTATTTGTTCCTCCCATACAAAACGCCAATTTCATATGTAAGGACCTAATATTATTTCATATATTGTGTACTAAAGAACAAATAAATGGGCCAATAAAAACTAGTTCAGTAGCTGTGATAAAAACTTTTTTTCCCAACTTAGCATTCGCCACCAAGAAAAACAGCTGTTTTTCTTTTTATTAAATAATATAAGTACCTATTAATATTTTATAGCAACATATTGGGTACGGAACCCCAAAAGTAGTTATTCATTTAGATTACTTTAAATATTGACTGTTGCGAATTTCATTAAAATTTTAATATTTTATTAATACCTACTGATTTACTTACATATAACTGTTTTTTTTAGTAATGAGTAACATACATATAGTATATCATAATTAAAAATAGTTGAAAACACTACCACCTCTTTATTCAAGGATATTGAATTTAAGCTACGCACAAGAGTTCGTGAGTTGTGTTCAAATTCAAATTTCGTTATTGTATTAATTACACACACAAATATTACGGGTCTGCTGACACTGGACGGAAAGTAAATTTGTACTAAATCGTCGATCGCCCCCATTATACAGGGACGCGCGAGATAGACTACAGATTTATCTCGTCCTCAAAAAGAAGGACGAGAAAATTCACGCAAATACTCGCAGATAAGTGTCAAAACTCGATTAAACTGAGGCGCGCATGTTAGTGTTGGTCAACGGGCCACGGATAGTCAAAATACAGGTAAACAAGTTCTTTGCCCTGCCATGTTAGCACTCGTAGACAAAGTGCGATATGTCTATTTTACACGAAATAAAATGTAGACTAAATTTACTCGTGGCGCGCATGCTAGCCGGGCTGAGCGTACCGAAGTTTCACAGGTAAGAGACGCAAAATAACTTTAAGCCATCGGTCCCGGTTGTGGTCTTAGGATGGCAGTCGTAAACATGGTGGTAGGGTATTTTTCGAATGCCCGCCTGGCTAGTTACCACCCTCAAGTAGAAAATCTGTCGGCAAGTACCTAACGGTGTGTGCCGGCAGCTGTCTTTGAGAGCCAGTAATTCTAGGTTAGCCTAAACAACATCTTCGACCATATCATCATTTACCATTAGGTGAAATGGTGGTCAAAGGCTAATCTATCAGGCATAAAAAAATATATAAGAAAAAGAACTCAAACTGCAGTAGAGACTGACTATTTAACTATTTTACCTTAATGACTTCTATGGTGAATTGTAGGTCTTCCAAATGGTTCAGCAATATGGAACTGCCATCATCAGATTGTTTAAAATATATCTTTCCTTTAACCAACATATTTTGAACTTCAATGCTGCAAGATAAATATTAGGTCATTGAATTAAGGTATCCGATGTGCATATTCAGTATATTATGTTTATTCGTCTGATATATTTATGCTAAGTACTCAAATACTTAGTTGTACCTATATTTTATAATACCTATGCAGTTTTTGAATTTCATATATAACTTTGTTCAATAAAACTTACATAATCTGGCCCCTTCCTGATAGTGGCAAAGCTTCAAACAACGCCCCCTTCAATTCGTAATGTTCTGTACAAAAAATAAGTTAGTAGGTATTACCTATATATTATATATAGGTATTACCTATTCTTCGTATACGATAGAAAGCAGCTTTTAACTGTATAGCGAAATAAATAATACACACAGAAAATATAATCGATTTTGCAGGTTTAAGGTTTGTCACACTTTTATTTTTTTATGTTATTGTGACGGAACAAGCTCGAGGCCCACCTGATGTTAAGTGGACTAACCTCTGCCTATAACAGACGCATTTCGTTAACGTCGAATTGCACTGTGCCTGTCACACTGAGACGTAAATTTGTAAGGTCTCATGTGTCTAATTTCACTGGCTTTCATGGACAGCTGCCGGAACAAACCGTTAGGTACTTTGCGACAGATTTTCTACTTGAGGGTGGTAGCTAGCCAGGCAGGCAATCGCATAATGCCCTTCCAGCATGCGGTGCGGCTCTGTTTTAAGACCTTATACGTAGGTCACACTTAAAGTTTTGCTTAACTTAAAAAAAACAACATGTTATAAACATGATTGTAAAATTTTATATAATATGATTTTAAAACAGCAGGACCGCAGATCTGAAGGCATGTTTTCTACGTGCTGATTGAACGCTCTCACTGCCTCTTCGGAGTTGGTAAAAGTGAAACCTCTCATCAAATCTTTGATTTTGGGGAAAATACAGAAATCACAGGGTGCTATGTCGGGGCTATGTGCAGGATGGGTGCCGAGTTGTACTTTTTCGGAAACTGTAAATTACTTTGTTTTGTTGGCCGTGTGTGAAGAAGCGTTGTCATGATGTAGACGCGGCTTTTTGGTCGTCTTTCGCGAACTTTTTCTAACACCCTGGGTAAACAAATGGTAGAATACACTCGGCATTAACACGGCTTCTGATCTCCAAGTTGAATTTTGCAGATAGGACCCGAAGCTTAGAAAAAAAACGCGATAATTTTTATACCAACGTGTCTCGCCTGCCTCACTTTTGTTGGCCTGTTCTCATTTTCAAACTCCTCCATCCAATGACAACAAAGTTTCCGAACTTTTCCGATTAGCTAGAAAGCAAAACTTTTAGTGTGCCCCATGTATATTATCTGTTCAGCATTATTATTATTATTATTAGGGCGAGCGAAACGAGACCTATCACTATCACTCAACTTGAAAATTTTGTGGCACACTTTACTGAAAAACTATCACGCCTATCAATTTATATATATGTTTTAACATAGTAATTTAACTTCATATCTAAATACTAGATATGTGATCTGTAAAAAAAGACCTAAAAATACATTTACAATTTTGTATTCATTGGATAGAATATTATTGTACTACTAACGCCATCTGTTAGAAAACCAAAGAGTTAACTTCGCTGCAACAGAACTAAACTCAATACTCAAATACATCGTATTTAATCTACTTATTACTAGAAGACACCACTAAAATCAGGTTGTAAAAAAACACGAGCCCTCACAAAGCTCAACTTTTTGCTTCTTTATTATATTTTGCATTTACTACCTCAATGAAACAGATACAATAGGGCCCGAGAAATCTGGTAAAGAATATACGTAGGCATCAAGGCGCCATTGGTTTTTACTAAGTGGCGCACCTACGTGACTGAATGCATGCATGTTCTAGACAACTCTAAGGACCCATTCAATACCTAAAAATAAAGTGCCTCTTATGTTCTTATCTCTAATAACATTGCTACGCTAAAAAAATACAAAGAGTTATACTGTTAATAAAAAATACTTAGATGTCGTCATTGACATATGGAACTACGTACAGTAATAATATCTCGATGGATGTCGTTAGTTTCCTATTTAGGTAGGTACAGTCGCCTGTAATAAGAAGTATACACATTATAATTTTCATAACTGTGGCGTAGACTTCTATTTCTTTCTATGTGCACAGAAGTATCTTAAAATCAAAGAATAATTTGAATAGTTTTACTTATGTTGATATTAACTTCTATAATTAATAACTTAGCGACCTCACATTATTTTGAAAATTACGCAGTGTATACTTCTTATTGCAGGCGACTGTACCTAAACTGTCTAACCAGTGTCTCATTGTTCAAGAATTGGCAATATTATATTATTTTTATTTATAACCGACAGGCTAGCCTTTGATCACTATCTCTCCGAATGGTAAGTGATGATGTGGTCGAATATGTTGTTCAGGCTAACCTAAAATTACTGGCTCTCCATGACAGCTGCCGGAACACACCATTAAGAGCTTGGCGACAGATTATCAACTTGAGATGGGCTAGCAAAGCGCCCTACCACCATGCTATATCATCTGTCATGGTAAGACCACAACCTGGACCTACGACAGCCCAAAGCACGTAAGCGTTCAGTGGTAATGTCACTAGCGGTCACCCATCCAAGTCATGACCGCGACGGACGTTGCTTAACTTAGCTGATCGGTAAAGAACGGCCAATCAAACTTTGCTACGAGCGCTTCCTGAATTTTAATAGAGTCAGCTTTAACAAGGCTTGTCCATGGGTATAGGTTTATCGATTCTAAGATCTATGTCGATTTTAGTTTACATTTATTGCAAAATTTATTGGACAACTCAAAAGTATATTTTGCCTGAAATGTATCAATTTTGGTAAATAATATGGCATACCTTACGTGAATAATTCAGCTGCGACTATAGTTTGATGTTGGACGTCTCGCTCAAGTACTGAGAAGCGAGACATCAACCCGGGCATTTTTTATTTTTTTATGTATTGTGACGGAACAAGCCCGATTCCCACCTGATGGTAAGTGGACTAACCTCTGCCTATAACAGACGCATTTCGTCAACGTCGAATTGCACTGTGACCGTCACACTGAGACGTACAGTTGTTAGGTCTCATGTGCCTATAATTTTACTGGCTCTCAAGGACTGCTGCCGGAATACACTGTTAGGTGCTTGGTGACAGATTTTCTACTTGAGGGTGGTCGCTAGCCAGCTGGGCATTCGCAAAATGCCCTACCACCATGTGGTAAAGCTCAATCCCGCGGCGGGATTCGAACCTGCTGCACGGCAGTCCATAGCCAATGCCACTGAGCCATCTCTGGTACATGCCGAGCTTTCCTTGAAAATGACCACCGGATGTGGTAGAAACTAAAGTCGGAGTTATATGATTTAATCACGTGAAGTACCCCGTATTATTTATAAAAATGAGTGAAAACCTTGTTAGATTATATAATAGAAGATTTTCACTTACCTGACACAAAAGATATAACTGGAAAATGTATAGACAACTCCAGCGATAGTTCACTTTTTGTAAAAGTAAATGATCCCAGTTGATAGTCCCCCAGACCGTAGCAAATTCCTTGGCTGATATTTAAGGAAGTACTGGAAAGGATAGAAATTTATATTCAATGCTTACAAAATCACTACAAAATAATTATTTTTTAATAAACAAAAAGTAGACGATAAAAATAAACTATTTTAGAGTTATTTTAAATAATAATAGTAGATTATGATACAAGTGAGCTAAGTTGCTCATTATACACGAGTTACTCATTATACTCGATATTATATATTGCATAATTTTCGTATGTTGTTTGTATCGCATTTGTGCAATATATTGTTTTTTCTCGCAAGGTTGTTGAATAAGTGCGTATGAAACTCGTGAGCAACTTGCTCACTATACACTCGGCTGATTTACGCCCTCGCCTACGGCTCGGGCTGCAACAAACAGCCTCGTGTATAATGAGCAACTTAGCTCACTTGTATCATAATCTACTAATATTTAATATAAGAAAAATAATCTATATAATATACATACATACATAAAATCACGCCTCTTTCCCGTAGGGGTAGGCAGATACCACAGATTTCCAGTTAATACGTTTAATATCCTTACATATCTCTTTCTCCATCTACACTCATCAATCCTTTGATATATAAGCGTAGGGTTAGGGTACTTCTCAACTGGCCTTAGTTCAGTTTTTTATTTTTTATTTTTTTTCTGTGTGTCTGATAGGTTATCCTTTGACCACTATCTCACCTGATGGTAAGCGATGATGTGGTCGAAGATGTTGTTCAGGCTAACCTTGAAGTACTGGCTCTCAAGGACAGCTGCCGGAACACACCGTTAGGTGCTTGGCGACAGATTTTCTACTTGAGGGTGGTAGCTAGCCATGCAGGCGGGCATTCGCAAAATGCCCTACCACCATGCAAATCGATTGTCTTCAATCTGATTTCGGAACTTTTGCCTAGGTATACCCCTTCCCACACTTCCGTTCACTTGTCCCTTGAATACTTGTTTAGTCAATCTCATTTAATTTATCCTTTCTAATATTTTTTTGTTGTTATTGTGACAGAACAAACTCAAGTCCCACCCGATGTTAAGTGGACTAACCTCTGCCTAGAACAGATGCATTTCATCATAAGTGACGAATTGCACTGCGCCCGTCACCCTGAGACATTGCCTGTAATTTCACTGGCTCTCATTGACATCACATCTTTCCTTTATCACACTCTTCCTTGATACAAATTTTGTACATTGTATTAAGGAATAGTCTGATAAAAGAACGATGTGGTGTCAATGAAAGCCAGTGAAATTACAGGCAATGTCTCAGGGTGACGGGCGCAGTGCAAGTTTTTTGAAGCGCTCGTAGCGAAGTTTACTTAGCTGTTCTCAACCGATCAGCAAAGTTAAGCAACGTCGCGCGCGGTCATGAGTTGGATGGGTGACCGCTAGTGACATTACTACTGAGCGTTTCCGTGCTTCGGAGGGCACGGTAAGCCGTCGGTCCCGGTTGTTGTCTTAGGATGGCAGTCGTTATAGCATGGTGGTAGGGCATTTTGCGAATGCCCGCCTGGCTAGCTACCACCCTCAAGTAGAAAATCTGTCGCCAAGCACCTAACGGTGTGTTCCGGCAGCCTTCCTTGAGAGCCAGTACTTCTAGGTTAGCCTGAACAACATCTTCGACCACATCATCACTTACCATCAGGTGAGATAGTGGTCAAAGGCTAACTTACCAGACATAAAAAACAAAAAAAAAACGTCACTTATGATGAAATGCATCTGCTCTCATTGACACCACATCGTTCCTTTATCACACTATTCCTTAATACAATGTACTAAATATATACATATCACCTTACCCATTAACCTTGCTACGAGCACTAGTTTACCCAAATGACATGAAATTAGGTCTAAAAAAATATAAGATGATTTTCTGAAATAAAATTTTTAGGGGAGAAATGGCAGCAAACTACTTACGTAATTATTTCGCTAGATATATCAAAATTAGAGTAGTCCAGTTCATAAGGGTCCATGATTGGCAAGCCTCTCTCTTCGCTCCCATTTTTAATCACATTTCTGAACACTTCAAATAGTTGACGTATTACCGCATTCAACATGAAACGATTCTCATTTGATTCTAAGTTTCCTAAAAAAAAATAAGATATGTGTATTTTTTTTATGCCTGATAGGTTAGCCTTTGACCACTATCTCACCTGATGGTAAGGGATGATGTGGTCGAAGATGTTGTTCAGGCTAACCTAGAAGTACTGGCTCTCAAGGACAGCTGCCGGAACACACCGATAGGTGCTTGGCGACATATTTTCTACTTGAGGGTGGTAGCTAGCCAGGCGTGCATTCGCAAAATTCCCTACCACCGTGCTATAACGACTGCCATCCTAAGACGACAACCGGGACCGACGGCTTAACGTGCCCTCCGAAGCATGGAAACGCTCAGTAGTAATGTCACTAACGGTCACCCATCCAACTCATGACCGCGGGCGACGTTGCTTAACTTTGCTGATCGGTTGAGAATAGCTAAGTAAACTTCGCTACGAGCGCTTCAAAATTGTTTTTTTTTTATTTAAGCGAACAAGTTTACAAATTTACAACGAATAAGATCATTTTTGAACTGCGAGCTGGACTCAAATCTGTCACTATATGTAAATCACGACTAAGAGGAAGGACCTATAGCTCGGTATAGGCCTTGTTGCCTGCTTCCTTCAGCCTGATGATGATCGTTTTGGCATCTTATACGGTAGATGCAGGCAGCTATTATGAGAACCAGTTCCCATTTTAGTCAATACCCCGATCATCACTAATCAACAGGGGACATAGTGACTAACCTAAAGCTATGAAAAATCTTCGTCGCAGTCGATCGTCTGGCTGGACTCCAGTAAGCCACCAGGTATATGTAAGATAGGTATAGTATACTGTACTGTACTGTATCAACCGTCCACTGCTGAACACAGCCTCCCCTATAAAGGGGGTATTTGCCATGATACCCAGGCTTGGCAGGCGGCTTGGGGATCGCAGTGTAAGATAGTAGTTCTTTAGAAGGCGCTGCTTCCAGTATAATTATTCCCTTAGTCGCCTTTTACGACACCCACGGGTTGATATGGGGAGGTGCAATTCTAACCCGGCACCCCACAGGGAATATATAACAGGTATAGTATAACAGAGCAATTTCTTCAAAAATATTGATCCTATAACACCAGTTTCTTTACAAAAATTATAGATGTAGTTGAGAGCTCCATTTTGTGGAACAGCTCCTACACTCTAATAGCCCTTATCATCAAAACTACTGACCCTAGACATCGACTTAAATAAAAAAAGAAAATAGGGTACGCTCTAATGTCACGACTCCCGGAAATATAATGTAGCAAAAATTTAACACAAGCATATAACACATACACTTCCATTGTATATGATACATTTAATGAATGACAAAGACAGGACGACAAGCATGCAGTAGACGAACATACAGTCCCACCAACTTATCTGTTCAGGCGGCAAAAAAAAGAACAATGTTGTAACATTCCTTCAAATTGTGACAGTTTGTAGTTGATTTCCTGGACCAGTAGCGCCCTCGAAAACTGCACAGTTAAGTTGGTGGTACTATACGCACACAACTGAGACTTAATCAGGAGACGTCGCCTGATTGAGATTGCCATGTTCTAGGTACGGGTGCCGCTTCGCTTGTTTTGTTTTTTAAGTTTAATGATCCTATATTACTGTTTCCTTTACAGAAAATATAGTACCACCAACTTAACTGTGCAGTTCTCGAGGGCGCTACTGGTCAAGGAAATCAACTACAAACTCACAATTTGAAGGAATGTTGTAGTTCTTTTTTCTGCCACCTGAACAGATAAGTGGGTGGGACTGTAATGATCTCGTCGAGATCTTATTTGAGAGCTGTCAAAGTTTAAAGGGTTGTCAAAGTTTTTTTCATAAATAAAAACCTTTGAGTCTATTGATTCTAAACCCATAATTTATTTGCAGAAGTGAATGATCGCATTGAGATAATCATTTCAATAATTATAGTTCCGTCTAGGAACTATTTCTAGTTTCTTAACAAAAAATATAGTTAACTCGAAAACTTAATTTCAAATGACAGTTGTCAATCTTTAAAAGGCTAGATCAATAGCGCCCCAATACATAGATAGACTCCCCGATCAGTTTTGATCTCAGACCAGTAGTTCTATTGTGATCTTCGTTCTGGGCGACATATGTATTAGATTAGATATAGAACAACTTGGCATAACATATAAACTTACCATATTCAGCATCGATGTGTTGAAAATTAGTTGCTATTATAACTGTCATTAAAATAACGAACATTTTGAACAGTAAGAAATAGAATAAGTGTTGTAAATTTTTCACTATCAATAACGTTTTATGCTGTTGTGATGATTAACTGTGCGTTATTCAAAATCCAAGTTTAAAATAGGCGCTAGTTGGTCAGTAAATTGTAGTTACTTTATTATCTTATTATCAGTCTTGCGAAAGCAGTATATTTTATCTGGTATTCTTCAGTTAAGGCGATTATGACTGAAAGTTGCGCAAACCTACCTTTCATATTACAATAACATATATCTACACGGTATATTGTGAACGTGGCTCCTGACACCTATATGGTAATTCTCATTTTTTTTTCTAAACTCTGGAGTAATTTTACTCAGTAAGTCTGATTAGTTTATTCAACAGTTGTAACGAAACGCAAAAGTTTGAAATAGTTATTGAGTTATATACCGTTTCACTCTGCCATTAAAGTCCGGTGGAGTTGATCAATCGTATTAATTGTTCAATATATATTATATTTTGAGTAATGTAGACCATGTTTTGCCATATGTATATTTATATATTTGTTAAATTTATTTTGTAAGCAAAAATATTAAAATTATCTAGATGGGGGAAGTCACTGGCACCCGAAATACAAGTTCGGGAGACTATGGATTCATTAACTAAAATGTAATATCTGTATGCAAATAAATAATTATTCGTTAATGTTTTTGGGACTATGATTAATGAAAAACTTGAATCTAATTTACATATTTTTATATACTTTAATTATTTTATTGTCTTACCGGTGGTAACGAGAGTTTTGTGTTTACAAGATTTAAATCCTATTTTTAAAGTCGTACCGAAATGCATTCTATTTATTTTATATGTACATACTTATTTGTTTGATATTAAATATAGTCTTTCACAACATTTTATTAATATAATATTTAAGGAAATTACTATTTTTCATGATTATTGTTATATTTAATTATTATTATTTTCTCTTACGTACAAACACAATATGGGGAAAATAAAAACAAAACAATAAAGAGCGATTCGCAAATAATTGAAGAATTTAAAGCTAAGGATAGCGCAAGATATTATAAGAAAAAAGAACAAAAAAAGTTCTTTCTCTACTTGAAATTACACCTGACAGTCAGAGGATACAGGAAAAATGAAACCGAGATAATTTTAAAGCTTAAGTACCACATTAGAAAACAGAATAAAAAAAATGTTGAAACTATTCTACATGACCTGTAACCGTAACCGGATTGTAGCTTACCTCAGACCAGAAGTACTATTCAAAATGATCAAACTTCTCCCCGTTCTCATTATCCTAGCAATTCTTCTCATGCTTCAACAGTAGGTATCTAAATAAACTCTTAGAAAATATCCATACAAAAAATACAAACAAAATCATTAATTCTTTGTAGAGACAAATCTTGAATTACAGAGACAATAATATACAATAAAAAGGAAACACAAATACTGTAAAATACATCGAGTAAAATATATCGAGCGTCGTTCAATTTCGCTGTCACTTGGAAGATAAGGCTAAATTAGCCTCTAAAAAGCTTGGTGTGCTTGGAAAGGCGAGGCGGTACTTCACGTCGGCCCATCGCCTGCAACTTTATAAGGCTCAGGTTCGGCCTCACATGGAGTACTGCTCTCACCTCTGGGCGGGAGCTCCCCGATAGCTTCTTCCATTTGACCGCATACAACGCAGAGCGACTCGAATCGTTGACGATCAAGCTCTCTCTACGTAGTGCCAAAGGGTCGAGCCGACCGGCTGTGTTGGATCACTCTGCATCTTCTACCGCATCTATCATGGGGAGTGTTCTGAGGAACTGTTCGATTTACTACCTGCAGCTCAATTTCGCCATCGGACATCCCGACAAAGCATGATGTTTCATCAATTTCATGTCGACGTCTGGAAGTCCACAACTTTGCGATTTGGAATCAGCTGCCAGGTGCAGTATTTCCGAACGGATACGACTTAGGGGCCTTTAAGAAAAGAGCATATTCCCTCCTCAAAGGCCGGCAACGGATCCTCGATACCTTTGGTGTTGCGGATGTTCGTGGGCGACGGTGATCACTTACCACCAGGTGAGCAGCCTGCTCGTTTGCCCTCCTATATCATTAAAAAAAACAAACTAAAAGTTGACCAAATGTCAAAGATACTAATGAAAGTTTATTAGAAACAGATTTCTAAGAAGACTTATAAGTGGTCTTTCTTAATACACCTTAAATGAAGACGAAAAGAAACATTCGCCGTCACTGACCTCGTTTAACGCCTTCTAGTTGGAAGGCGTTTTTGTACGTATTTACGTTTGGTCGGTCTTTTGCCTTCATACCATATAAATTGGCCGTCATTAGGGCGCTTTTGACTTTATACTTTTCTCAGTGTACTTGTAAATGATGACGCAATCTTATAATTTTAATATTGGTTTGCAATAACGCCTACTATGCGGATTACATTACAAAATCACAAATATACGATAGGAAAAATTTAAGTCATGTGCGGGATTCGAACTCGCGTCCATCCACCCCTTGAGCCGGGGTATGCTCTAACCAATTGAGCTAACATGACATGACGTCATAACTTAAATCTTTCCTATCGTTCTTTAACCATCGTATTGGGATGGAGCGAAATCTATAGTACCACTTGCGTTGTACTACAAACAAGACCAATTTTGCAATTGGTTTTATACTTGTAAATGATGACGCAACCTTATAATTTTAATATTGTTAGGTTTGCAATAACGCCTGCTATGCGGATTACATTACAAAATCACAAATATACGATAGAAAAAATTTAAGTCATGTACGGGATTCGAACCCGCGTCCACCCATCCCTTGAGCCGGGGTATGCTCTAACCAATTGAGCTAACATGACATGACGTCGTAACTCAAATCTTTCCTATCGTTCTTTAACCATCGTATTGGGATGGAGCGACATCTATAGTACCACAATCTATTATGATTGCATTCACCACAGGAAATTATTTCAATGTGACTTCAATACATTCCTAATTCGATTTGCAAATTTCTGATGATCGGATTCAGAGTGCAACGAAATGTGATCATTGAACTAGAAGCATGCAAAAGCAGCAATGCGCATCTCACAAAGACCTGTGAAAGTCCTGGTTACCCTTGATCGGACTATAATAAAAGCCTAACTGGTAATTGAATTAATTTTCCCATGTGTAACAGAGTAACCATGATGGGTCCTTGACACAATTCGGAAGATAAAACGGATTAAATGCATATCAGTGAGAACATCGCCCGCTACAGTGTTACCCAGATGATAATGCTGGAACTCCCGACAAATCAGTGGTATAAAAAAAAAACGATGATTAATATCGATTTGTGTATGTAATCCTATTTTATTGTTAATTTAAACTTAACTAGATATTTTAGGCATTGACTTTTTAGCTAATATATTTTATCACGGTTAACTAAACGACGCGACTAGCGCGATATAATCAAATTTCATGGCGTAGTCGCTCTAGCCACTCGATAATGTTATAACTTAATCAAAAAATACATTTATAAATATAAAAGAAGTTGTTACCTTCTTAACCTGGACTTCTTATCTTCATCATATTCCTACCGCTATCCCATCGTGTAATATGAGGTAACGTCGGATATGACTCGCTAAAAAAACACTATTGTGGATCTGAGAACTTTAGCAGATTATTTATATGTATTGTGTGTAATCCTTCTCTGTCTCTCTCTCTCTCTGTGAGTAAGGTCACTGCAAAGTGTACGAAACGTTTGGTCAGAAATTATATTAAAGTGACGCGATTTAATCCGTTCATAATAATGAAGCCTTTTAATATTATTCTTTATTTTCTTTCTATACCCATTATGACATTTGACTTAAAATATTGTGTAAAGTAAGTAATTAAACTTGAAAAGCAAGAAATGAACTATATTTACATAGTTATACAGTTTACTAATTTTTAAGACTTATACTTTATATATTATTGTCTTTGTCGATAGTGTTTCTGTATGATATGAATAAAGAACTCCATGATATAGGTATGATATTATGGAGTTCTTTATTCGATTTAGTGTGGATATAATAGCTTTGAGGGTGGAAATGTATATAATAAATAGGCCTCCTCCAATTTAGTCCAGCTTTCCGTATTTTGCGCATCTGCTATAGCTATTATAACGTCTGTCCATCGATTTCTTAATCTACATAGGTATTCGCTTCTTGACGCTTGAACCATTCCATTGAGGTATTTCTATCGTCCATCATTTGTCCGTGTACCGAGCCAGGTGACCAATCCATTGTCATTTCAGTGTCGGAGCGTAATGGAGATCATTAGTTATTTTAGTTCTTTTTCACTTTTGATTTTATTTATTTTCTTTATTTCAAGTATGTTCCTCTCCATTGCTTTCTGAGTTGATACCCACTTGCATTTAATTTTTGAACTATAATGTAATATTTGCCACGTATAGGCATGGGTCGGCAAGACGCAGTTATCTAAAACAAAACAACTTTCTTTAAATGAAGAAGAAAGTCAGCTTTCAAGTTACATGGAATGTCCTGAATTTATTCCCACTCATAGATATTATTTTTTCTATTTTTTGATTGTGCCTGTGTATGATATTTGTTTATTTAAGTTTATTTGCATTTTCCATTTAGACTAATCGTGATCTTCGTACTTTGGTCATTACCTTTGTCATTGATTTTTAGGCCTACAATTTCGCTTTCGGTACTCAGTAGACATGACTCTAATTTTCTGCTTAAATCGGCGAAGAGAACAATGTCGGTAGCAAATCTAATAGCTAAGATGCCTTAATGCTGCTTTGATTCCTATCCTCGTTTACATTACTTATGTCCTCTAGCACAGCTTTATTTTTTTTGGCGATATTGGAGCCAGCTCTGTTGGCTCTATACATATTGGATATTGGTATCTCTGACCCACAGTTTTTCAGGTTTCAGTCTAATTTTGAAGCACTCGTAGCGAAGTTTACTTAGCTGTTATTAACCGATCAGCAAAGTTAAGCAACGTCGCCCGCGGTCATGTGTTGGATGGGTGACCGCTAGTGACATTACTACTGAGCGCTTATGTGCTGTGGAGGGCACGTTAAGCCGTCGGTCCCGGTTGTTGTCTAAAGATGTTAAAATGGGTGTCGTTATAGCATAGTGGTAGCGCATTTTACGAATGCCCGCCTGGCTAGTTACCACCCTGAAGTAGAAAATCTGTCGCCAAGCACTTAACGGTGTGTTCCGGCAGCTGTCCTTGAGAGCCAGTACTTCTAGGTTAGCCTGAACAATATCTTCGACCACATCATCACTTACCATCAGGTGAGATATTGCTCAAAGGCTAACCTATAGGGAATAAAAAAAAACCTGTGTGGGCGGTCTTCCACGTTGTTCGTTCTTCAAATCAAAGATTCCATCACGAAAGCGTTTAAACCAAAATCGCACGGTGCGTTCATTAGCAGTCCCCTCTCGTAACGCAACGTTGATAATGTGAGCTGTTTCTGCCGCGTTAGTTCCGCGTCGGAACTCGTATTCAAAAATCACTAAAATTTTCGAATTATCCAACCTAATCTTGTCTAAGCTGCATAAAAAAAAACAACTGAAAGTCGATAATCGAATGTTGCACATTTTTTAAAAGAAGAACCTCATACGTACCATGTGAAAAAACTTTCACTCAGAAATCTCAAACCATGTAGGTTCTATGTCAATTCGGAGTACCTATTACAATAAAACGGCAATTTCATAGTTTAACCCCTTTTATTTTCCTTAAGTTGTCTACTTTTACTTGTTTTGATTTTAGTGAGAAACTCTCTTTTAGATTCTATTTGTGAATTGTAACCAGATTTCTTTCTTCTTTTCTTTTCTTTCTTCTTATTTCATAATCTCTTTTATTTTTTTAATGTTTTACTAAAATATTAATTTTAATTTTGGATGATTTCTTAAAATATTTTTTATTTTTGTTATTATTTCATATGCGTGTTTGTTTTGTATTTGTAATTCATGCATTTTTTCTATTAGACCGGTGACAGACGGTGCTAGTTCTTCTTTTTTTGTGTGTTCCTCAGGGATTTCAAATATTAGCCGCACCTTTACACTCCTTTTAAGTGGTATGTAGCTCTAACCAAGCAATGATCAGACGAGAATTTAATTATACTTAAAACGTCTACATAAGAAATGCTTTCCGAACTATTTGATAATACTTTTGTAATCTATTTAATTTCTAGTTTTTTGGTCAGGGGAGATCAATGTCCAGGTGGACATGATGACTGCTTCTGGTTTTCAAATGTATTCATGATGATTACCGACAGGATAGGTATCTGCAATCTCAAAAATGTAAACTGTCGATTGTAGCACTGATACATTAATCTTATATATGACAAGTTAGTAATTAAACAACTTTAAACGGTTTAAATCGCGTATATTTATCATTATTTTTGTCCCGACGACGTTTCAAACACTTTGCAGTGATCGTGGTCACGGGGTGACTGTCACCCCGTAACATAACATAATACAAGGTACCTTTTACTAGATGTAAATCGAGTCATCGGTTTACCATAATATTCAAAGAACTTGCCTATTTATTCGGCAAAATATTTAACCTGGCAATTATTTTCCTCTTCATAGGCGCTCCTATCTTAGTTACGAGCAACGATTTTATTTATTAGACCATTGTGGCGCGCGACATTGCCTAATGTATTACCATAACGGTAAGGCGAGACATGCGATTGTGTTCACTGAAAAGGCATCCTTATTTATCACTCTAATATTTCACAACTGATCTAGGGCTGGGTATGACTTCATTAAGTGTGTCATTTCTTACACCGGCACTGCAATCATCGACATGCATCATCATAACACTAGGTACCTTCTAATTCTTACTAATATTCTTAATGCGGAGTTTGTGTGGAGGATGTGAGTGTGCAGTGTATGTTTTCTCCTTCATGCTAAAATGTCTGAACCGATGTTGATGAAATTTGGAATATAGATTATGTAGCTTCTATATTAACAGATATGATACTTTTCATAATCATAATCATCACTAAACATCACTAAGTGGGGTGAAACCACGGGAAGTAGCTAGTCTACCCTACGACACTTATGTTAAAGAGTATATTTTGTATGGCTCCCTTATTATATACTAAAATTCCTAAACAAATAAGAGATCTTGATATTGCAGTGTTTAAACGAAAACTTAAAAGAATATTAGCCCAAAAATGTTACTATACAATTAATGAATTCCTGATTGACAAGAATGTATCGATTTGTGTTAATAATGACTAAAATAAAATGACTAATTGTAAATTTTGACATTGTTTTTTCTGACATAATATGTAATTTTGAAATAATCGGTAAAAATATAGACGAAATAAGACTATGAAAAACCAACAACCACACATAATTCTTGACTTAATTTTAACGCATTGACATTAATATTTTAATATATCAATTTTAATTATTTCATTTGTTTGTAAAATAATAGTATTCAATATTAAAAGACTTAGATTCTTTTTTAAAACATTTGTACGCCACATGTGGCAAGGACATGAGTTACGAAATTTAAGTTACTGTACCACCTAGTATGCTAATGTATAATATATACTCACCGTGTTCTGACAAATAAATAATTTGAATTTGAATTTGGACCCTCAAGTAGAAAGTCTGTCGCCAAGCACCGAAAGGTGTGTTCCGGCAGTAGTCCTTGAGAGACAGTGAAATTACAGGCACAATGAGACTTAAAAACTATGTCTCAATGTGACGGGCGCAGTGCAATTCGCGAGTTGTGATGAATTGCAACTGTCATAGGCAGAGGTTAGTCCACTAACATCAGGTGGGCCTCGAGCTTGTTCTGTCACAATAACATAAAAAAAAAGTCGTAAATGAAGGCATCAAGAATTTAACCAGTGTAAAAACTTTGTATAAATTAGAATTCGCAAGGTTCTTGTTGGTAATAATACCCGTTACTATTCAGTATATAAAAGCAACAACACTCCCCTGACGTTGACGTATGTAAAGTGTTCATTCTGACTACCATACTGCCATCCAGGTGACCAAGGCGATTTTCGCCACATTTGTTATTTTAATTGACTCAAACTATATGCAACAAGAGGATAGGGAACGAGCTTACATTTTTAAGCCAGAAACGATTGGTATTCATATGTATATTTTACCAAAAGTACAATCATAAATTCTAAAGATAACAAATTGAGTGATCTGTCAAATATACCATAGTAGGTACTTACCTATACACCAGATCGGCTTACTATTTAGAACAATTCCTTTGTCAACGCAATCGTTTATTACTGCTTAAGATTTATTACCCCTCAATATTAGTTCTGAGGCATGTACTGCCAGATGTCAGAATCCTGGACTGACCTCGTCATGCTCGTAACGATCCGAACGGCGTGGCGAGTTGAAAGCCCGCACACTCATAAATTAATTAATAACCTATATTTTGACCGAAATTCATTGAATGGGTATAGGAATATAAAGGAATTTGAAACTGACGAGACGACTTATTAATAGGTCAGTAACTGATCTTCTAAGTGGAGCATGACGGAAGGAAGAGCTGGTTTAAATTGATTGACATTTTTATAAACCTCCTGATGTGACCTTCTAGGTCGTCATGCTGGTTGGCCGTATTTCATAATAGGTACGATGCGTTCATAGACTTCTATAAGTAGGTACTTACATGCATTGTATATTAGCAAAATCCTAGACGCAAAACTATCGGTGTAGACAGACTGACCAGTATAACAATCCATCCTAAGTAAAACTTTCTCGATTCAAAAAATATTATCGATTTAGGCATAACCTAATCATCATTTTCGTACCCTTATCTCAAGCATTTGAGGTCGGTATCATAGGTTTTCACTAAAAACAAACGACAACGCAAGAACATATTTCCGCACATCTTTACATAAATAGAACAAAAATTTAAACCATAACTAAAAATATAAAAGTTCTGACCTCATTTATTTAACCCTAGAAAGCTTTTAAAGCAAAAGCAAACTACTTTCGATGATGTCTCGAATAGGGGCGAAACACATCGATTTGGTACTGTTCCGAGTGGATAACTTGGAGGTTATGACGTCACGTTTTGGTGTGCCAGAGTTGAACTTTTTGCCAAAATGAGCTCAAGTTACACATTTCAAGGTAGGGTAATAAGAAACGGAAAAAATAGTTTTAGGTTGATACATAGATAGAGTATTTTTTTGTGAAGACCACGTAGGTACGAACTAGTGCTATTCCGTCCTAGATTACGGTACTAGCATTTTGTTAAAACACTTATCAGTTTATAGGTGGTATAACAACTCCTTTACATTGGGCATAGTGCACAGTGACTTTAGCACTGCGGTCCATATTACAGCACATGAGAGTTAACATCTTTATATCTCAGGGTGACGTGCGCAATGCGCTGGAAATTTATCTGTTATATGCAGAGGTTACTGCATAAGGTCGACGAGACTCACCTGGTCAGGTGAGTCTCGTGCATGTGCCATTATTATAAAAATAAACAACAATTATATCTACTGTTCATTAAGGATAAGATCAACGTTGTCAAAAACTGTTCAATTTGGGTGGTGGCTGTTCCAAGCTGCAGACTGAACGTGGCTGGAGTAGACCTTCGTTTTTTTAGACGGGAATCTCTACCATCTCGGCCAGTACCTATATATGCTGTAAGTAAATGCGTGTTAACTGGACACTGACCCGGCGAAAACTTAGCAGTCAATAGTTGTTTAAATTGTAATATTGTGTTGGTAACCATACACAATTACATCCAAATACCACCAAAATAGACGACATAAAGATGCCTAAATTAATAGAAAAAGTCGCATTTTTGAAATTTCAGTGAGCTATAATATCAGGGCTGATGCTTTTTTATGTTATAATACCTTTTAAATTACGTACTTTTTCAGGTTATCAATCCAAAAAATGCATAATTAACTGCTCTCTAGCTGTGGTATGTTTAATCTAATGTGCTGGTGTTTACACGGAAATCTCCCAAACGTAATCAAACAAGGTATTTAATAAACAAACCTTAAAATAGTTGGTTCACGAGCAATAATTAAAATCTACGTTTATGTGGTTAGTTCCCTACTTCACCTACAGATTTCGTAGGGTTCCTTACCCAAAGGGCAAAGCGGAGCACTTTAATTAGACTCAGCTGTCAGTCTGTCCGTCCGTAACCAGATACAAACCTGAAATATTAATGTTATATGGATGTCGACCGAAAGATTAATATTGAACTTGAATATCAACATAAATATTTTTAGAAGGGCTTCAATAATAAGATGAGAAGATAGCTGGGAAAACTTATTGCTTATAAGGTTTCATCGTCTAGAACTTATTGGTATACAACTACCTATTTATGTTACGGGGTTTCGATACCTATTTTTTAGATTATTTCTAATCAGAAATTCGTTATATTATGCAAGTACCACATTATTATCTATAATGAACCAGCACGTACCGACTGAAACTTCAAATCATATCGACTTCGATTCATATAATAGTTTTGGTTTTTGAAGGTGTGATTAACACCACGAAACATTTTTTTCTCCTGAACTTGCATGCGGAACCCTAAACGAGCGAGGCCCGATTCGCATGCACTTGGCCTGATCTTTAATAAATTTCTATAATTAAAATAATTTAACACTGCTTTGTATCAACGCGGTGCAATTTCCCTTTTCAATAAGATATACTACTAAGCTTTACTACGATCCCCGAGACGCCTGCCAAGCGTGGGGATTATGGCAAATACCCCCTTTATAGGGGAGGCTGTGTTCAGCACTGGACGATCCGGCTGATACAGTAAGCTTTACTAGTTTCAAAAACTTTGTTTTGCTATTCTACAATTTATATCATGGCAATAGATGCCTCATACCGCAAATTGAAGGTCATATCAGTAAAAACGTACTTCTAAAACAACACAATAACTTTCTTTGTCATATTTACATAAATGCTGATGTTTATCAATAGGTTATACCTAGATGCGAAGTATAGTATTCTATGCTTATAGTTTACGTAATGGATCGCCACTTCTTTTATTCTGTTGTATGGTGGTACTTACTCCAGTTTTCGGCTATTCATCTATCGAATAGGTGCCTACTATTTATTCTTCGCCACGAACTTCATCCGTTCAGTAGTCGTAGACCTGTGTCAAAAACACAACCGAAAACTCGTGTGCCCGTAGGATTCCGTAACATTCTAGTAGTTAACTGTGGATAATAAATATCTATAATTTTATAACTGATTTTCGTGAAGCTTGTGTGATGCAAGCAATGTGTGCGATTTCTAATTAACTATTACGATATAAATATAATTTCGTAAGGTTTTTCGAAATGTGGCGAAGTGTGACAGTGACGATATGTTGCTGTTATTTTGTAGCGACAATAACAACAGCACCCGTTTACCATAACAGTAAGTGTTTTAAAAAATAAAACTATAAAGCGTATCTCTTAAAGTGTTAATAATATATTCCCCGTGGGGTGCCGGGCTAGAAAGTCACCGCCCATTGCTACCTATAGGTGTCGTAAGAGGCGACAAAAGGTAAAATACCGGAACGTGGGCAGCAGCGCCTTCTGAGGAGCTGATATCTTAAACTGCAATCCCCCACGACGCCTGCCAAGCGTGGGGATTATAGGAAACCCCCCTTTAACGGGGAAGGCTGTAGTAGACAATCCGGATGATACAGGAAAGTACAGATAATAATATGAAGATTTGTAGCTTTAATATAATATAATAATAGCCAGCCGCTAACTCAACAATAGTGTCCCAGAAGTCAACGTCAAGCGGGCACGGGGCAAGATCGGGGGTCATACCAGTACCAGGAAAAATAAAATAAAAATTCTTATCAGTTGGTTAAGTTATAATTGGCCAATTTATGAAAAAAAGGAAAATCGACACCTTTATTCATATCTTTAGTTATTCTGACCTCAAAGTTAGTTGATATTATTTTTTCAATCACAACTCAAAGAAAATGCGATAATTTTAACAAACATAGCAACTCTTTTTGTTTAAATTGTGATTGCAATTGATAGCATGTTTATTAAAGACCACGTTAGTAAATACTATTATAAATAGTTATTTTACAGTGTTTTTTTTACTAACGTGGTATAAATAGTAAATACTATTATAAATAGTTATTTTACAGTGTTTTTTTTACTAACGTGGTATAAATAGTAAATACTATTATAAATAGTTATTTTACAGTGTTTTTTTTACTAACGTGGTCTTTAATAAACATGCTATCAATTGCAATCACAATTTAAACAAAAAGAGTTGCTATGTTTGTTAAAATTATCGCATTTTCTTTGAGTTGTGATTGAAAAAATAATATCAACTAACTTTGATGGTTCAGTAAAAAAAATGGTACTACCCTAGGCAAGTTACTTCAAAAGATGGCCCATTTAGTCAAGATTTCAAAATGATACAATACTTTTAACTTTTCTACCTATAACATTTATTGCCAATTTTTATCGCAAACCATACTCATTTAAGACATTAAATTAGGTCATCAAAATACTTGTTTTCCTTAAAAAAATCGGAGAAATAGAACAATGAATAGTATGCGGTGGTCACCGACAAATACACCGCGTTAAAGGCTATGACAGAGCGAGATAGATAGGTCTACAACATGAGTAAGCGAGATGGATGCTAACACAGATGCTTCGAAACGAAACAAAAAACGGCTTGTAATTAAAAAACTCAAGTGTTGTGACTAATTGTTTGACTTAAATTAAGCAATAAATTTAAAAATAAAACGAACTGTTGCATGGGATCGATAATAATTTATTAAATCAAATGTTCGAAATGTTTGCCGCCTGCATCAATGCAGGCTCTACATCATTTTAAAAATGACCTCTTGATTAGTCTTGCGTAACTAGCTGCATTTATTTCTTCCGCTGCTTCGGTTATCCTCTGGCGTAGTTCGGCAACATTTTCAATTGGTTTAAAATAGACTTTTTCTTTTATGCAGCCCCAGTAAAAAAAATCTATTGGATTTAAGTCGGGGGAACGAGCCAGCCATGACACTGGTCCAAGGCGCCCAATCCACCTTCCGGGATATTCCGTGTCCAAATACTCTCGTACCTGACGAGCATAATGCGCTGGGCAACCATCTTGCTGAAACCACAGCGCCCTGTAAATGTTTAGGGGCACATCTTCTAGGAGGTTTGGCAAATGGTTTTGGAGAAAATCCAAGTAGTTATCTCCATTTAAAGTTGCGGGAAGCTCGAACGGTCCAACTACTTATCCATTTAAAATTCCGGTCCACATGTTAATTTTAAACTGAAATTGGGACCGGTCTTCACGCATTAAATGCGGATTTTCCACGCGCCACTCATGCAAGTTATGAAGATTTAAATATCCGTCCTTTTTGAATGTCGATTCATCAGTCCACAATACTTGGTCTAAAAATAACGGATTTTCACTATTTTTCGCCACCATTGTTCTACAAAATTCGAGTCTAGGCGCGTAATCACGAGGTAGTAGATCTTGTACACGTTGCACATGGTATGGATGTAATTCGTTAGTTTTCAATACACGGTGAACAACGCTCTTCGGTATTCCCGAACGTACTGAAGTACTGGGATCGTTTTCGATTAGATTTAAGATGATGTCTTCGTAATATCCTTGTGTTCTTCCCCCGGAGGCACGTGCACTAGGCAATCGACCTTGTGAGTATGCCATGTGAACATTGACAAACACGCGGTGGTCATGATGACGTTGAGTTCTGGGACACCCTGTATATTTGAATAATAATGTGATGGGACCCACAAGACAAGGAGTCGCCTGATGATAAGCATCACGTCTGCTCATCACAGTAGCAGTGTCTGCTTTTTGACTCTCATCATTCCAAAAGTTTAGTCATTATGTCAATTTTATCAAGTAATTTAACTTGCTATACCTTCGATCATTTACTTATCAAATAGAAGCTTGAGCTTGCTACACTGCCTTCCATCTAGATAAACTAGTGTAAGCACACTACTACTCCAAGGCTAAACTGAAGTATGCACCTATAATGACAGGTATATATATGAAAACTATTTAGATTTGTATATTCAATATTACCTATCTGTCTCTATAGAATAATAGGAGTTCTACTGTAGAATTAAAAAGAAAAATACGATTTAACCCCTTGTCCAATCCAACTACAGATTGTTATATGGGGAATTCAATTACCTAATTGAATTGATTGAAATCAGAGTAATTGAAGTAACACTTCTAATCGCCATAATAACAAAACAAAAAGACACCAAAGGATAGGTGTAAAGTGTCACCGAAACATGATGGTGTGTTCCGGCAGTTGTCCTTTAGAGCAAGTTCCAATTTTAACATCTTCGACCGCATCATCACTTCAACACACCATCAGGTAAAATTGTAATTAAATGCTAAAATGAAATCTTAAGTATGTACACGAGATTTTGAGATATATAAACCTTAACAAATTTTATTTTAATATGACGGCCGGAATTTTATTTAATATATATATAATGTTGTCTTAGGTTTTCGAGATTATTACACATAGTAATTAAATAACTTTAAACGGTTTAAATCGCGTATATTTATCATTATTTTTGTCCCGACGTTTCAAATACAATGCAGTGATCGTGGTCACGGAGTGACTCAAAAAGTGGTGAAGAAAAAAATAAATAATAATAATGATAAATATGCGCGATTTAAACCGTTTAAAGTTGTTTAATAACTAAAATATATTTATATTTGAAAAAAAAATTGATTCATATAATGATACAGACAGCAGAATGATTCCAAGACAAGATAGAGAGAGACAAGACAAAAAAATCTTGTTGATTTTGGGTACAAAACCATAAAAATCTATGTTTTCCGTCTATCTTCCAAACATCCTATTTATAGATGCGAAACTTGTGAGTGAGAGAGGATGTGAATGGGAACGTTTCTTACTCCTCGTATTCTTATTCTTTATACTGTATCAGCCAGATTGTCCACTGCTGAACACAGCTTCGCCCATTATGGGGGGTTTGCCATAAAACCCACGCTTGGCAGGCGTCTTGGGGATCGCAGTGTGAGATATCAGTTCTTCAGAAAGCGCTGCTAAAATTATTCTTTATACTTACTATATTAGATATATAGTAATATTATATTTTTTGCAATACAAGCTTACAGAATCCGTCGGTACGTCGGTAGCTTATATTGGGAGACCATGTGGTCCCAGGGACGGATGTTCACGGGTTCGAATCATGCTTGTGCTTCAATTATTATTTTCGTTTGTTGCGATTGTGATTTTGAAATCCCACAGTTACCTATGTATAATTAGCAACTATTGTACCTATTGTATACACTATAGTAAATTTTGATGATTTTCTCACCTCTTTCATATTCAAACAGGTTCAATCTGTTAAAAAAATGGCGTATTCCTAATTCTCGCCTGTGTTAATTAACCCACTTCGGTCAATTTTATTTCACATGCCTGCGTTTCGTATCGTGGCAATCGATAAAAAATAGGTTACGAAACAGTCCTACTCTAATGTTTAGTAGGTAGTACTAAACATTAGAGTTGTGCTGTGGCATAGTATCTCCTGTATCTACTGTGGCTAGGTGGCTACATTTTACCTGCCTGGCGTACTCCCTCATTGGTATTATTGTTATCATCTGACTTGGATTGAAATGCAATTATATATTTATTTAATTTATATATTTATTTCAGGTTACACAACCCATAACTTATATCATAATACATGTAGACAAAGAACGAAACACAATCAAGCAATAATTATACAATAATAAATAGGTACACAATAAAATTAAGAAGACCCACAATGTAAATACAGCCAATGGCGGAACATCGGGCTATCCCATCGTTCAGCTAATGTTTTTAGAATAATGTTGGAGCTGCCTCGCCATCTGCACAGAAGTGAGGCGCATATTTTACGTATGATGGCGTGGAACCTAAAAAAATATATAAAGCTTACGTTTATATATGGGTTTTCATACTTTTTTATAGTAGTAATAGAAGTTTGTGCTCGCACAAAGTTACTGCCAAGAATTTAATTTTATATTTTATTACCTCAATTATACAGAATAGATATATTCCCGCCTCTTACTTGTTCTGTTGTATTTGCAAATACTTTTTCACCTCACATGGCAGCTTCAAAACTTACCTATATGCATGCACATAGATAATTTTGTACATTCCATATAGCTATTTTTGTACATTCCATAATAGTCTTTATTCCATTTTTATTTGTTCTTTGTACATTCCATAATAGTCTTCATTCCATTTTTTATTTATTGTGTTTCACTGGCAATAAATGTTATTCTATTCTACGCCTCTAAGCCATCACTGCTTCAAATCAAATATGTAATGATTTTCTTTACAGCACGTGGACCGTCATACACAATCAGCAACGCTGACCATCGTAAGCCGTACCTCGAAGTGCGTAACTTGACGTACCACGGAAGCGGGCCTCGGGAAGAGGCTCGTGCGATGTGCTCCGTAAGGACTCAGGAAGTCAACGCTACTGCTAACGCCACCATAACCAGAAGACTGCACGGAGTCGTTACCTCGAGTAAGTGAAGTAAAACTGTAGTCAGTAACTATTGGGGGGCGATATGTCCTGCACTGACGTCCCGCTTGGGATGTATTGTGCATTTTCTTATTCTATTTGGGGGCGATAAGTCAGTACCTAATTATAGGATTAACTTACCTATGTACATGAGTAATGAAATGGATCTTATAAGACTAAGGTGAGTATTTTTTTATTATCAGGCTATCATTTTACCTCTGACTCACATGATGGTAAGTGATGACGTGGTCGAAGATGTTGTTCAGACTAATCTAGAATAACAGGCTCTCAATGACAGCTGCCGGAAAACACTGTTATGTGTCTGGCGACATTTTCTACTTGAGGGTGGTAGCTAGCTAGCAAAATATCGTTTTACTGTACCTACTTGTATTTTTAATACTTAAATAATAGTATAGTAGATAATATAGTCCGAGCGATATAAGTTTTGTCGATAAGCTTCAGTTGTGTCCATATCATGTTGTAATGTGGTGGATACATAGGGACACACAGCTGTAAAGTGGATACAATAGGGACACAGAGCTGTGCAAGGGAGTTAAGGTTAGGCGTAATTTAAAAAAAACATTATATAGTTAGGGCAAGTACCTACCTACCCACCTACTCAAAGGTACACTACTAACTACAGGATAAAAAAATGTAAACGTTTGGTTATTTATAGACTGGATTCTTACAGAAGTACAAGAGCATACATCATACTGTTTCTTGGCACCAAAAACGGATGGTTTTTTACTTAGTACTATAGTTTAGTTTTAATTCGCTGCCAGCAACATTATTAGGTGTTTTCCAGTCCCAACCTATGAAGAGATACCACATGGTAATGAAGTAAATTTTTATTCAACTCATGTACGTTAAATGATACGTACCTATTTACCTTAAAATCCGTGGGCTAAATTCGATTTTGTAGCGCGTGGGATTTAACAAATCACCCTAGAGAGGTAAATAAGTTTGAAATTCAAACTGAAATTCTTGGTTATTTGACATAATATTCGTACTTTGGCTATATTACAGGTCTTCCATTATATAAAGGCGCCTTAAAATCATCAATTTAGGAATAGTGCTTAAGATGTTACTTAAAATTTAGAAAGATAATGACCATCTCTACGAAAGTTGTTTATGAAAAAACTATTTTCCTCAGTCTGTTTGATGTCGCATACAACTGTCCTTGAGTGCCAGTTATTCTAGGTTTGCCTGAACGACATCTTCGACCACAGAATCACTTAGATACCATCAGGTGAGATAGTGGTCAAAGGCTAGCCTATCAGCTATTAACTAACTATAAACGAATTAGAGCACAAAATTAGTATCTTTTTTCATCAGTCTCGATAGCGCCACTGTTCGGCGCAACGTCATTTAAAACGCGAGCACTCTCGGCTCCAATACAATCGCCTTCGGCTCGGGCTATATCTATATTTGTATCTTTCTTTACAGGAGAACTCCACTCATCAATTCAGCGTCTAGAAGTTATTATATACGGGCAGATGCAACAGTTATGGCAGAGTTTAGACGCCTTGCGCTCGCAACTGTCGGGCGAAAACCACGCCACATTCCCGGACCGTCACACGATGCAGGTCTTCAGATTTAAGCCCGGACGCAAATAATAGTGATGTTTTAAACTAGGTATTAATGTGTATAATTTGTAACCAATAGATAGAGCGAGATCAAGGTATAGGTAACATAGTTTGCCAAAAGAGCGGCAAGAAGTTGTTATAATAAGGTCGGGATATGTATATTTTATATTATAACCGCCAAGCATTAAACTGCAGTCACACGTAGAAGAATGAAAACATTATCTACGCTGAAACATGCCTTTCGTGAAAATATCTAAGCAGGCGTGTTCATCCTAAATAATAGTCCTAACTCAACAGTTTATATATTATTCAATTATTTTCTTAACTCTTTCCAAATATGTTCCTTATTCATCCCAAAGCATTGACAATAAAAGGTATGGGGTGCATAAAAATATTTAAATCAAGATCTATTATGATATTATAGGCTAATAAAAATAAAACTGCATTTCTTTATCTTATAACAAGACGACTGCGGAATGAACCAGCTAAGGGAGCTAAGAGTTATGAGCCGCGTAATTTCTATTGCATTCGGTTTCATACAAAAGTGCAGTTTTGCGTAAAATGAGTTATCCACATGTATGCAACAAAAGTTACGCGACCGAAATTGAGCGACTCACTTTTACGCTACGGTTTTACCCTAATGGTACCAAGGCGAATGAGTTCTGATGAGCGGACAATGGCAGTTATACAAGGCATCAGAATTGTCCTAAATTTATACGGAAATGATTGGTATAATTTCCGTATACCTACATTTACGAATTCAGGCTTAACTACAAGCCCTAGTATAGACAGAATATAAATGGTATCGAACCTAAAGAAAAGTAAAAAAAAAGAGGCCCACTTTTCCCTGACTGACTTCCATCCACATCTGAAGATGGTCGTATGGTGTGAAACCAGTGAAACGTCCTATTTAGGAAGTAGTTGCTTTTATCCCGAAGTGCAAAATTATAGACAAATACGGAGCGAAGCACCTCTACTATTAATGCTGTTTTTGTTTTTATACTCATTGTCTCTATGGAGGATAGAGGTAAGGCGAGTCATCTCATATGGTAGAAAACTTTTGAAGCAGTGATGGCTCAGTGGCATTGGCTATGGACTGCCGCGCAGCAGGTCCATGGTTCGAATCCCGCCGCGGGCTGGAGCTTAACCGCATGGTGGAAGGGCATTTTGCGAATGTCCGTCTAGCTAGCGACCACCCTCAAGTATAAAATTTGTCGTCAAGCACCTAACGGAGTGTTCCGGCAGAGGTGCTTGAGAGCCAGAGAAATCACAGGCACATGAGACTTGAGAACTATGTCTCAAGGTGACGGGCGCAGTGTAATTTGTGACTTGTGACGAAATGCATCTGTTATAGGCAGAGGTTAGTCCGCTTAATATCAGGTGGGCCTGGAGGTTGTTCTAACAGAGGCTGATTAACATAAACTTAAAAAAGTGTCCAGCTGTAGGCTATAAATAACAGTTCAAAAAACTTCCAGAATGGCGCTAGTGTAGACAAAGGGTGTGAATGTAGCAATTGTGAACGAATTGAAGTATGCCGAGTTAAAGATTCTCCTTACCTCTACCCTCCATACTTTGTCATAATCAAGCTCGAGCATTTTCGTTTTTTCTTTGGTTGTTGGCCGTTTAAAACAGTTTCCATGTAATTCAAACAATAGAAATAATAAAGTTCAATTTATTAACAATTAGTACTTTACTGAATTAATTCAGTAGCATGTTACATGGTCAAATTCTCTTCTATTTTGTTCTTCAGAATTTGACCAAGTAATAACAAGTATACTTAGTTAGTTACAATAGTTAAGTTAATGTTTTACACTTAATTGACGTTATTAATAAATATTAACAAGATATTATGCCTTTCTAAATCTATTGTACATGATGTTTATTTCCTTGATAAACTAATGCTGTCACATTTTGGTAAACTTTGAACATGGTTCTGGAAAATCGTATTAAATATATAAGATCACGTATCGACATCATTTGATTTACTATTGGTATTATCTTCTTATTATTTTATGCCTGATTTAAAGGAAACTGTGTGGAATTAAATAGCATTTATAGCACGCTATTTGCGATGTTGGTCTTAAGGTTGAACTGGCCGGTCGCATTCAAACGGTTCTTCATACAAACGCCGTAGGGTGATCACTCCCTTATGTGAGATTTTAGGTCCAGATTTAAGCATAATACCGGTTGATCTCGTCATTATCTTGGCTTGTATCGTAACGAAATTTCAAAAAGATAATTAAGTTGCAAGTTGTGAGCCTCGAAAACTTTCTATGAAAATGTTTTGAGGCTCATAACTCTTAAGTTAATTATCTTATTAAAATTTCGGCATCATACAAGCCTAGATAATGACGAGATCAATCGGTATTATGCTTTCTTTTGGACCTAAACCCTCAAATAAGGAGTGATCACCCTACCACGTTTGTATGGAGAACGGGCCGGCCAGTTCACCCTTAATACCAGTGACATATGCTCATCCAAGTGTGATAGACCCGTGCTGAGATTATTCTTTAGCATGCATTGAACCGCAAGATTAAGATTTCAGAACAAGATGATAAAATGTGACAGCTTCACAATATCAATAATATCATGCTACAACATTCACCTTGTACGGACAATACTCCTCTACATTCAAGAAATAAAAATGTGGTAAGTTGAAACTACTATGTTTCATTTCACATCATAACTTATCATTAATGGACGGATTTATTGATTGAGTATAATATATTCGTATTACAATTTATTATTTAATTTAGTAACGAACTCTGTATATCGTATACAATTTGAGCCTGAGGCTGCTTTTATATCCTGTTAAAACTTTTAAGTTGGCACGACAGTTCTGAGTTGACTTATCTACAAGGAAGATGATAAATCTCGGACGTTTCGATTAAATTACAATAGATGGTACACGTTTATTCTGTGACCTAATGAACCCTCAAATGTATATAACATAAGTTAATCTTATATTATAAATAATTAATACAAATCTGTAATTTGAAAAATATTTCTTAGACCGCAATAACGTCGAATTACAAACACAATCGGAATGTTCCAGGAATGTTTTCATAATTTGATCTGTTTGCAAAGAGGGGGTAGTTTTGTATTTATATTAGTTATTAAACTATGCAATACATCTCTTGCAATATGAATTCTATTGCATAATTTTACTTGGTATGTATATGTAGGAAACAAAAACACTTGGAAAGATGCTTATGCAACAAACATTGGCCAGTACGGTTAGAATAGTATATAATTATGTTACTGCCCTCAATTTCAACCTTAAATGCATCATACATATTATACAAATCAAATTTTGACACAACTTACAGAAAATACACAAAACATAACTAAGTTACGAATTTTGTATAATGCACTTAGGATCAACATTAAGTGAAGTCACATACTTAAGCCAAATAGTAGCAGCGTAAATTTGTAAAGTCCACAATATTTAATTAACGCATTTCTGTAAAGGATAAAACTAGAGGCATATTTACTGTAGACTATAATATGTATATGTTGGTATCAAGCGGCATTGGCCTGTAGGTAGCGCCGGAGTTCTTCTTGCGTATCGAAGATCATGACGGGGAATGGTGAACCAGGTACATGTCGCCCAGCCCATCTCACTTCTACGCGATAGTCGCCCGGCTCGGTGGGGGAGAACTGTTGGGGATAAAAACAAATATATCTTTAATTTTGTTATCTTAATTAAACGAAACACTTACAACAAAAGATACATAAAACAGGCCTTTCGTCCATAAGTAGTACCCATCAGAAAACTTTTTCTTCTTCGTTTGTGCATTTTTATTTTCTTTTATTGGACCAAACATTGTTTATGGGTTTCTTAGAGAACTCTATACATGCGCGCATCAAAGAGCGGCAAAAATGGAAAATCACCGAAAAATTTAACTAATAATTTCCACTTTGTCAAATTGGAATCTCACGTCTGTACTTAGTTTTCGGTTACGTAGCTGGGTTAGGTAATTATTGAATATGATGCGTTGTGTCTTGAAATAAATGTATTGATTAAAATTAATGATCATGATTTCAAAATGCCACTTACAAATATCCGTAACAAATTTAAAAATATCTTCATAAAATAACCAAAAAAATGTATTTCAACATCGCATTTTACACGATCAAGCACAATAGTAACCAGACCAGACCAAAAACATATTTAAATATAGGATTTCCCGCCAAAGCATTCACATTTCTTGAATCTAGATTAGGAAAGAGCACCCACGCTTTCAATTCTCATTTAGTTATCTATAGACGTCATTTACTTGTTTTTTCCGCATGGGAGCTACGTTGTTATTCGAGCGTTGCCAATAGGTACAAGATTTTATCGACAATTTATAATAATTATTTAATTATTGTTTAATCTATAAGCATCCTGTTAAACAGATACTATAAGTTGTGAAATCACTGATTGTAGATTTCTCGTTATCATATTGAATATGATAACATACAAAACAAAAACGGGCGTATTAGGGATTATTTTTTTGTTATTAAGGGGACGATTAAGATCAATTAGAAGCTTGTAACGGAAACCAAAACAAAACATGAATTTCATACAGTGCAATCTCAATGCGCGCTACGCGTGAGAATTACGACCTTGTTTGTCCAAAATACATAAAACATTGAGAAAATATATTTATTTCCACATGGATGCCATTATCCCTTTAAATTTATTTGAAGACGGATTTTTTGAGGATTTATTTTGTATTATTAAATGGTTACATTTTATTGAAAGTTAGATTTTAAATTTCAGTATTGTTGAAGTGATTAAAAAAAAACTAAAACAGCTGCATTATAGATATTTATTTTTACCTCTTAATCAAGCAATTATGAAAAAAACCTTCAGCGGGAATTCGTTGCCAAAACGTCCAGACATTATATATATTTTTTCAAAAACTAAATAATGATTCTCTGAAGAAGAGTTCTGCAAAGTGACCTAAATGTAAAATGCATACTTATACTCGCAGCATTCATCGACTCACAATTATGTTTAAAAAACAAAATATTGAGCAGCATAATTTTTTTTATGTAAATGTGACAGAACATGTGGGAGGTCCACCTGATGTTAAGTGGACTGGCCTCTACGCCTATCTAACGCCTATAACAGATGCATTTCGTCACAAGTGATGAATTGTAACGCGCCCGTCACCCTGAGACATACAGTTGTTTACACCGTTGAACCAGGTAGTTTCTTGCCTGTACCGTTACAATACCATAAAAAACCACAGCAGGGATCAGAACCAGGGTTTTACAGCATTCCTAGCGCAATCTGATAATTTATAGATAACTATATCTCATACTAATAACATTCCTACGCTTCAAATTGTAACGAGGAGCTTTATTTTAATTGGTTCTGGCTTTAGATTTTCTATTTGAGGGTGGTAGCTAGCCAAGTATACATTCGCAAAATGTCCTTCTACCACGCGGTGCAACTCTAGCCCGCACCGGGATTTGAATGCCCTGCTGAAGTTCGTTTATCATTAAGCAAATGTATGAAAAGTATAGTTACCTTGCATAATATTGTTCGGTCCTTCTGGCTCTCTCGTTGCATCTCAACTCTAAATGCACCTTTCGGCCCTCTCACTCGCACGGTGAGCTGTCCCGCTCCCGCACCCCGAGTATCACACAGGAATCGAGACTGGAACGTCGCAAGTACGCCTGGCTCTACGCCGGGACCGTATACTTTCACCTGACAGAAAAAAAAAATGGATTTTTGGCTGGTATTGCATGTTGGATTATCGTACTCTAATAAAATAATAAATAACATTGTATAAGTTGTAGCGTTATTAGCTTACTTCTGACATGTTAGACGAGCGCGAAAGAAAAATGCAGCATACAAAGAACGCGAGTGAGCATAAATATTTCCACTTTAAACCTGTTATTTTTTCATTTATAAATTATTAGATCACAATATTCTTGTCCCGAGGGGGGAACGATCCCATGACCCCCAGGTTCGCCGAGTTTGCCTTGACTTAGCTAGTCAAGGCAAACTCGGCGAACCTGGGGGCTGAGGGTGTTCGCAAGCCAGGCGGGCATTCGCAAAATGCCTTACAACCATGCAAAAGTGTGATATAATATGTGGAAAACTTGATACATACCTTGGAAGGATCGGGTGCGCCGGCGACTTTGAGCACGAACGGCGATCCAGGAACGTGTTCGCCCGCAAACTGCACGCTCAGCACGTGTCTGCCAGCTTCGGCTGGTTTCACGTTCAGCGTGAACGTGCCGTCGCCGTGTTCATATAGCTCACAGTATGCAACCTGTTGGTAAAAATTTGGATTACTTCTTTGGGTGCAGTACGAGACTACCAGATAATTAATAGTTATTTTACAATAGATAGGCATACGCTTGGCAGCAATCTCACGTGATATATATCATACCTTTTGAAATTTTGATTTTGAAGCAATGATGGCCGAGCGGTAATAGCTATGGACTGCCGTGCCGCAGTACCCTGGTTCGATACCCACCGCCGGCTTGAGCTTCAACGCATGGTGGAAGGGCATTTTGCGATTGCCCGCCTGGCTAGCTACCACCCTCTAGTAGAAAGTCTGTCGCCAAGCACCGAAAGGTGTTCCGGCAGTAGTCCTTGAGAGCCAGTGAAATTACAGGCACAATGAGACTTAACAACTATGTCTCAATGTGACGGGCGCAGTGCAATTCGTGACTTGTGATGAATTGCAACTGTTATAGGCAGAGGTTAGTCCACTTAACATCAGGTGGGCCTCGAGCTTGTTCCGTCACAATAACATAAAATAAATAAAATAAAAATAAATAAATAAATGTAATGGAAAAAGTGATGGACGTGACATAAAGTTCAAGTTTAACTTTATTGGTAGCAATTCTGTTGCAACACGGAATAATCTAGACTAAAATTTACGTTAAATGTTCTTAACCCCTCGATATGCAGACCATAACGAATTGAAATGAAAAAAGACGAAACAAAGAGTTCTACTGCTACTAAGACATTCAATTGGATAACATTGGAATCTTCTAATCACTATGCCCCAAGCTGTAGTGTGGAATAAGTCGCTGTATCTCGAGTTACGTCGGAGAACTATGCAGGGTTATTGAAAAAATGCAATGTCTTTTACTACGAGACACATAACTTAAGTGTCACACAGTACTAGAAAAACTTAATGTTTTAGGTTTGTGTCGTAACATACAATGTCTACTCCGAGCTAAGAGCGCCCGCCGCGGCAATACTGGACCGCGCCGCACTCCCTTTGAATAGAGTTTTAAATATTTATATCGAGCAAAAGATAAATAATGAAATAATAAATTACAGGCACAAGAGTCTTATAACATCAGGTGATACTCGAGCTGATTCCGTCACAAACACAAAAATACATTCTACTAAAAATATTTGTTAGGAATAACAGAAGTCAAATCTAAGAGGTTGTTAGCATTTTTCCAATAACCCTGTATAGTGTTCTCTATAACTTCATAATCGCCATATACCTTTCTATAACGTTACTAGGCTTTCATAAAACATGTAGTACTTTGCTAGTTTATTTAAAAGGCGTTATTGTTTAGAATATGCTATTTAATTGTATCTCTTCTTACCTTGTTAGGGCCAGTACAGTGTGCTGTTAGTTCCCCAGGGCCAGCGCGGCGAGTGTCGATCCACGAACGTATCTCTCGGCCGACGACGCCGCTGGCCAATCCGGCGCCCGAACAAACTACGCGAGAAGCGTCCCCGCTTTCTGACCCCGCGTTTACATTCACTGTTAGAGGACAACCTAGGGGAAAAGAACGTTTTCATTACGACATCACTCTCACTAACTCTCCCATTCGTTCTTCTAACACTCTACAATTATTACTCCCTGGTGCAACAATGATATATTATTACAAATCTTTTACAGAACAGGCTGTATGGAATGTGCTACCTGTTAATATCAGACATGCCAAGTCCATTATTATCTTCAAATATATGGTGAAGGAGTACTACCTATTATCACAGTTATAGGCATTAATTGTAAATATTTCTATCGTTTTAGTATATCTGTATAATGTCTTTATATCCATTTTATTTATCTTATATATAAAATTCTCGTGTCACAGGTTTCGTTGCCATACTCCTCCGAAACGGCTTGACCGATTTTGATAAAAAATTTTGTGCTTATCCGGTATCTATGAGAATCGGCCAACATCTATTTTTCATCCCCCTAAATGTTAGGGGTAGTCCACCCCTAAATTTTTTATTTTATTTTTTACACAACATTTTTAATTTCTATTTTTTTATGATACAACATACAAAAATACATACAATACTCAATTTTCACCCTTCTACGATCAACCCTTATTTTTTAAATTATTTATATGGCAGAACAACGTTTGCCGGGTCAGCTAGTATACGTATATATTTGTATTAGGTATATTTATACGTATATATTCTATTAATGTATGAATTATTTTATTATTATGGATCTTTATATGTAGAAATGATTATTTTGAGTTACGATTTTGAAGATTCTTTAAATATTTTTATTATGATGCACACTACTATCCTCAATATGTATGTAATTCTATGTTTATATATGTATGTTGTATTTAATAATATAATAATAATAATTTTATTTTTCCAAAGACACTGTTTTGTAATAATTTATATCAATAGGCTTCCCACTAGGATACCCTGTTTTGGTCTATTGTGAAGTCTATTTACTTCCAACTATACAAATTTATATGATTGATATTGCTTCTATACAAAACAAAAATTAAATCATCTTAAATCATTCAAAACGATTAATTACATTGAATTTACATTATACATTACAATTTTATAATAATAATTAAATAATTTAGGAATTTACATTTCACAACTTGTTTCTCTATGTGTCGCCGCGTCGGCTCTTACGAGTCCCGCAGAGAGAAGAATGCTAACTCTAGTTCGCCATTCCATATTACTGATTTAAACACTGTCAATATATAATGTTTATGACAGACTTCAAAAAAGGAGGAGCTACTCAATTCGACTGTTTTTTTTATGTTAACTCAGAACTTTTGACTGGGTGAACCGATTTTGATGATTCTTTTTTATTTGCATGCTGAGACCGGTTTCATGAGACCATTTCACCACACGGGAAGCGTGTGGTCCCGTTTAAATTTCATGAAATCGGTCCAGCCGTTATTGAGTTACATTCCAATAATTGAAAAGTGTTTTCATAACTTGATGATATAGTCATTGACAGTGAATGACAAACAATCCCGTAAGTAGCAAGGGTCATTAGGCGGTAATTAGGCGGAATTGTAACTAGATATATTTTTGTATTTTTTAAGTGTTTTATTAAAATATTAATTTGATGTTTTCATAAAATATTTTAAAAATATTTGTTATTATTAGCAAGGGTCACTAAAAAGGGTGTACATTTTTATTTTTTACTATATACAGAACTGACTTCAACACTCCAAAGTGTGAAATAACTTGTCGAAGTCGGTACCATGCGCACAATATTGTAATAATAGCTACTTTTGAAACATCATGGTACCGACTTCAAGTTATTTCACACTTTTGGGTGTTGAATACAGTTCCGTTTTGAGTTAAAAAAAAATGTTTGTATAATCATATACCTTTGACTAGTCTTCCGGCCCACACGACCCTCAGTTGATGATCTCCAGCTCGTCTCGGCGTGTAGGTAGCTCTCCACAGGCCGGGGCCGGCGGCTGCTAACGCTACTGGGATGTGCTCACCGTCCGGTGATGCAAGAGCTGCTTCGGGAGACCCTGGACCAGCGGCGCTGCCATCTGTATTTAATATGTACACTTTAGGAAGGTGACTATGTACTTGGACATTGATTTATTATAATCAAATATGTTGTCAAAAATATTTTAGGTTCACTGACCTCAACTTGCAGTATATTGAAGCTGCTTAATAACTACGTAAAATAAATTTAAAGCGTATATACTATTATTTCTGAAGTCTTATAATATATATAAGGAACTATATCATTTATTCATCTATCAGTACGTAATTCGTAACCCAAAAGTGAGGTCATTATGTTAAATTTAGTCCTCGGACTGTCGGTTCAGGTGATTTGCATAGTAAATATTAGTTAGCTGGTACCATTATTTTTGCTAGAATTAAGTAAACATAACTATGAACAATATGTCTTAATATTTACCAAGCGTGATCGCCATACCCTTTTGGTGTTCTCATATAGTTGCGCCTCGCTTCAGTGTGGTAGAAACATATTCGAGAATGACAATTGTTTAGAGAAGTTTATTAGAAATTGCTAAATACAGCACAAAGGCGGAGCACACATCCCGAATTTGCAATCAATCACTAGCGACCAAACCATGTTTTAGCAGGCACATACTTCAGTACATTCCAGCGATCTAACTCCATACGGCGCATCCATTCCTTCCATCCATCCATTGCTACATATAGGTGTCGTAAGAAGCGATTTAAGGTAAAATACCGGAAGGTGCGCCGCAGCGCCTTCAGAGGAATTGATTTCTCAAACTGCGATCACCAAGACGCCTGCCAAGCGTGGGAATTATAGCAAACTCCCCCTTAATGGCTGTGTTCAGCAATGGACAATCCGGCTGATACAATAACTCCTTACTAACCGATAGTGAATACTGCGGGAGTATGCGGTGCTGCATGCGCTAACCCTCGTCCGGCTAGCGTTACTCTGTCGGCGGTATTGCCCGACGCTACGAGCGCTCGTCGCGGAGCTCCGGCGACTAAGGCACCGTTATACGTTAATTCTAATTCTTGTTCGCCGCTGACGCCTTCCGCCGCCGCTAGTGTTACAACCGCCCGTCCTGACACTGTTTCCACACCTATGGGAAAAATTAAAGGGTTTTTAAATAGGCAGGTATTATGTGCAATGTATTGATTTAGCCGTTTGTTCCCGTTAAGAATAAAAGGAATGTTTAATGGCCTCCTCTTGGATCATGTAAAACGGGACTAAGCGTTGTAAAACGTTAAATAAGTATGAGGTTCTTGTTAATTTTATAAGGCAGTGATAGCTCTGTGGCATTGGCTATAGACTGCCACGCAGCAGGTCCATGGTTCGAATCCCGCCGCGGGCTTGAGCTTCTCCGCATGGTGGAAGGGCATTTTGAGAATGCCCGCCTGGCTAGTGACTACCCTCAAGTGGAAAATCTGTTGCCCAGCACTTAACGGTGTGTTCTGGCAGCTGTCCTTAAGAGCCACTTATTCTAGGTTACGCCTGTTTAACTCCTTCGACCACATCATCACTTACCATCAGGTGAGATTGTGGTCAAAGGCTTACCTATCAGCAATAAAAAAATTGCATCATACTACCCACTCACGTCGATCTTTTTTTAGGTATTACAACGTAAGTTGAACTATAGAAGTCGCTTCATCCCAAACAAAGGTTAAGAATGAGAGAACATAGTAGTCATGAGTCATATATTATTATCATGTTGGCTTAGCGGTTAGAGCATACCCCGGCTATAGGAATGCATGGCGCGGGTTCGAATGCCGCACATGACTATATTTTTTCCCCTCGATGTAATTTTGTAACCTATACTCTTATTTCTAAATCATTATGATCTATATCACGTGGTAATCGAAAATCACAGGTACAAATTTTAGAGCCTACATTTTTTCAACTTGTGCGTGAATTAAACCTGTGGTTTTACGCATCGGGCGACTTAACCACTGGCTTATCGAGACTGGCTCGACTGCGCCGAAATTGGTTTAGCCACCCGGTACGTAAAACCGGGTAAACCGGATTCGATTCCCGCTCAAGATTTAAATTGTTGTGCTCTAAAATTTGTATTTACACATACTCTCACATGAATTTTCAGAAGCTCAATTAAACACGAACAAACGCTAAATATGACCAATCGATACCACGCGGACATTAATTATTTATTGTTTGTATACTTACGTTGATGTCTGCCAGCGAGCAAGCACTCAAGTGTCCCGGGGCCAGCATTGCTTGTGTCGAGCACTAGTTTGGAGGGTGCTCGGACTCGTCCCGAGTTATCCGCGCCCCACCCACCTACTGGTACTATGGATGATGTGTCTATGACCTAGGAAGCGAACAGTATATAGTTAGAACTCAAATGAAACAACGTGCTATAGCTGACAGGATCGAATGAACGATCAATGCTTTTTATTCTTATAAAAGGATGTCATAGACATACATGTTCTACTTTACACCGGAAACCACACAAGATGGCAGCACTAGTTCTTAGTAGACAAACTTAATTTTGATATCTATATTAATAACAAGAACATGGTCATTTTTGTGTAAATATATAGAATTTTCAAGTGGTTACCAGTATTATTATTTTTTTAAATTGCTGATAAGCTATGTTTTGACCGCCCGCCTGGCTAGCTATAATGTGACATTGTATTAATTAATTGAATTCAATGTCGATAATACAATTAAAGATAATTTGATTATATAAGGAGTCTATATTTTTTTAATGTCTTATAGGTTAGCCTTGAACTATATCTCACCTGATGATAAGTGATGATGTGGTCGAAAATGTTGTTCAGGCTAACCTAGAAATACTGGCTCTCAAGCCGAAACACACCGTTAGGTGCTTGGCGACAGATTTTCTACTTGAGGGTGGTAGCTAGTCAGGCGAAATGCCCTACCACCATGCACTTATCATTATTAGTGGTTATTTTGCCGTAATACAATACCTCCGAGATTTTTTAAAATATCAACTTGTGCATTAATCCTAAAAATTCTTTTTTTTTTGCAAAATGAAAGGGTCCCTAATGAATCTCTCTAGTAATAACAAATATTTTATGAAAACATCAATGTTTTCATTAAAAAAAAATATATATTAAATATGGATTTCCGCAAAGTAACGCCTGAATCTATTTATAATCCCTCTAGTAATATCTACATAATAGGCGTTATATGCTCCCAACATCGTTCTTACCTTGACTGAGAAAGGACTGCCAGGTAATGGTCCCGAAGTGGTGTATATCCGAACCTCGTAGAGGCCGACGACTAGCGGTATGTACGCGCAGAGCCATTCTCTGGGCGCTCCTGCTAACACTCGACATTCTAGCAAACCAGAGTCTGTGTTTTCTTCTTTACTATCTTCGGTTAGCCTTTCAACCTGGAAATTACAAGTAAGTACTTAGAAACTACTTTCGGACTCAATTAGTGATGGGATTGGCAGTTAAACTTCTGGAGTACCACGATCTTGTTTATGATCGGCCGCGTGTTAGCGGTGCAAGCATTGAAATGTTTTGGATGCACACTGGCAACCCTAGTATTCACTAGGGCTGCCAATGCGATTAAATAATTATGTCGCGTGGCGCAAGTAACTCCTGAGTGATTTCTGCTTTTACGGTACGAATTGACATTTATAGCTCAGTTATTTTCATAGATTTTCACATACATTTGACGATCATGTATCGTTAATTAACTGCTGTTTATAAATGTTTGTAAAACAGTTAATTGGTTAGTTTTAAGTTCTGTACGTGCTTCTGACTGCATCTTGCGCACAAGCATGCTTGCTCGAATAAATTTACAAAGAAATAGCACTGAAAAGTCCCGAAATTGTTGAAAATTACCTTGACGTAATCAGTGTAAGTAAAATTACCTACATAAGTGTTTTAAATTGTGTGTTAAACCATGGTTTGTCGTAAGTATACTTTACTAGTTTGGAACTAAAGTGGTCTCTAATATTATACAATATGAACATTTTGAGACAACAGATGCATAATTCGTAGTGAGTGTATTCTTATGAATTTAACGTATAACAGTTATTAAGCAAAAATTTGGTAACATTATAAAGAATTTAAAAATCTACATATAATTTAATAGGTAATCATTTGACTGCATAAAATAAACATCATAATATTTAATATTAGCACATAAACAATGTAGATTTTTTCCTATCCTAAAGACTTTAAGATTAAACACTTAGAACACTTTTCATCACTGAATGTTTTACTTTTAAGTTTAATTTGCTCTTAAGATGGATTTCTTCCAAATTGTTAGATCAAGCATTTTCATTCCAGGCTAATCGACTATCTGCATCCACATACAGGTGGTCATCCATCGTCTATACAGTCATACTTACTTTCAGTCATACAACATTTTAATCGAGTTTAAGGTAACTGTAAACATTTGGCCTGTTTTAAAATAGTACATTGTACATCGAGGGGAGAAAACGATCTATTTCTGAAATAGAACTTTCTCCCGAGTGATACATAGTGCTTTATACTACACCTACGAGGAAAATAAAATCATTATACGTTTTCTCGTACTTACCTCGAGACTACACAGGCAGTAAGTTCTTTATGACTTCTTGAGCTGCATATCTTATTTCTGGTGGCGTCATCATTATAAAATCGTCACTTTCACTATCAGATGACATTTTGGAAAATTACTTTAAATAATTAAAAGCGTACTGTTAAAATATCATTTTAATAAAAAAAAATAATCAAACAAATTGCCGCGCTTTAATTCTCGTAGTGCAAATAAAGGTTGCCAACCTCCTTTCATTGAAAATCGAGTACAAAATAAAAATCACACCTCTTTTTTCTAATTATTTGATATAAAACCTTTTTGAGATTGAATTTTTTTATGTAAGTAGCTAAAAACAAAAGAACGCTACGCTAGAACGCTACCAGGGCAGGTATGGATTTTCATACATTCCTTCACTGCTACGGAGTGAAGGAATGAAAATCCATATAACTTTCCACGCCGTACATTTATAAGGTAGAAATGACGAACTTTATAACATGTTTTTGAACGAGTAATGAGACCTTTTCTGAGTGGGTGTGGTATAAACGATATTTTAACTAATGATTTACCTCGACAACAGGCGGTTTGTCCTCCGAGCAGTGTATAGTAAAAGCAGCTTCTTTCCCAACGTGCGCGTGAGCAAGTCCCGTGCCTGCGCATCGCGCGGCTCCACCCGTCCGAGGGCTCAGTACTCCGAGGGAAATAGGGCTGCCCGGGACCGATGCTCCTAGAAGTTCGTACAATCAATTTACTATTGACATATATGACAGCTCAGACGCCATCGGTGGTTTTGTGCGGCGGGCGGTGAAAGCGACGGAAGAGGATATAACCAATAACAACCTTAAAATGGCAATAAAAGATCGCAACGAAGAGGTCGTGGAGGAAATGTTAAAGAGAAAGAGGCACCCGGAGTCAGTGGCAGGTCCATCCGGGACAAATTGACTGTATAGATTATAGAATAAATTAATTTTAAAATTATAAGTGTACATTTTAGAATAAAATAGGATTCAGCATGTAACTAACAAAACCTATAATTAATTTATATATGGACTCACTTAGTTTTTAAGATCTAACACCTTTTACACTAACTTACATCTAAGTGTAAAAAAGTCAATGATGTATGGAGAATGTAATTTGTAAAATAGGAAAATGTATGTGTCCAATCAAAAAAGAGTACGGACCAAGAGTCTGTAGTGCGTAGCATAATTATTAATAAAAAAAAAATTAAAAAAAATACTATTGTAATGACAATTATATGAAAATAAAAAAATGGACTGACTTCCAACGATGGAGAGTATAAATAATTTGTTGAAGTCGGTACCATGCTGATTCATATAACTGATTTTTCATTCTCATGATCCGACTTATTATTTCATACTGTTCTGAAACCTATCGTGTGCAATATAAAAGAAAAGGCTTTCTGAACTAATTCTGGAATTAGAAATTCATCAGAAATCTGATGGAAAAAACATGTCTGTCCAGCACCAGCTCGCATAGCTTTATTGCAAATACGGAACAGGACGGTATTCTTGAATAGCGGGTTCAAGTCCCGCTGTAAGTTATGTTTTTCTATAAAAACTAATTTCTGAACAATAATTATAACTTCTTCTTTGCAACAAGTAACGTATGTTCCAGTTGTTGTAGCATTGATATTATAATGCGCGGAAACTTTCAGCCTGAACTCTGAATGCCCTGATAACTACTGGTATTCGAACGCGTCTTTCACCCATTGCTATACAAACTTTGATTTCTAATCATTGACAACGTAGTAGAAGTCTTTACGAATAGAAAATGCTTACCTCCGTATGTAACGTAGATCCTATAATGCGCGGGAACTGTGGGCCTCAAACGCACTCTGTATGTATGGCCATCTTCTCTGATGTCTACTGGTAACCGAACGCGTCTCTCGCCCATTGCTTCGCACACGACTTCTAATTCGCCTACTCCCGCTTCTTTTGTGTCCACTGGAGAAAATTATTAAAACATCTGTTTAATGTACACTTTGTAATAAATGTAGTGATAAAACTAATGCATCTTAAAATTAATAAAAGTATTAGTTCTCTATTATAGTTATTTAAGTGTTGAGTTTATTAGTTTTCCCTATTATGCTTGAAATTTTAAGATTCCACCCGGGACTAGACGTACGGATGGACAGACAGACATGAAAGTGACTTAATAAGAACGTGAAATAGAAAAAAAAATAGTAGAAGAAGGCGCAAATATTCAGGATAATTATAATAAATACCTTTTAATTTTATGTTCTTAGTAATTCTTTTTTATTTTTTGTGATGGAATAAGCTCGGGGCCCACCTAATGTTAAGCGGACTAATCTCTGCCTATAACATATGCATGTCATCACAAGTCACTTGTGATGATATGCGTCTGTTGCATTTGCACTGCTTCGTCACCTTGAGACATAGTTGTTAGGTCTCATGTGCCTGTAATTCATCGAGCAACTAACTCAAGAGTAGCAATAAGATTTGAATTGTTTGAAATCAGTTCTGCCATATTCTGCTAAATCTAAACGCGCTCTAATTGGCTAAGCCATCTCCACGAGGTAAGCAACCGAGGTCATAGTGATGGGACATTATTCTTATGCAAATACAATCGATATCAATATATCGTATTATATTAGCTGATCATATAAATGTTTCCTCAGTAAAGGCATATTTAGATTGATATTCACTCCCGCCTGCGTTAACACTAATACCTAGTGGATACCCTGCACGGTGTTTTGTATGAGTATCGCGCTCCGTCGGATATCGAATACCGCGTGGATACGCGATGTACTGAACCGGTATGCGATATACAGATCCGATGCTGTGCTCGATACCTGTTCGCACATGTGACATTTGACAAGATAGAGAGCATTTATTTGAGCTATAATATAGGCTCATTAACTTATTAGATGTTTGGCAGGCGGTGATGCCATACTCTAATCGTAGCTTAAGGTAAAGTAATTAAGTACTGTACTGTATCAGCCGGATCGTCAACTGCTGAACACAGCCTACCCCATAAAGGGGGTATTTGTCATAATCCCCACGCTTGGCAGGCGGCTTGGGGATCGCAAAATATATTTCGAGGTATGACTAGATTGGGTTTAAAATAAGGAGTTTTGAGCAATATATGTAAACATGGTGTAATAAGTAATATCGATGGTTATCTGTAAACAGATAACCTACGACATCAAAAAATAACTTTTTTGAAAACATGAATAAATTATAGGTTGAAATCGGAACTACGGGAACAACAAAAATTTTAGATTACTGAAGAATAAAGGAAAGTAAGACGACTACAAAGAAAATGGTATACCTACCTAACACTAAGCATTAAAAAGAAGGTAGGTACTTCTAAGTGTAACACGATTATGTCAAAAGTAAATAGGATTGCATAAAATCAGCTACTATAGTATTAAGTCACTAGACAACCTACGACATCAAATAAGATTTGTTATGAAAAACGAAAATTTTATCGACACTGAACTACTTTAGATTAGAAATTATTTCAGATGGAAAATCATTACTTCCAGTGGGACGAGATATCTTCATACATCCGAAATAATTTATGTTTTCACTTAGCATGCTTCAATGCTCTTTAAAATAATATTACTTTACATTATTGTAGGTTACTTATCAACGAAATATTCATAAAATGATTAGATAATATATACTTAACTTTTATACAATAAATTTTAAAACATGCTAAATATTAAGTATATGCTTGTAGGTATTTTACCAAATTATGTCAGAGAAATCTCATAAAACCATCAAGGAAAAATAATTAGCTCGAAAAAATATCCTGTATGTCTTACCACAACAGGCAAGTGTTTTGTAGGAATCACAGTATTAAATAAACGTCGGAAACCACTTTTCATTAAATGAAAACAATCTTCTGAAAAGTGACGGGAGCAAACCCTGTTGTAGTATGCTGGAACCCATTTTCTCTTCTTGTTAAAAAAATATCAAATTTGTTCGTTAATATTACCATATAATAAAGTAAAGTATATTTGTTTTATACAAATATATGTGTTTGAAATCGATACACGTATATTGGTATACCATAAACTCAAATCAAACATATAAAAGGTACCCCTTTTTACATCGAAGGCTAAATATATATATGGGCCAGAGTTTTACGATATCGATTTTAGTTCCACTATAACGATAAGTTACCATACTGTATAAGCACAACACTAGGAGAAGGCGTGGTTTACAGAAAGACAAGGATGACATTAGGTGAATGTAGTAAGTGGGAGTGAAATGCATTCATACGGGTCTATTAGAGTGTCCAGTTTAACTTGACCTAGAATAAATGAAGTAGATGAATTACGTAAATTGATAAATTTTACTTACTTGTGAAAGGTAATTCCATCTGTTTTATAATTGGATGTTTTACTATTTTTTCCGCACCATTTAATGGCGCATGTAGGCATTTTTATTGCACTCAATGGCCACGATCGTAAAAAAAATAATATTTACAGAGACGTACGCACGGATCAAGCTTCTGGCCGCGTACTGTTTATGTGCGCTCATGCAATGACTTATGTGTGTCTGAAACGACACACTAGTTGCAGATTCGGGCGAACCGTCAATTCCCCTCTCGAGGTTTAAAGCTCGTTGCTGTAATTTCACTGGCTCTCAAGGACTGCTGCGGGAACACACCGTCAGGTGCCAGGCGACAGGTTTTCTACTTGAGAGTGGTAGCTAGCCAGGCGGGCAATCGCAAAATGCCCTTCCACCATGCGGTGAAGCTCAAGCCGGCGGTGGGGGTCGAACCAGTGACCTGCGGCACGTCAGTCCATAGCTATTACTGCTCGGCCATCATTGCCTCAAAGTCGTATAAGTAATTTAACCATACCAATTTTTTTTGTTAGTTACATTATGTAAGCATTATATTATTGTAATAGTCATATGTTAATGCTAAATAAATACCTGAGAAATTGATAGGTGTCTGCGCTACAATGTTTCCAGTTGGCAACCCTGCTAGAATAACTCTGTTAGAGTCGAATGATTCACATGTGTACGGACTCCCAGGTACCGGCTTCGATAGATGTAGTACCTCTGTAAAAAATAACAATAACATACAAAATGTACCTTAAATAGAAATTCAATAGTTTGCTAACAATCTATGATATATCCATACATATTTTTATCAAGATATATTATCTTCGTTTAACATAGTTGATCAAGCTACACTGAGTGCACTTTGGAAGAACATTACGCATCAATCAGCTCTTACATTTTGTCAAAAAGAAAACGAATACTGAAAAATTAATATTGTGTTTGTTTTTCGACCATATTTTTATAATTAATCTTAAACTGTTTAAAACTGATGGATTTCAATCATTATAAGACATTTACTATTCACGAGAAGAAGCGCTCGTAGCAAAGTTTGCTTAGCCGTTCTTAACCGATCAGCAAAGTGAAGCAACGTCCACCGCGGTCATGACTTGGATGGGTGACCGCTAGTGACATTACTACTGAGCGCTTCCGTGCTTCGGGGGCACGTTTAGCCCGGTTGTTATCTAAGGATGGAAGTCGTTACAGCATGGTGGTAGGGCATTTTGAGAATGCCTGACTAGCTACCAGTAGTAGCTAGCTAGTTTCAAGTAGAAAATCAGCCGCCAGGCACCTAACGGTGTGTTCCAGCAGCTGTTCTTGAGAGCCAGTAATTCTAGGTTAGCCTGAACAACATCTTTGACCACATCATCACTTACCATCAGGTGAGATAGTGGTCAAAGACCTATCAAGCAAATACACCGTTATGAAAATAACGAATGTTCGCTGATTAAAAAAATTGCATTCGTTTTAAACTTGGTCACTTAACATTTTATAAAACTGTTTTTCTTCTGATGATTGATAAACCGTGTCTTACCTAGAATTATTATCCCACAAGGACCCATTCGTTAATCGCACTACCACTGGGTCCCCGGAAACAAATCTAAGTCATAATCCCGTCGAACATTGCTTAACCTAGTTCATCGGCTAAAAATGACTAGGCAAGCTCCGCTGCGATCGCTTCATACTCAGTTTGATACAACTTCACGCTACATTTGCTAAGCCCAAAGACATTAAAGTAACTAGTAGGGCGCTCCACCATATCGATACTTATTCGCTGTAATAGTTTAGTCCGAATATTTATCCTTACCGATAGTGCTCTGCCCAACTTCAGTGATAGTGAACTCCGCCTGCAACAAGCCCGACTTGGTTTGGTAACATCTCACAGGCAACGCTCTAGATCCAGGGCCGGAGACAACCACGTCGAATTCCCTTGCAGGCCGCCCGAGCGTGTCGATACTGAATGATGCTACTCGGTTGACTTGTGCTTGGTACAACCCCAGGCCTGATGCTGATACCTGGATGGGAGATATAAGGATATGGTTAAAGTAGCAAAACGAAATTTGGAACCGCAACGTCCCGCTACCAAAAAGTTCATGTTACGATATAATACATGAAGTCTTCCAGCTACCGTAAGGACTATTAGCTTTTTAACTAACATTATTACTTTTTAACATTGTTTAGTGGTAACTGGCATCTATGACGACTACGTATTTCTATCGTGATGGGAGTTTTGGACATAAGAATTGTATACTGTTTGTCATCTGTGCCACAGGTTAAAAGATAGTACAACATTAGTAAGAAAAATCTAAGCCGACAGCCTCGCAGTCAGTCTTTAGGGCGAAACGGTGGTCACTTCGAATTTCTAGACGTATTTCTAGCGCAATTCTTTCAAGTTAGCAGTCACGTACCGGTAGTGCTGCTGCTGGTCACTCTTCGTTGGTGAGAAACCATACTTACCTACCATGATCCATCATCTGTACATTTACATCGAACGGATCACGTGACACGACTATATAAGATGTTACAGTAGTTAAGACTGAGCAGCATAATCAATCCACATGTAGTCACTCTTTGCTAGAACAGCCTAGCCTACCCCTCGACTACGATGCTGAACGTCAAAAACGAAGGGGTCACGTGACACAGGCATCCCGCTCCGCAGTAGAGTAAGTAAGCGTTGCTGCCCTTGTTAAATGTCACAGTTGCTAAGACTGAGAAGAGTACTCTTGTCAATAATACATTGAAGGAACGTTGAAAACGAGCGGATCACGTGCAAAGGCAAATAGGTTCAATCTACTGTGGAGCGGGACCCACAGTAGAGTGAGCCGATGCGCTGCTTTACCTGTTACAGTATTTGAGACTGAGCAGTATACATAACCATCGTACCTCTTGTCCATGATGCGCGGGCTGAACGTCGACAACGAGCGGGTCACGTGACACAGGCGTCCCGCTCCACAGTAAAGTGAGCCGATGTGGTGCAGCTCTTGCGGGATGCCACACTAGCTCCTGCCTGCCGCCGCCGCGACGACGAACTGAATGCGGTACTGTAGTTCCACCGCAAGTGACGCGTCCGGATAAGCGGCCAGCACCGGCGTTATTTGTGCTCACTAGAATAAAAAAAATGCATTTGTAACAAGTGGATATGAAACAAACCCAAATAAAAACGAAAGTAAATTACAAAATTGAATATTGAAATATTCCAAATTGTACAGCAATATTCAGCAAAATAACGTACTCGCAGTGGGAGAAGAACGGGCAAGTAACTCAAGGTCATTCTTTTTATGTAACAATACCTAGGTAGTTAATATTTTTTATATAATAATAATACATATTGCTGTATGGTCCAGAAGTATTTGGAAGTGTTTAACCCAGATAGCATTAAATGTTTCTTACAAAGATAATGACAATTTGTATTAGAAGTAGAGATACATAGTAAATGTTTTCTGATTTTACTAAAATACGTAAAATGTAATTAAAGATTTTTTTTTAAGTTGGTTGTAAATCCCCAACTAATTCAGTCTGAAGGAAAGAGCGAGAAAAACATAATTTTAATTTCACTGCAATAATTAGCTATGGCGATGAGATTAAACAATAAAACTCGATTAATTTAAGATTTGTCTAAGAACTCGATTGGGCTTTTATTCTTTAAAAAAATAACATTGGTTAGTATCTTCACTTACCGGTAAGTATGGCTGGTCTGTGAGCTACGGCGTCACCAATAGACAGCACTTTGACTCCGGAAGCGTCAATAGCTTCGACTTCAGCGACGGGTCCCCTGGAACTCCTCACGATGTATCTGCCAACGCGACTCGCCGGAAACGTGAGCAGGCCGGTATCTTCGAGATTGGCTTCGCTGATCCGAGTCCCGGTCGGAGATAGGACTTCAATGTCGGATATGTTTTCGTCAATTTCCACAGTTGCTATGCCTCCTGTGTTAAAAAAGCTGGCATAAGTACAAGGGCCTTCTTGTCTTACCTTGTTTGTTTAGAATGGTAATGAAAATTAATTTCATTTTGAATTTGGAACTCCGGAATGGCCTTAGTTTTCAAAGGAAAGTGTCAAAATGAAGTAAATGTCCAAATGCTAGTTACAAAATATGGTCTCCCAGGACAGTTTTCAGACCAAGCTTGCCAAGTCATTTTTAACCGACCAACTAATTTAAGCAACGATCACAGCGCTAATTACTTTTTTTTTCGTAATCGGTTCGCTTTTGACCATACCCTGCCTGATGGTAAGTATTGATATGGTCTAAGATGGAGCACGCTTACCTACAAGAAACCTATTTCCTCTCGATTTGAAGACACTCATGTTGTATCCATCGGGAAAAACTGACGACGGTAAGGAGTAAGGACTTGTACCTATAGGTGACTGTTAGTGACATACAATACTGAGCACATTTCGGAGAGCACGTTCAGCCGTCGCTACCTGTTTTTGGCAGTAGTTATGGTGGTAGGACATTTTGCGATTGACCGCCTGGCTAGCTACTACCCTCAAGTAGAATATTTCTCACCCACCATGCACCTAACATTGTGTTGCGGCAGATGTGCTTGAGAACCAGTAATTTTATGTTAGATGGAACAACATCTTCGACATCTTGATCGCTTACCATCAGGTAAGATAAAGTCTAAACTTAGAGCTTAAAAAATATTGTAACAGGTTTCTTCACATACACTTTTGATAATAAACATACACAGTTACAGAGTTCAGGTCTACCGCATGATAAGATTCACAGGAAACTTCAACTACCGCTGTCGTTATTTACACGATTATAGGCATGGGTAATCTTTCTTTTACTATTTTCTGAACGTTTCCCATATGAAGGAGGGTTTATAGGCTAAATAAAATGTACTGATAAACGTACCAATCTGCACGTATGTGTGTGGTTCGCTAACACGACAAACAAACGGACTCCCCGGCACGGGCTGCTCGTTGAACGTGACAGAGACGCGGTGCGGTTCGCGTGACACAGGTACAAATGTCACGTCGTACAGGCCACGTGCTACTGCTACCACCTAAACAAAAATTATACATTTTGAGACGGCATACATCCGCGTTTTCGGTATAAGTACCCGAATAGTAACTTTAAGACTTTCGCGACTTGAACACATATTTATAAGTATTTAACGGGACTTAATCGCGATAAAAACATGTATAAATTAACCAATGCAACTTGGTCGAAATGTCGACGTAATAAATGTATACATGTTTTTATCGCAATTAAGTCCCGTTAAATACTTATAAGTCCCGAATATAAATACAGTTCTCATAACTTTTGATGGTATGTTTACAAGAGTCATAAAGACCGTAGTTTGATTTGATCGTAACGTTTACAAGAGTCATAAAGATCGTAGTTTGGTTTGATCGTTACGTTTACAAGTCATTAAGATCGTAGTTTACAAGTCATAAAGGTCGTAGTTTGGTTTGATCGTTACGTTTACAAGTCATTAAGATCGTAGTTTACAACAGTCATAAAGATCGTAGTTTGGTTTGATCGTTACATTTACAAGAGTCATAAAGATCGTACTTTGATTTGTTGTCAGGGAAATATTGCTGGTGAATTCGGGGAGATTACTACAGCTGTTGCTTATGGTATTTTCGAAAGGAAAAAGGAATGTTTCATGCTAACTCTGTATCCCAAACTAAGGCTGAGTATACACCAGAGAAGTGAGAGGAAGAAGAGAGGTCTGCGAGGAAAAAAAATCTCCTATAATATCGCTGCCCTCAGCGAATCTAGGATTATGAAGCGATCCTATTGGTACATTTTTCCCTCGCACACCAAGTTCTTGAATATAGATGATTAAGTTGAATAGATTATCTTTGACTTTGGGAAAATCTATATAACATTAATGATATGATAATAACAAATATCATGATAGTGTTAATCTCGAAATCTTGCTTAGGTACACCGACGCGAAGCATGACGTTAGAAATGCAACACAATGATGCAGGTACTATTTGAGACGCGTTTCGATTCTACATGAAGCATTATTAAGAGGAATACTCTTGATTTTTTGTGTATATAAGCAGGTATTTTCAGGGAATTGTCACAAAATAAAAATTTTATATGTTTTCAAAAATATATTTTACTATTATTTAGTTCTGACATCAGAAAGTGGCTTCAGGCTCGAAAGTGGCTTCAGGCTCATACCTTTAAGATTTCTTTCCAACATGTGCTTATGAACCTTTACCAGCCGCATCTCAAATTTTTGCAGCTGGTTTTCTGACTTCCTCTCAACGCTTCTCAGCATCTAGAGCGTCGTTCAGGCTCAGACTACAAGATTTACCCTAGGATAGTAGCCTTACCTCAGCCTTCACCGTAGTAGATGGAGTAGACACAACGAGCTCAAGCGTGCCTTCACCAGCGCCAGCCGCGTCTACACTGAACGTGACAGGTTTGCCAACTTCCACCCCACGCTCTTCCGTTTCGGGACCATCATCCAAGCTCAGACCTTCGAGAGTTCCTTCTAGTTCTACGAGAGACAAAATGTCGAATTAGTAAAAAGATGCAACAGTTTGGAAATTACAATAACTTCAAAAAACACCTTGAAGGAAATTAAATTAGTGAGAGACCCAATAAAAGTATTACTGATCGGCACCCGAGACTTATTGTATCAGCCGGATTGTGCACTGCTGAACAGAGCCTCCCCATTAAGGGGCCATAATCCACACGCTTCGCAGGCGTCTTGGGGATCGCAGTATAAGATAACAGTTACTCAGAAGGCGCTGCTGTCTACCTCCAGTTATTTTCCCCTTAGTCGCCTCTTACGAAACCCACGGGAAGAAATGGGGGATGACATCCCACGGGGAACCGAGACTTAGCCGAAAGATATTTAGACATTGATAAGACTTCGAAGGGTAGTAAAAATGACGTAATATATAAACAACGACGAAAAATATACAAATATTGCAGTCACTTAAATTGAATATGACTCACTGAGGTGGGATCATTATCATATGAGGGGGAAGAACGCTTTTTATATACAATAATGATTCACATATTGCTTGATTAGAGGACTATGCATGAAATCTGTCTTTTTCCTCTTTGAACAAAGGCACCAAGGAGAGATGCAGGACATATCTATGTAGATATTTACAAAGTACATATACTCAAACACAGCACCCGAAAAGAGAAACGCGCGTTTTCATTGTTCTAAGCCCACCTCCCTTTCTATTCTAATATTAACAATATATTTAGTATTCAAAAAGCTGTTCAAAATTTGTTAATACTATCTTAACAAATATATTATAGATAGATACTTTCACTATTCAATATACTTAATAAATGTAATAACTACATAACAGGTCCTGCATAATGTCTTCTTAATCACACTAGCTCCCACACAAGAGGGTGTCTACCCTCTTATACAGTACTTAATAATATTATCCTTTTGCCAAACTCACCTCCAGGTCCAAGACCAGTGACCCTTACACGGTGCACATCATATACATTGCAGGTGAAGGGAGAGCCAGGCACGGGCCTACCAGCGCTTGTTACTTGCACGCTGTGCCGGCCCACTGCCTCCGGTGAATAAGTAGCCGTGTACCGTCCCTCGCCCGTTGGCGTGACTCGCGTACGTACATTGCTGCCGCCAGGGCCTGAGACGTACACCGTCGGCTCGCCAGCTGGAACGAAACACGAAATGTAAAGCGAACATAACACAATACTCAAACTTAGTTCATAGTAGTGCCGTGTAACTTTAGAAGAATTTTTTTACGTTGTAAGTACCCTGCGTTTCTACCGCTGGGCAGCTTGTTACGTTGTTTTATAATTACACTATGATGATGATGTAGTCCTGACCGATTTTGACCACAGCGACTGTTGTTGGAATACACTATATATATTCTTTTCTCCTATTACTCTGCTTCACAAAAATGCAACGTACACCATCAAAACAATCGCCGGCACAAGGCGCCCCTTTAACAACACCCCCTGTACGCGTCAAACGCCAGCGTCCGAATATATCCCCATCTTCATCGCCAGTTCAAAATGTGGACAAACAGGAGGAAATTATGGCGATGTTGGCCAAAGTTCTTTCCGAGGTAAAAGAAGTGCGTAAAACAAACACGGAAATGCAAAAAACTACTGCTGATTTGCAAAAAACTCTAGAGTTCTATATAAAAAACTACGATGAGGTAAACGCTAGAGTCTCGGCTCTTGAGAGTGAAAAATTAATTAGAGATACGCAGATTATTAAATTGGAATCTAGACTTGATGAGTTGGAGAGGAATGCTAGAAGTACATGCTTGGAAATACGGGGTGTACCATCTAGGCCAAGCGAAACAAAGCAAGACTTACTGAACACCATAGAAAAGTTGCACTCTAAGGTGAGAGTGGATTTACACCCCAACGCAATTAAAGACATATACCGTATTAAAGGCAAAACCATTGGAGATAGGCCGATTGTTGTCGACTACGCCACAAACGTATATAAGGTCAGGGCTTTGCACGCAGTGAAAAAATATAATTCATCCAACACCACAGATAGGTTGAATACCAATGCGTTGGGAATTGAAGGTGTTAAGAACCCAGTGTTTATATCAGAATTTCTAACGCCGAAAGCAAAGCGGCTTTATTTTCTAGCACGTGAAATATCAAAAACTTGTGGTTATGATTTTTGCTGGTCTTCAAACGGAAGAATACTGTTAAGAAAAAAGGAAGGCTTGCCCCCGATTGTCATCTCTGGCGAAGAACAACTTGAGAACTTGAAACAAAAAAACTAACTGGTTTCAATAGTGACCTCATACAGTTTATAGTTTTACGGATTACTTTATCTTATCACATGAATTTATTTATTAATGTTTACTTGTTCACCATATATATTTATAAACTACAAACATTACACACAAGCCTTCTCACTCAAAAACATAGGTTCAGTATGAATACATCAAAAACATTCACTAACATACACACTGAACGATCAATCTCACAGCTCACACAAAACACCTATATTAGAGCACAGCATTACAAAAAACAAATCATAAAGCACGACTCATTAATGAGTTTAGGAGCAGTAATCTCTGGAAACCACCTTTTTAACTTGCATAATTATGGATAAAAACAAACAAAATGACTTGTGCCATATGATAGACGATCTGTCTATAGCTCGATCTAAGTTCTGTCAACCAGAGGACTGTAAAAAGTTAATTTTTACTAATAATAAATCTCTAAATATACTCTCTTTGAACATCAGAAGCGTCAATATGAATTTCAACGGCTTGGAACTACTATTAATGAGGCTTGATTTTGACTGTGACATTATAATTTTAACAGAATGTTGGATAGAAAATGACAAACCTTTTCCTGGACTAACTAACTATAAGTCTGCATACACCAAAAAATGCATTAACCAAAATGGCGGTATAATAATTTATTCAAAACTTCATTTGAGTCTTCATGTTGAAGAGCCTAATTTTGAAGATGCAAACTGCCTAATAGCCAAACTGAGCCACAATATCGTAATTATTGCACTGTACCGTTCTCCCTCATTTACGACAACTGATTCTTTTCTTCACTCTTTGGACAGTGTTTTAACTTCGTATAAAAAATACTCTACTATCTCAGTAATTGGTGACGTTAACATTGGCATCCACCCAGACAGCCTGGATAAGCACTCTGCTACCTATCTAGAACTATTGGCTAGCCACGGTATTCTTGCCAGTTATACAATGGTGACTAGGGGTCACCGATGTTTAGACCATATAATGCTAAAAACTAAGCATAAATGCACTTCGGTCGTGTTAGAAACTTCTGTGACAGACCACTATCCAGGTCTATTAAGTATTCAAACGCATAAATTAAATACACCTCTTCCAAAAAAATCTGTAATAAAAACAGATTTTCTTTCTATTCAGAACCAAATAAAATCTCTTAATTTTGGCGATATATTTCAGTCTATTGATGTTAATAAGGCAACGGAATTTTTCATGAATAAATTAGTAGAAATCATTAAAATGAACACCAAGACATTTAAAGTTCCACATAATCAGCGGATAATTAAGCCCTGGATTACACCCGGAATTCTACGATGCATTCATACAAGAGACAAAATGCACACGCGCCTTAAAGAAATGCCTAATAATGAAACCCTCAAATTAACTTACTCCCGCTATAGAAACTTTTGTACAAACTTACTAAAAAAACTGAAAACAACCTACCAAAGAGAACAGCTAGAAAAAAATAAAAATAATATAAAAAAAACGTGGCAGACTATCAAAACAATTACTTATACAGAGAAACAAAAAAGTACTAATGAACATCTATTAAAATTAAAGGGTAGTCCTGGCGATTCTGTTAATTTCGTAAATGGTTATTTTTCCAGCGTAGGAAAAACTCTTGCTTGTACTATAGATAACCGTATTTTGCAGCATAATTTACACAATGCAATAGTTAATCACTCATCCCAAATAAACTCAATGGGACTAATAGAAACTGACGAAAAAGAGGTTCTAGATATAATAAATAACTTCAAAAATGACTGCGCAGCTGGCTTTGACGGTGTTTCTATAAAAGTAATAAAACAATCTTCTCAGGTACTAGTACCTATTATAACTTATATCTGCAACCTAAGTATGTCATCAGGGAAATTTCCTTCAGTCTTTAAAACCTCCATTATTACCCCTATTTACAAGAGTGGTAGCAGAGACAGAATAGAAAATTATAGACCGATTTCCATATTACCAGCAATTTCAAAAATATTAGAAAAAGTAATCAACAAACGCCTGAAGGCATATCTGGAAAAATATAATATTCTATCACCAAACCAATATGGCTTCAGAGCGGGCAAATCAGCTGAACAGGCAGTGTCAGAATTATGCAATTTCATTATAAACGAGTTAGACAGCCGCAATAAGGTAATAGGCGTATTCTTGGATCTAGCAAAAGCCTTCGACACTGTCTCTCTGCCCACTCTTGTCAAGAAACTAGAATTTGCTGGTGTAAGGGATAATGCTCTGCGTCTCATAGAGGATTACTTGAAGGGAAGAACCCAGAGGACTAAGGTGGGAGACATTATAAGTAATGAAGAAGTTATAACTTGCGGAGTTCCTCAAGGCAGTGTGCTGGGCCCGAGCCTGTTTTTAGTCTATGTCAATGAACTGTGTAATCTTAATTTAAGTCACGGAAAAATATTTTCATATGCAGATGACACTGCTCTCATTTTTGTTGGTAAAGATTGGGAACAGGTTCGGTCTCGAGCAGAGGCTGGACTGAAAATAGTAAATCAATGGCTACAAACAAATTGGCTTTCCCTTAATATTCAAAAAACGAAGTTTGTTTCATTCACGAATAACCGGACAAGAACTCCTGATCTAAACATTAAGGTACATAATACCACCTGTGCTACAAATATCTGCAGCTGTCCATTGTTGCAAAATACTCCAACCATTAAATATTTGGGAGTCACTCTTGACAGAAGAATGACTTGGCAATCTCATATTGAGACTGTCAGTAGTAGAGTCAGAAAACTTATATATGTTTTTAAAAACTTGCGTGAAGTAGCCGATCGAAAATTAATTATCAATGTATATAATGCCCTATGCAGATCTGTAATCTCATATTGCATTACATCTTGGGGTGGAGCGGGCATATCTTACATGATAATTCTAGAGCGTGCACAAAGAGCGGTTTTAAAAGTTGCAACCTCACGAACATTTATGTTCCCTACTTCCGAACTTTACCAGGATTGTGATGTATTGACAGTGAGACAGCTATACATACAAAACGTTTTACTTCATCAACACAAGCAAATCAAATTAATTAAAAATTCAAATTTCATGAATAAGAGAAGGAAAGATCAAATTTTTTCTAGACAAAAGTTTAACACTAAATTAGCGCATAAACATTTATGTTTTCTCGGTCCATATCTGTATAACAAAACCAGCAAAGTTCTTAAAAGTTTAGTCAAGTCGAATAACAGAGAAGCAAAAAATATTTTAACAAGTTGGCTAAAAGGATTAAGCTATTACGAAACAGAAAACCTGCTGAAAGTAATTGTATGAAGATGATCATGCCATATCACTTCTGGGCTTCTTCACAACACACACACACACACACACACACACACACACACACACACACACACACACACACTCACCCCACACACATGAAATTTACTTTTATACATATAATTTTTTAAATAACTTAATTTGATTGTTTAAATTTCTCTTCTATAATTATATTTTTACTAGAACTTTTAGGCCACGTTTAATATTATACTTGAACATTGAAGGGTATGCAGAATCTACGATACAAGTGTATTCTTAGTGTAGATTCTGCACGTCAATATTGTAACAGAATAATAAACTCAAGCCACTATAGCTTAGTATTATATACACTATACAGAAACAATGAGAACTGTGAGTTCGGAAATGACCCTTGAGAACTTTTATCACATTTGATTGGTGCCTTCTGTGATGCAAGATTTGTAGAAATGTTGAATTATCCTGTCGAAGCTTCAATGTTTCGGATTTATGCGATAAAATAGCGTCGAGAATTAATCGCTCATTTAACCTCGCTTCGTCGCGCTGTTCAAGCGCAAATTGTAAGAAAAATTATGCATATAACACAGTTTTTAAACCTTTATTCTTAAATATAAGATTGACGATATACTTTCTTCGAATGCACATACTTTCACCAAGAAGATTGTTTAGAAAAGTTGCACTTTTGAGTCTGTTGGCGAGTTTAAACAAAATGATATAAAATGACATATCCAGCCCTTTCCGAAAAGCAGACGTTAGAAATCACAACTAAGATGCGAATGAACTGGTGGGGTTGGACACGTATAACACGCGACAACGGCAATAAAATCTAAACAGACCTAAACATGTATTGAAATAGAGACAAATATTTACAGTAGGCTATGATAACAAACACTTTAATTGTTTCATCGAATGTCGGCTTAATCTGGGTTAGTAGTTTAGTAGACGTGGAATTATGAAAGAGGATATTTGTTTATTTTAATAGCTAGGTTAGTGTGTGGATTTCTGCCTTTTGAAGTACTATATTTTTTTTATTTATATTTTTCGATATGTATATCCAATTTTGGTGTACTTTTTATACTTACTGAGTTAATTACTGTACTATTAAAAATGGGACAGTCTCAGTCGTGATTGCTGGTGAAACCTGATGTAACAAATAACAGAATCCCTAGAAAGATTTTGAAATAACTAATAACGTCGTATGAAATCTAGTACGGCATATTATCTCGAATAGGAAAGTAGTATAGAGTACATTGATGCGACTTTTTGCTAAACAAGACGGTTAAAGGCCATTACCGTTGGGCTGGACTAATGTGCAGGGTTTTTTAAGAGTTGGGAGTTTAATAGAGTAATTTCTTACACTTACTCCAGGAACTAGGTAAATATATGATGGCAGTACGTATTAGCTAACCTGCGACTGAAGCGACAAGTCACTTTTACCACGGCAGCATAAAAATTTGAAGACTTATTTGGTTGCGATTGAAATATGCCTAAAAACTATCCGAATCTTGCACTGAAAAGAGCAACATTTTTTTATTTATGTTTGATAATTTTATCGACATATGTTATAATTTATTTCCATTTATTGTGTAAGTATTAATTTCAGTTTTCTTAAACGCAATCAATCCCATCCAAAAGCGCTTTTGATATGACCAAAGCGCCAGGCGATAATCGCCGTGAAACAATGTATGAACCACAAAACCTTAAGACGGTTATAAATAGAGTTAGCTTAACCTGTATATATATGCTAGGGCTGTTAACGACGTAAGTCTTTACTTTGAAATATAACTTAGGACTTCACCCTGTACCCTGAGAAGGGCTGTACCCTGAGATGATCTATAGTCTAGTCAACAAGTTCAAAAACGTGAAAAATAGAGATAAAGGTCCTAAAAATATGAGCGATGGCTCATTCGATTCGGAATCACCTCTAGAAAAATGTTTTTGAAGGATTTTGGTGCAGGTTAAAAATTGCAATTGTTATTAACAAAATAAGATGAAAAAAAAATATATTTTGTTTTTTGTTAATAACTTGAAAAATATTAACATTTAAGCAATTTTGAAAAAAGCTCGTTAACGAGGAGGAAATTTCCAATAAAAAAGTCCTAACTCCTGGAACTCTATCTCCATTATTTATAATTTTAATTAGACGTTGAAAATAGGGCTCCGCGCGGCTGTTACAGCATGTGCGCGCCGCCGCTAAAGAGAGTTCAGCAATAAAAATAATTTTTATATAACATAAAATGTGATTTTAAAAATTTGAAAAAATTCTAGTATCTTCTTAACACTTGAAAGAATCGAGCCCTGAAGAAAAAAAAGTTTAATCATCATTTTTCAAAAAGTTATTCAATTGTTAACTAACAAATTTTTTCCCAATCTCCATTGGCATAAACAATGGAATGAAAGGTATAAATAATTGGCCTATAAATTTTAAACTTCGTGGAGCCCTTCTGATATATGTACTTACTTTATAAGATCCTGCGGTTAATTTTCATTAAAGTTAATTAATTTGTTAATTATGATTTTTTATAACTATTGAAAAATTAAAAATCTAAGAATAATCAATAGTTATAAAAAATCATAATTGACAAATTAATTAACTTTAATGAAAATTAACCGCAGGATCTTATAAAGTACATATATCAGAAGGGCTCCACGAAGTTTAACATTTATAGGCCAATTATTTATACCTTTCATTCCATTGTTTATGCCAATGGAGATTGGGAAAAAATTTGTTAGTTAACAATTGAATAACTTTTTGAAAATGATGATTAAACTTTTTTTTCTTCAGGGCTCGATTCTTTCAAGTGTTAAGAAGATACTAGAATTTTTTCAAATTTTTAAAATCACATTTTATGTTATATATAAATTATTTTTATTGCTGAACTCTCTTTAGCGGCGGCGCGCACATGCTGTAACAGCCGCGCGGAGCCCTATTTTCAACGTCTAATTAAAATTATAAATAATGGAGATAGAGTTCCAGAAGTTAGGACTTTTTTATTGGAAATTTCCTCCTCGTTAACGAGCTTTTTTCAAAATTGCCTAAATGTTAATATTTTTCAAGTTATTAACAAAAAACAAAATATCATTTTTTTTTCATCTTATTTTGTTAATAACAATTGCAATTTTTAACCTGCACCAAAATCCTTTAAAAACATTTTTCTAGAGGTGATTCCGAATCGAATGAGCCATCGCTCATATTTTTAGGACCTTTATCTCTATTTTTCACGTTTTTGAACTTGTTGACTAGACTACTAATGTCAACCATCATAGTGATGAAATCCATAAAGATGTGTCTCTACAGACCTCTAGGTGTAGAAATAAGGCCCAGGCTAGCTATTTAGGTGTACGCCGCAGCCACTGCCGCCAAAACCAAGCAATTGAACGGCGATTCGGGTAATGCGTGACCATTGAACCGGAAGACATGTTCATAGTGAATTAGTCCTTCTAAGGACGAGACATTGATAAAAAGAGTAGCTACTTACTATGAAATCCAGTGAGATGTATCTCGGCGGGTTCCCCTCTAGGTGTGGAAATAAGTCCGGGTCCAGCCGCCCGGGCGTCAGCGGCTGCGACTGCTGGTGAAACTGGGCAAGTGAACGGCGATCCGGGTACTGCGTGGCCATTGAACCGGACGGATAACGTGTGCGGGGCTGGCTCTACGGGTTTGAAGTTTACCTAAAAAGAATAATGCTAAATTACGTGAGGATGGGTACAATGGTGTCGATTTTATAAGGAATCTCTAAAATATAGGTGGTTCTTGTTCGTAATAAAATTCACATTTGTGTAACAAGAATGATAAGTTTAAAAATAGGATTATTCTATTCAATGTGGGTAATTTATCCTCAGTCAAGAGAGCCCTGAGTTTACATGACGATAAAATGTGCTTACAACATACCGACAATTGCACACTAATATAAAATTTAAGGACCGTCGTAAGCGTTAATCGAATTATCATTTTATTTTGAACAGAAACTACCATAATTATGAAAAATTTTAAGAAATTTAAATTTAGAGAATTCTTATACGTATGTTTGTGTTATTCTAGTAACGGACCCTTCATTAGCATCTTAAATAGTAAAAATAGAGGTCTTACCTTAAATCTCGCATTTCCTTCACTTTGTACGTAATTAGGTACATTTTTTCCATTTACAGCAACTATGATTTCCAAATTGCCAGCACCTAAAAGAAAAAAAATATTAATAATGTAATACTTTGACATATTGATATATTCTTCAATAATTCTTTTAAAATGTTATATATAATTCTTATAAATTTATTTATTTAACATAATAAGTTTCACGGATAATTATAACTGGAGTTAAAATGTCTTTAAAATATAAGGAGGATAATATTAATAGAGGCTCTAGTAGAAGCCCGAAGTATTCATCACATTTGCGAGTATATAAATAAAATTTTAGGGCAGAAAAATAATTATAAATTGTAGCTTTAATACACAAGGCAGCACAACTATTATTACGAAATTAAAATACTTTATGCAGATAATATACAAATTAGCTTATATGCTCAATGCGAACGTTAAAAGTACTTATTACCGGGATGCGCCTTTTTAACATGAAATCGCATAGTTAAAATTTAATATTCATAAAAAAGCATACGGATAATTAGGTAATCTGTGCCCTGAAAGGCAAAGCAAAAGGATCATGTTTTATAAGTCTGTGTAGCAGTATTTTTTCCCAAATTTAACCATTTATTCCAATTCAACATAAAATTATTAGCAGGGCGAATCGACGCTGAGGGACCGAGTTCTGTATAAGAGGATATAGTATACATACAGCGAGTAGGAAGTAAAATGTTCTGTATTACTTCAATGAGATCGCCTTGGCTAATTACTAATAGATTTTTAATTTAGAAATTATCGCGGAAGATACCTTCGAGCGGGACTTGAACCCACAACCCCCAGAATACGGTCCTGGTTACCAATTATTGGCATTACCAATTATGCTATGGAAGCGGGTGCTGGACAGTCGAATCTTCTCTATCCGTTTGAATGTACGTCTTTTCATGTCCCGCTGGATGTTATGTTTTTCCATCCGAAATAATTTCTATGTTTTCGCTAAGCACGCGTCAATGCTCTCATAAAATAATACTAGTTTGTTAATTGATGTATTTTCAATCATTTACCTGCATGTGAAGCGTTGATGGTGAAAGAGACAGGTCTGCCGACGACACCCGGTGATATATCAGTGACGTTGACTCGCGCCGCGCTGTATGCCTTTACCAAGAACGGGCTGCCTTCTACGTGACCACCCATGGCACCTGCGCGAACCTGACACAAAATAGATAACGTTGATGTCTATTTCATAGCTATGAAGTTTTAAGACTTTTTTATGTTATTGTGACGGAATAAGTTCGAAGCCTATCGGATGTTAAGCGGTAACCTCTGCCTATAACAGATACATCTCTTCACAAGTGACGCATTTCACTGCGCCCATCATCATATCATTGCTTCTATTGATTAATATTGTAGGTATAGATTACGGCATTGCCAACTGAGTGAGTGATTCAGTAGACAGTGTAAGATGACTTAGAATTACACTTTCGTAAAAATGTTTCTGACCCTGGGTTACCAGCACAGGATAATATACAAATATGTGTTCTCTTACCTCCGCCGGCGATACGAGCTAAGCAAATAGAGCTAAACAGAAACGAGTTTGCAAACAGCGAGCAAGTACTAGTCCTAAATCTTAAGTTTCGTCGCTGGGATATAAGCAAGTGAGCGAGTGCAACGTGCCATTACTTGCCCACTCGCTAGGGGCGGCCCATTAGTATGAATATCTACCTAGCGAGAATCTCTCAGCCAGTGTTTTGCTACAAAGCGAGCATCGCTGAGCAAGTTTAGCTATTGTCACTTGCGATAAATTAGTAGAGAGCAAGTTCTCGCCGGCTGTGTAGATATTCAGCGATCTGCTATTAATACATAATTATGCATCTTTACGGGATCTATAATAAGTTTCTTTGGCGAGAAAATCGTCGGTAGCTACTTGCTTTATACGTGGGACAAGTAGCGAAATGTATAAATGTTAAAGATTCAGCGATCTGCTATTAATACATAATTATGCATCTTTACGGGATCTGTATCTTTTATAAGTTGCTTTGGCGAGAAAATCGTCGGTAGCTACTTGCTTTACACGTGAGACAAGTGGCGAAATGTATAAATGTTAAAGATTCAGCGATCTGCTATTAATACATAATTATGCATCTTTACGGGATCTGTATCGTTTACAAGTTTCTTTGGCGAGAAAATCGTCGGTAGCTACTTGCTTTATACGTGAGACAAGTGGCGAAATGTATAAATGTTAAAGATTCAGCGATCTGCTATTAATACATAATTATGCATCTTTACGGGATCTGTATCTTTTATAAGTTGCTTTGGCGAGAAAATCGTCGGTAGCTACTTGCTTTATACGTGAGACAAGTGGCGAAATGTATAAATGTTAAAGATTCAGCGATCTGCTATTAATACATAATTATTAATTATGCATCTTTACGGGATCTGTATCTTTTATAAGTTTCTTTGGCGAGAAAATCGTCGGTAGCTACTTGCTTTATACGTGAGACAAGTGGCGAAATGTATAAATGTTAAAGATTAAGCGATCTGCTATTAATACATAATTATGCATCTTTACGGGATCTGTATCTTTTATAAGTTTCTTTGGCGAGAAAATCGTCGATAGCTACTTGCTTTATACGTGGGACAAGTGGCGAAATTTACAAATGTTAAAGATTATAATATTTAAAAATAATATTCACTGTTACCTACAAAGTAGTGCAGAATGTCAAAATATATTTTGTCAGATTTTTATAGAACTCTTTCGAAATAAGTTATGTGCACCTATAATATTAGCTCTTTCAAAATCAACAATAGAAGCAACTATTTTACCTCAATACTATGATCTCCAACGTCAACCGGTACAAACGAGATGGTGTAACGTTTACTCGCTTCATTCTCCCCAATCGTCTCCTCAGCCGATACCTGTAACAAGAGTGTGTAAGTGATAAGCAGGTAGTAGGCCTCTTCTTGAAAAAATTACTAGGACACGAGCAACTAGCGTGGTAGCAAGCCAGGCGGGCATTCGTAAGATGCCCTATTACCACGCAGGGACACGGATTATCTAACCGAAGGATGCAAGTGAGACTATTCTGAAAGTTAACAAATTGCCTACTACACTTTTGCTGAAGAATTTTGACGCGCCCGAATCCGACATTTATTTATTAAGAAAATATTGAGCTAGATAACAAACCTGCACCGGCACGGGTCGTCTCGCTGGTCCCAGCACCTCGACGTGAGGCGATGCAGGCGAGTCCACACTGAATGTGTAAGCATCGCCTACTGACACCTTGTCCGGAGACTCGCTCGATCCGGCACCGATAACCCGCGCTGGTGCCGATACGTGGCACACGAATGGACTTCCTACAAATAACAGATTGGTTTAGGAATGATTTATAGAAGGAAAGAGGTTTTTATTGAGAACATAGTGAGCAACATGGATATGATATTTATATATTATGGACATGTTTGAGATGGACATAATTATTGTTAAATCTCGTGAGTAGTGAGGAACACGCTGGATGGGTACTACCGCATTTTCCATTGGTTTGACCTACATAAATAAGTTACTCTTTATATTGATCCGATAAGTGATACAGAATAAAACTAGTATTAGATAATAAAAACAAATACTTAAAAAACACATTGAAGAAAACAATACATGAATAATTAAGAAAAATATTGAAAAGGATTATTATAATATATTAGTAAGAATACCGCCTCAAATTCCTGCTAAGCCGACGTGACGTCACATAGCCAAAAGCGTTTCGACGCGTATCGGTCCTACACAAAGCATCTTCAGCAAAGCATCTTCAGGAGGTCTTGTCTATGAGGGCACTAATGAAAGTTCTTAATGTGACTCTCTAGAGGTTTTTGTGACGTCCAGCCTTCGCACAAATATATATTTTATCGAAGCGTACACCTCTGCGGCTTAGCAGGAAATTGATGCGAACTCTATGGAACGTAGATCTTAGCCATTCGTACTTCTTGGCAGAGGCAATAATGCGAATAATCTGAAAGTCATTGCAACATAATCAACGTAATTAAAATAAACTAAGGTCTTCATCATAGGCGTACCAAGGCTAAAGATTAGATGGAACGGGAAATCCCGTAAGACCCTTACCAGGTACGTGATCCCCATTGAAGCGGAGCTCAACAGTGTGTGGTCTGGGGTCGCGTGGTGTGAAACTAATCGCGTATGTGTGAGCCCCTTGCGCCGCCGCGGCTGTAGGCACCCTGCCTCCATTCACCGTTACTTCTAAGTTACCAGGGCCCGCTGCCATTGTTTCCACTGCACAAAGACCATTAATATTTATCCGCCAATTTTGTTAAACATAACTCGATATTATAATTTCTCATACACAACAAAACAATCCTCAATCCACAAAGGACTTGCTTAGTTGCTAAGCACAGTAGTGTGTTTTTTGCTGTTGATAAGTGATTAAATGGTCCAGGATGGTAAACGGGCTTAAACCCAGAATGGGAATTGGCTCTCAAGAACAGCTGCCAAAACACAGATTTACCACCTGAGGGTGGTCGCTAGCCAGGCGATTCTCAGAATGTACTAACACACTTCAAAACCAAACTACTACAAGAATGGCAAACACACTTATATCTCGATTGGAGGTAGCCTTCATACTTTTTTGGATTTAATTATTACACAAAACAATTAAGATTTCTTTTCATTGAGCTTCAAAATGATATTAATTAATTAAAACAAGACAGAAAGACTACATAACTTAGCATGTAAGTAAAAAATGGGCTATGTCAATAATAGTCAATAAGCTGTACAAATATTACTGCCGTCGCTGCTATTCTAAATTCAACTCTACTGAACTGATGTGAAATATTTTTTTCATCTTGATGCAACCTTGTTAAGTTTTTTCGTTCAGGTTTGAAGAAATCTAAGCAGCATAGTTGCAATTTAAAGTAAAAAAAACATAGGGCTACATATTTTAAAATAGTTACATATATAATGTTACTTACCTAAGAATGTGACGGGTTTCCCAACAGTGCCATGCGCAACATCTTTGACTCGAATTGCGGTGACATCATAAACCTACAAAAACAACCAGATGATGTCTAATTATTAGATACAAACTTATTTTTCACAAAGGAAATATGCTTTTTAAGGTTCCGTATGTACCAAAATAATTTTTTTTTTTAATACTGTTCAAGATCCCTAGGGGGATCGAACGACAATTGGCTGGATTTTATCATTTATTGCTAAAAGTTTTTAGATTTTGAACTCAATTCACACATTTGTTATATCTTCTATAAATATAATTAATTGAATTTATACAATTGAACCTGTTTTGTTACATTTTATTATTATTTTTTGTTAAGCAATCCGCTTAATAATTGCTAAATTAATTAAAGTTCCACTAGGGAATTATAAAAATCGACTCAGTGCGTATCAGACTATTAACAAAAATTTCGCACCGTTTAAAAAAATACAATTTATTGATCGAAGAGATTGTGTTGGTATGAAGGCAGTTTCATATTCAGATTTATTACCTTCAAATGGAATGGGCTAGCGGGTAGCGGCACAGAATCCACGAGCACATTGAGGCGATGCTCCCCCACTGCTCGCGGGACGAACTCTGCGCGAAACACGCCGGACCCCGCCGAAGACACGGCCGCCGGTACCGACGCCCCGTTCGGACCTGCATCCGGTCACCGCTCAGCTCACCGCCTAGCCCTAACTTCGCCTATTACCCTATCTTAACTCCCCATAGTTTACTTTTAAACCCTTTACTTGCAAGTGTTTGTGACAAAAACTCCTGAGTATATTTGCATGTAATATCAGTTATAGACGGAACAAGGGATTCATTTAATTATGGTCTGTTTATAATTAAGAAAACATTTATTTTTCTTGACAGCAATAAGTAAATTCCATAAAATTGTTTTGTTATCCCTTGTAGATCATATTTATGAATGGTTTTGTTTGTAAAAATAATTAAGTTCTTTTTCATTTGCCAAATTTTGTTTTTGGTCATTTAAATAATTTATATTCAGCTACCCCCATTTATCGTATCATGATGTTAGAAGTTAGGGCGAAGCGGATGAGCAATTTTATACTAATATGAGTGTTATTTGAGTATTCTTTGTAACCTGTAACTGTGACAACTTGCTTCAATATAACATACTTATTCTAAGTTATTTGTAATCTAAGAACCATATAAAATGGCACAGTTTAGATTGAATGTATATTGTTATTTTTTTACACACAATAAGTTAGTTTTATAACATAAAATATTAGGCAAGTGAATTGTTAGTACAGCAGCAAAGCATAAATGAATCCTATCCATTACATTTTTCTAATTATTTTCTGATTTTTTCTCTTGTTTCGTTTTCTCTTTGAAAATAGCTGTCACTTGTCAGTTTTTAAAAATTGGACCCATTTAAGCTACTAATGCTGTCATCTATACCACCCTGCAAATATAATCAAATAAGTGAGTGATAGTTTTAGTGTCTTATAAAATCAACATAATTTCAGTTAATTATGGCAGCATAGGAATAGCTATATAATTATATTAGAATTCAATAGCTTTTTAATGACTTGGTTATAGTTTTTGGGTGTTTTACAGCTGTCACAGATAGGATCAGTTGTTTGTTCAAAAGCTTTTTTAATTCAGAATGTAAATATGATGTGCCATAGATGACTAAAGAAATGTTGTGTATAGCTGTTGTTCGTTTAGTTTTGACATACCTTCAACATTGACTTCAATCTGATCTAGTGAGGCGGAAGGGTGATGTAATGTTAGGGCTGCGGGTTGGTGTAGAGGCGCAGGTCCCGGGACAGTGACGCGGGCGCCGCCGCCACTTCCCTCGGCTACTTCTATGATGAGTGGGCACCCGGGGACTCTCATCTGTGTATTTGATTATTTTTAAGGACACATTCTTACATACAATATAAATATATAAAAAGATTTTGCGATTATACCGAAAATTAAAAGCCACATCAAGCAGGGCATTTTACACTAGAAATTCGAAAGCGAACCAGTTTACATTCGCGTTCTAACACTTTACATTCAACTTTTAACCAGGCTTGCTGTAAAAAAAGTTGTTTTATGTCGATCACTAATAATGACTTGTTTTGAGAAGGGTCAAAAGCTAAACATTAGGAAAAGCTTTGGGAGTCAGAATATAAATCTATGCCTTAGATATTTCTTCTTCAACCCACATTTGTGGTCAAATCGAGACAACTTTTCTTACCCCTGCCATACCTCAATAATTAAGTAAACTGACTGTGACATAGCCTCACCTTATTGAAAGACACATTCACCACATGGTCACATGCTTCTGTAGGTGTAAACGACACTGTGAACCTTGCATTTCCCTGAAATATTTAGAAATTTCGTATCACAATTTATGAAAACGTAGTCAAGAGGACATTGTAAAAGTATATTGTCAAATTAAAATAAGTTTAGCAGTTTCTAAATTATTATAAATATAAGGGTTGTAACACTTTATTTATAGTAAAATAGGAGCCCAAATCCACGCCAAAGTCCTTAAAAGGTAGTGATAGTTTAACAAAATGCTATATTTATGCTCCATTGCTAATATTGTTATCACTCTCGCACTGCCTACCATTATTCTTTCTATATATAGTCAACTAATCGCGATTCTCGAGTGATGAAGCAAGGCAGCTGTGCAGATTGAGGCAGCGGCCTGATAGTAAACCTACCAGAGTCTCATGTCTCTATAGTTCAATATACATGAGCTAGATTTAGGTGGACTAACCATTTGATTACCTGATATATTATACAAAATGTACATCTATTTTATTTTACTAGTTATATAAATAGTTCCCGAATTGCATACACTAGCTATGTGAACCTACCTTTTCATGTGATTGTTACGTGACAAGTTCAAGGGCCACCTGATGTTAAGCAGTAACCTCTGCCTATAACAATTGCATTCCTTCACAAATGATGAACTGCACTGCGCCTTTCACCCTGTGACATACAGTTGTTAAGTCTCATTTACTCTAGGGAGGTAGCAAGTCCCGCAAGCTTTGGAAAAATGCCTATCCACTATGCTTTGGAGTTACAAAATACATAATCAATTTGATTCAACTAAATTAGGTCTCTCCAACATACATATATGTTGGAGACATACATATGCTTATAGCATTTATATATGTATAGTATTATGTAGCATAGAAGTACCTGTGGGTGTACTTGTGTGGGAATGTTTAGCCCCCTAGCTGATACAGTTATCTCCAGATTTCCTTCTCCAGCTTGAGCAGCATCAACAGCAAGTTGAACTGGGACTCCTACACGTGCTGAGGATCCTCCATTAACACTGACAAGCTTGCCATCATAAGCTTTGCAGACAAAAGGGGTGCCCTGGAAATTTTATTTCTCTATATATACAATAGCTAAAACAAAAATTAAATAACAATTGACACTTACACACCCATATATATCTACATAATTTATGAATATACTGTATGTATGTATTTGCCTATATATGTAAAATATATACATAAAGAATTGTAATATCGTATATATCAAATATGAGAACATCATTTGATATATACGATATTTTGAAGCGCTCATAGCGAAGTTTACTTAGTTGTTCTCAACTGATCAGCATAGTTAAGCAACGTCGCGCATGGTCATGAGTTGGATGGGTGACCGTTAGTGACATTACTACTGAGCGCTTCCGTGCTTCGGAGGGCACGTTAAGCCGTTGGTCCCGGTTGTTGTCTTAGGATGGCAGTTGTTACAGCATGGTGGTAGGGCATTTTGCGAATGCCCGCCTGGCTAGCTACCACCCTCAAGTAGAAAATCTGTCGCCAAGCACCTAACGGTGTGTTCCGGCAGCTGTCCTTGAGAGCCAGTACTTCTAGGTTAGCCTGAACAACATCTTCGACCACATCATCACCTACCATCAGGTGAGATAGTGGTCAAAGGCTAACGTATGCAGCATAAAAAAATAAAAAAACATTGATTTTTTGTTTATGACAGATACATAGACTTATGTCTTTCTCACTGTACATATGAAGGGTACGCAGAATCTAAGACACAACATATTTCTTAGTGTTGGTTCTGCAAGACAACACTGACTATCTAGGATTATTACTGTATATAATAGGATTTGTTAATATCTGAATTCAGTTGCGCATTGTATGATAATTCCCTGAATAAATTATTATTATTATTAACTAAAGAATCACTTTACACAAATTACTTAGCTATTGTACTTAATGCTTGTATACTTCTATAATCTACCAAAAGTAATAATATTGTAATGAACACAATATTACAATGCAGTTAACTATTGTCATGAAAAAATGTGCTAAATATAAAGTCGAGGCATCAACATACATATTTCTATCCTACACAACTATATACTTGCATTTATGGGAAAAATGTCTGAATGGACTAGGGTTTGAATTGAGCTTTTGAGTTATTTTTTTTGAAAGCTGCACATATTGTGATTAACAGAAAAAATATATCTCAATGGCTATTCTAATTGAAACTTGCTGTAGAGCCTAGGGTCCAAAACAATTTATTGAATATTAAAAATGTTTATTTTTAGATGTCTCTTCATCACTCTATCTTGTTTTAATTACATTATAGTTATATCATTTGAACAATACTATGGGTGGTAAGCGTGGATGAATTATGTGTGATCAAGAGTTTAAACTGTTTAAAATATATACAAACCTGATTGTTAAGCAAATGAAACAGTCATTGATACTTACAGGTATTGGCTGGTTATTGTACTGCGCATTTAGTGTGTGTGGTCCAACATTCTTTGGTGTGAAACTGGCTACCAAAGTGTTTGCGTCGCCAGTCAGTCGTACCGGCACTTCACCCCGCGGTCCTCGTACTGTCACTGCAAGCTCGCCACCAGCTGAACCTTCCACTCGCACCGAACATGACGCTAGCTCTCCCACTGGGATCAGTTCTGAATGAATACACGAGTAACCGTTAGAGATTTGTAACGAACACAATAAAATTATAAGTAGGATATAATTTCCTTACTTCTGACTTTATAAAATAGATTTTTTTTCAATCTTCGAAGTTATAAACAAAATAAGAAATTTATTTTTATTATACCTACCTACATTTTGAAAAATTAACTGTTTACCAGGGTTGTAATTTGGGTTTAGTTAGCCCCTCATAAAAATATACTACATCGAAAATAATATTTAAATATGGTATACCACGTTTGACATTACATGTCTTTTTATTATATCGTATTTATACCTTTAGCTTCTCGGTGTTTTCTATTTTGATTTAAAATAAAAATTCATTCGTTAATCGTAAATAATTTTTTTTTCTTCTTACGAGTCAGCGCGACTACGAACAGCGGCGTAAAATTTTGCTTGACGAGAAAGCAGTTACTTTGATTGCCTTCTGGTTTGCTTCGAGCAAATCATCGAATATATATTAAAAAGTAAATATGGCTCACCTATAGGCTATAATACAAGTCAGTCGATCTGAATATAAAACTATAGTATTTCTGCGTAGTATAGTGACATTCCTATATATACTGCACACCATGAAATAATGGTACAAATAGTACAATTATACTACGAAATCCAACACTGCTCACGACACTCACGTCACGCATATCAATGTCATTGTCATGGTACACATACACAATACAATGGGTGCCATTTGAAGTTAAATTCGCCAAAAACGTTAAAAACGATCACACTTCCAAAAAGTTGTTCCATATGGGTCTTGGCGTTATTTTCGCCATAAGCGCTACATCTAATGTCAAAAGTGACAGAAGTGGCAAATTTTAGTGAGATTCTTAGCGTTCTTATCCTAAATGGAACAAGGGAGAACAGTTACCAACGATCACAGCGATCACAACCATAGACGAAAATGTGATCAAAATTATCGAAAATAACGTTATTAGCGTCAAATGGAATATACCCAATATTAGAGTTCAAAAACCAGGGGCACGTTCCGAACCTTGGTTAGAGCGGTGTGGAACTTTTCACTCTAACGTGGTTCACAACCTTGTACACTCTAATTGGCATCGGCGATAATTATAACAATAGAAATTTATTCATAAATTGGCCATAGTGGTCCAGTCCGATGCCAACTTATACAACCTTCGAGTAGAGCGTCGGTTGTCACAACTCGACCGTTCCGAACCTTTGGAGGTTGCAACTTATAACTATCAAAATCGGTAGTTAAAAGGTTGGATCCATAACAGACGTCAGACATGGCCTAGACATTTGATGATGACAGAATTATAGGCACTCATATTTGAATGTTGGTAAGGGTGGTATTATGCTTTTCAAATACCATAAAATGCGTAAATTTTTTGCTAGTTCCACGCCCAAAAACTATATTTGAGGGTCATACTCCACTTGACGCCACTATCGTTATTTGCGATAATTTTAATCACATGTTGCGTCTATGGTTATATGAACCATAGACACAAATGTGGTAAAAATTAACGAAAATAACGATAGTGGCGTCACGTGGAATACGCCCCAAGTAGGTAGAAAAACAACCAACAACTACACTCTGAGGCTCAGAATGTAGCCCAGCATCGAGTAACTCACGTGTAACTAGATAATATCATAATTATTTCTCACCCATACTCATGGATTTATTCAATTACAAAAAATGATAATAATTGAAAGCTTTGAAAATATTATTATGCATAAGCAAAGTGATACATATCGTAATACAAATATTTTACAAGGGGTTTTGACAATAATGCCATAAATTGACTCTCAAATGACAATTGACTACCATTCACCTGACAGGTATCAACTGTCAAGTGAACTTTTATTTGATTATACACATTCACCCAGTGATTTCTGAACGTATCTTGAAATGTTTTCTTGGATCATGAACTCACTCAACTCAATATTTAGTAGGAATGATATAATCATCGATATTCAGATGCAAAATATCGATGTTCTAACGTTGATGTCAAGGCAACATCGATGTCACATGTTTTTTTTTATGAAAGTAGAGAAAATCAAAATGTTTCATATCTAAAGTACCTAAGGCATCGATGTCACATAAAATTTTATAAGCAAGTAGGTACTTATTGAAAACTTCCTCGTTTCATTCGCCAAATATTAATTTGAAAGTGTGCTACTAATGATACTATGTCCATTTCTGAAGAAATTCCTAGTGACTTTGTTTAAACAATCGCATATACGATGTTTTAGCAAAATAGCCATTACCTACGAAATTTCTCAGAACTAAACTAACGGGTTTATTACGTAATCAAAGAGTATGAGTACAAACCTATTTGGGCAGTGTCGATGGATACCCTTTGAGCTGGAGCAACGTGGAATATAAAAGGTGAAGATGGAACCGGTTCTCCGTTGAACTTAATGTCCACCCTATGAGGTGTGGGGGTCTCTGGCTTCCAAAATACGAGGCAGCGTCCACCACCCACCACCTAAGAATTAAAAACACATGAATAGTTTATTTTTAAATAAAATATATATCAGTCGCAATATAAGCTCTGTACTTTAAATGAATTGGAAAGGCGTGTCGGAATAATTGTTGGCAGTTTGGTACTTTACGATATGCTGGATTAGGTCAAGTTGGTTGGCCAGTCCCAGCCTGTATGTGGCCGTGAGTGTGGTGAGGATACGGTGCTTCATATGATGGAGGTGTGTGCTGCATAGAGCCCACAGCGGCGCACACTTTCAGCCCTTATCGGAGGGGATCTCTCTAAATGGGTAAACGCCATGCTCAGCAGGGACAGATCGTGGCAGACGGTGATCTCTTTCTGCGAAGCGGTAATGGTACAGGTAGGACGATGTACATGCATGCTGCCTCTCTCCGGGCGCAGATGAACGGCGGCGAGGAGGCGTAGGTTCACCGTAGGCCGCTCCGTAATTGGGTCACTGATGGAGAGTAGGGGAATTCTCCATCGGCTTACACGGCCTCAACCATGGGAGGGTGATCTTGCTGAGCAAGGTCTCCCCTCCACAGGCGCAGAGCCCGATTAAGATCTGGCCTATCGCCGGGGTAAGATAAAGAATGCTAACGCGACCCCATCTGGCCCCACCACGGCGGAGGACTGCTCACGGGAGATTTAAGTGGGTTCAAGTCCCACACGTCCCCTTCCACCACCTGGAGAAAGGGCAGCGCCCTCTTAGAAAAAGAAAGTTTTTTGGCCATTAATCTGACTATAACGATATATACATAGGGAATACTTAAAAGTAAGATAGATAGATTTTTTGTAAGTAGTTTACTATACCGCTGAAACAATGAAAAAGGTCTAAATTATTATATAGATATAATGACTATTCCCTTATATTGTGTGGCAGATAGTTGCACATAAAATGACCATATCGAAGTCCTAATTTTAAGCCCGCTTATAAAATTATCACTAAATAACTTTGTTGATGTAGGTTTGTTTTGTTGACCTTGAATGATGTAACGTAGTTCCATCGTTGCGGCGCGGCGGTAAGGCATTTAAAGGTATTTGTCACCCAACGTTCCTGGATGTCTCTCTACCGAGCAAAGTTCTACATTAGACTGCTGCTTAGAAACTAGGACAAATTGAACCTGTCCAACTAACGAATCGAATTTTATCGAACCTGGGGCCAATTGACAAGCCGTCGACTACAATCTCATCTGACAGTAGGTAAGTGATGGTATAGATATTTGATTTTCACCGCTGGGTGTTACGCAACAGATTTTCAAGTTTAGGGTGCAAGCTCAAGCCCGAAGCGATATTTGAAGAACGCTACTCAGGATTGAAAAAGGTAATTGGCAAGGTAGGTACAATAATATCGAATGTAGAACTTTAACATGGACCTTCCGCTCAGCAGTCATTGCTTTGACTGCTTACCAGCAGCACAGTATTACAATATACTTCCTATTGTAATGAATAGAAAGTAACTTTAAAACTTTCGCGACTTGAACACATATTCATAAGTATTTAACGGGACTTAATCGCGATAAAAACATTTATAAATTTATTTATTTACCTCAACGTTTCGACCAAGTTGCATTGGTCGTGGTCACGAGCGGACTGAAGAGGCGGGTGTCAACGTCTTGAAAGGCGGGTATTTTCTCCAACTACCCGCATTTGACTTAAAAATGTATCGTCTCGACACACAACACTGACAACATGGGTCTTAAGGAAGGTAAAATGCATTGGTGCATTTCCTTATCACTGGATTCCAGGATGCAGCTAACTTAAAACCATCCTCTCTATTGAAATGACGATATTACCTTATCACAATCAAACATCGAGGTAAATAAATAAATTTACAAATGTTTTTATCGCGATTAAGTCCCGTTAAATACTTATAAATATGAATAGAAAGTCCATATTTTAAATTAAAAATACTTTTTTCTTGATCATGTGCTCAAAGAGACAAAACCTGCTGAGGATGCTTCGTGTAGAAGCAAAACGGGTCGATTTAAAGTTTTCAGCGCAGATATTAATTTTCCTCGCTCTATATATCTATTGCTGGGAACCGACGATAATTTTCTTTTATTATAATTATCGGGTATATTTACAGTATACATATAGTCCCATAAACATAAATTTAAGTCGCAAATCTAAGTAAAGATTAATTCAGAAGGAAATTGGTTGGAAAGTGGTAGCCAAAACAGTCTCCATACTCGCAAACGCCCTATGAAAGCATAGAATAAATTCTCTAGTCGAAGTAAGCGTCGCGTTCAATCCCTCGTTACGTATTATTATTTTTAGGGCCAATCGCTTTTTAAGGTATGGAGCCTGATAAGATTTTTTGACACAACGACTTTTGAATGGTTTACACTGGTTCAACGTCAATTTGTGATCAAGTTTGTATTACCTATAACGGCAGTTGTCCTGTCTATGTTTTTGGAAACATTGAAAACATAGAACTTTTGTCTAGGGTCGAAGCAAAATATATGTAACTATTCATGTTTAAATTCCGCAAGCCACGGAAAAAACAGTACATTGTACACCTAGGGGAGAATGCATAGGTCAACGCGCAGCGGAGGGCTTAAAGGAATTCGAGAACAGAAATATAACTTTCTCTAGAGTGATACATAGTGCTTTATACTACTACACCTACGAAGAAAATAAAATCATTATAAGTTTTCTCGTATTTGTCCCGAGACTTCTCTGGAAGTAAGTTATTTATGACTTCTTGAGTTGTATTTTTTATTTCTGGTGGCGTCATCATTATCATATCTTCCCGTTCACTTTCGTATCAGATGACATTTTGGAAAATTATTGGGAATAATTTAGAGCGTTAAATTATCAATTTAGCAAAAAACTAAATTTTACATAACAAAACAAATTGCCGCGACTTTTTTTTGTATTGGAAGAAAAGGTTGCCAACCTCATTTCATTGAAAATCGAGTACAAGAAAAAACCCACCTCGTTTTTCTTGTAATTTGATATAACACCTTTTTGAGATTTATTGACGTTTGTATTTCTTCAGGTTCGTAGCTAATTTACAAAAGAACGCTAATGGAACACGTGTGGATTTTCATTCAATGTTCCTTCACTGCTACGGAGGGCAGGAATAAAATTCCATACTTATAACTTTTCCCACTGCACATTTATAAGGGAGAAATGACGAACTTTATAACACGTTTTTGAACGAAATGAGACTTTCTGAGTGGGTGTGGTATAAAAAATGTTGTGCTTCAATAATTGTAAATTAAATTTGTAAATTGCGGAAAGCATCTAAGCATTTACTCCCGTGTGGGTTGAGCGGGCCGGGGCATTTGAAGTAATCACTGAGCAACTTTACTACGTGAACCATTGAAACGTACATTGCGTGTTTCTGAAATAATGTATTTGTGTATAGGCCAGTCATTTACGCGCACGACGCAAAATACAGTTTTGTATGCAAACTTATACTCAATGTTTCGAAAATCATCGGCAGGAGACCAGCTTTTAGGTTAATATAATTATTATGTTTTGAATTGAGATTTGTGTATTTCGTATTTTTATTTTGCAATAATTATGAAACAATATATGATCGTTTTCATTGGCCACTTTATGGGTTAATTTTATTGTTTTTTTATATGGCCGCAACAGAGATGCATCTTACTCAATAAAAAAAGAAAAATCCAAGCGGATCTCAACTAACTGATATACCAACCACGTATCATAGTTAATTAAAAAATGCAGATAGATGAAAAACCTTTCATTTTTTGAACAAGCAGACAAATATTCCTAGGTACCTTATTCCACGTTTCCTACCTTCGGGTATTTATTCCTTAGCCACATCTTACGATACTTGCGAGAAGAAATGGGGGGTAACATTCTAACCAGTTACCACATATTACTAGCATCAAAGAAATATTCCCTACCCTTTTTCGACCAATCCTGAATTCGCCCCTGTTTTTGATAAGTTCTAGCAGACTAACAAAACTCATAATCATGCAGAAGTTTGTAACTGTGTAACGAGATTAACCCTCAAATAAGCTCATTTAAAGTTTTACTTATATGAGTAGTAGCCTCACCTGCACGTGATTAGGGACTTCGCCCTCGTTAATTGAAATTTCCAACTGCCCCTCGCCGGCTGCACTGGCGTCCACTGGAATTCAAACATTAAGTATTAAGTTAGGCACCCACGTAGGTAGGTACAATTATCTATGGTCATGTAAGTGGATAAATGTTTTTATATGAATTTATATTGTTTATTTTAAGGAATATTTACAGTAGCTAGATGTTGATTTGGTAAAAATATTTGGTGCTTAGTATTTTTGTATAAGATGCAAAAAGAAATCTTATTTTTTTTTATATTTCGAAACAGCTTCGCTTCAGATTTTTTAAAGATATTCCTGTAAATAATGTTAATGTACTTTGTGGCTATAGATTTTCCGAAAAATATAAACACTTTGACAAATTTTCAAAATGTGTTGATAAAATGTCCAAAAATGTTATAAAATTATTTTTTTGTAAATATTCTAATATCAACGCTTTTATTAGTTATTTAGTATCTTATTTTACCGTTTTCAGTTAACTTCTCAATCTACGAGGGGTTCAAAGTTTTCTTCATATCAGAAATACCGGTACTTATAGTTTTTTGTTTACGGTTCTATTATGACATGGTGACAAATAGAAAATTTCATCCATTAGTTGTTTTACAATCGTGCTTAGAGTGCAACAAGATGTCTGATGCGAAAATGTTAAACAATATCGAGCACCGCGCTATTATTATTGCTGTTTTTTCCAACGTGGAAGAACACGTGAAACAAGTAGATAAAAAATTACTTTCGAGGAATAACCAAGCTATCCCTGAGATACCATGAATTCGATACTTCATGATTTATTGGACCTCTCAAAAGTCAGTACATGATGGGTGCCACCACAGTTAGATCTCTGTGGGTGCCACGAATGCTCACACCGAGAATTGCAGAAACAATCGTGAATTGAATAAAAAGTTTAAATAGTTTATGGGACTTTGTGGGGAAAATCCTACCAGTGTTTTCGATCGCATTGTTGCCGGAGCCGAAACCTGGGTTCGTCACTACGACCCTGAGGGCAAACACGAGTTCTTACAGTGGGTCAAGAAGGGTGCAGCGCCTCCGAAGAAGTTCAGTCACGCAATCGGTCGGAAAGATCATGGCCACTGTATTCTGAGACTTAGAAGGGATTTTGCTTATTGAATATACCAAAAAGTACAAGAAGCAGCCTGCGCTAGGTATGCGTAATTAGAAGGAAGCAACTAAGTAAATAAAATATGCAAGAAAACGCGCTGGTTCACGTTTTTGTTACGGACAAGACTTGTTGCTTTAACATGGTAAATATCTACTGTATAATTATGTAAATAAACCTACCGAACAAATCTTCATTGGATTCCTACTATAGTTTTAATGTAGATATCTTATCTTTGAATCTTGGGATGATCAAGTCAACGACTCAGCATTGGGACTCAATGGCCCTCATTTATGAGAAAGGGGTAAGCTTAGCTTAGCCACTGTTACGAACCGTTATTAATAATGATGACAATCTACCCACAATTTACCAAACCTCTCTATTGTTTGAAATAGATTGACTTCAGCGATAAAACTCATCGGTTATGTTGGACAATGTTGGTAGTACCGTACCTATCTATGACTACGTTTCGTGCAAGGGATACGGAAAATAGTTTTAAAGGGGATCCAGAAAATCTACAACTTACGTACTTACCTACTAGTTTTCTTCTCGTATTATTGTCTTTTATTAAGTACCTTCGTGACGCTTTCTTTTACAAAATTACATGCTGTAAGAAAACAGAGAGGTACAAAACTAGGTACGTGTAAATTCTTATAACTAGTAAGTTAACTGTTTGTTTTGTGTTGTTTCTTCACATATAAACCACTGAAATAGTAGATTGTACCAAACGGCGCAAAATAATATTTTTATGGCGAGAGTGTTATTTTGAATTCAGTGCGGAGCGAAGGTTTCTGTAGCAGAATCCTAAGCAAAGCAAGGGATTCAATATACTTCGCTAGAGGACAGAGTTTTTCGGGAATGTGTGTGATTACTTCACTCTAATTTTTTATTCCACCATGGGAAATATAAATGAGACTTAAATAGTACCACTCATTTATATTAATAAATAAAAATGGTACACATTATGAGTATAATTATTCTCAGACAAAATTAAAATAAGTATATGAACACATTTTTTAATAATAATTTGGTCTAGGAATAATCCGTGAACTTTTATTTAGCTGCCTCGAACAGACTGCCGTCGCGCGTTCTTCTTTTGCTTTTATTTTCGCGCAACTTTTATTCGGCCAGTTACCTACATACTTTTTTTTTATAATAATAAGGACTCTTCTTATAAGGCTATGATCTAGTTGGTCACGGGTCGTCATGTTCGTAATTCAAACTCTTTTCCGCGCTTTATAAAACTCTTTTACCGAAAAGACCTACTTTGCTCGCACTTATAGACGAACTAATCATTATTTTTCGAAAAAATGGAACGAAAAGATCACCGTTTCATTAGCAGCTCCAAACAAGTTTCCAATGATTATATTGAGCAACATTCCATACCTTTGAACTGGCACTGCTGGCCCACCACCGCGTTGCCCACGTCTGTGACCTTGATGAGGCTGGCGTCGTACACCTTCGCCACGAGCGGGCACGCCGGCAGCTTATCCTCAGCAATTGACACCTGAAAAAAATTAAACTCGTAAGTTTTTGTCTGGTGGCAGGGCATTTTACAAATGCTTGCTTTGCTTAGCTATAACCCTCAAGTAGAAAATCTGTCGCCTGTAGGGTTCATTCACAAAACCCAACGATTAGTTATATCAACTTCTTGGTTATATATTTTGAGTCAATATTTTCCAAAAAAATATTCTCGATCTACAAGAACGATTCTCAATCTTCAAGATGTGAGTAGTAAATCTTTAGCTAAAGAATTTCTTCCACGCCACGTAGATGAATTTTTTTTTTGGTTAATATTGACTCAAAAGGTATCAACAAAAAGTTTGTTCTATATCTTGCTTATTTAAATATTTTTAGAAAGATCGGATTTAAATAAACTCGAGCCGAAAATCTCGCAGAGGAATAGATATTATTCTAACGATACGAGAGAGTCCTACCTACTTGTCTATCTGCCTCCGCAATTGCAAAATTATACAAATGCTCTTTATGGATACGTTTAATGAAGAAATATACTTATGTGTAGACCTTGAACTTTGCGACTGAGGCGTGGATGGACCCCTTTATGGGCTAAGGTATTTCCCAGATCAGACAGTCGTAGTACGGTGTCTAGTCGCTCAAATAGTTACATAAAGTTACCTTTCTATACCATAAAACATAAAATATACCTTTATGCGAATTGGCGTTTCTTTTATAAGTTTAAAATAACTTGAGAATTAAAAGACATGGAGATAGGTTTTAAATTAAATCGAAACCGATCTACTTACATACGAGTTTCACGTTTTTTTTCAAGCTACAGCTACGCTAGTTTATTCGCATACTACCACAGTGTTATGCCGTATGGTGTATTGTTGTCGGGAGCTGCAGCTGAGATAGATACAATTTTATTTTATAATAACGTGGGATTCGAGCCATATATGAAATTGATCCTAGGGAATCTTTGAGGGATAATTTTAAAGAAATTAATATTATTGACAGTAAACTGTACCGAGTCTGTATATAATAATATTTGAAAATATTATGTATGTTCGCAAAACAATTCTAATTTTAATATAAATAGTAACAATCACGTTTGGAAGACTAGGAGTAAAGGTAAAATAGCGATGCCAGGTTTTAGATTAGCAGACAAATAAAAGGTCCTTCTTAGGTTATAGTTTTTGTTTGATAATTAATTTTCCGAAGATATTACAACATTCACAGACGGAAAATGCAAGGAGCTTGTTAAAAAAAGTTGCAAGAAATTCTTCTACACAGTTTGTGAAGAAGACAAAAATGCTTGGACGATTCCGCATCTGCCAAGCTATCACTTACGTAATTTGAGTAAATATTGTAATGATTTTATGATATTATAGTTTGTGACACATTGTTAAAAGACGTTTAAAAAGAATGGCCCTGAGTTTCTTGCCCATTCTTCTCGCAGTGGCTCTATACATTTGTTTTGTTATTCCGTATCACCAAAACTTAAAATCAACGGGGCGATGCAGACACTCAGGAGCTTGTAAAGAAAAATAAAACAAAATTTGAATTAAACACGAAACACTTGTTGCGAAAATAATACTTTTCACATAGACTTAGTTAACAGATTTAAAAATTTTCAGCACGGATTTATTATTATATATAATTGGTGTGACCAATTTATTGTATGATAATGATGTGAAAACTCACCATAGATGAGGAGGAGTACCAAAAAAATTATTGAAAGCAGGTGCATTTGAAAATAAAATACTATTAATAAGCTATTTATGAAAAAACTTTAAGCAGTGTCCGTACATGGTATACATTTTTCTAAATCGAAACAACCATTCACCTTTAAAGTGACCAAATTATGGAATCGCGTCTTTGAATTTTAGTAATAGTATGTCATATACCGTGGGACATATCCTCCCGTGGGGTACCAAGCTATAATTGCACCCCCCGCATATGTGTGGAATTCGTGTAAGTCGATGAAGGTTAAAATACCAGAACGTGGGCAGCGGTAGCTTTTGACGAACTGCCATTTTACACTGTGATTCCCTAGACACCTGGCAAGCGTGGGGATTATGACAGACATTTGTTCAACGGTACAACGGCTGTTGATGTCGAGTCTTATAACTGGCGTTTCCATCTAACTAAACTACATGTCCATTTTCTAGTTTCAAAACATGAACTTGGTTTTTTTTTAAAATATTGTTAGGTTTGCAATAACACCTGCTATGCGGATTACATTACAAAATCACAAATACACGATAGGTATTTTTTTTAAGTCATGTGCGGGATGATTGTTTAGAGCATACCCCGGCTCAAGGGGTGGATGGACGCGGGTTCGAATCCCGCACATGTCTTAAATTTTTCCTATCGTATATTTGTGATTTCGTAATGAACTTGGAATCTGTCATCATGATCTTCAAAACATGGTATTTAGCATCTGACCATGTGGAAGAGATTGTAAATGAAATTATGTACTGCACTAGGGGGTGATACTTCGGACTCCACTAGCCGAAATAGGACGACATTTTGTTTAAAGAAACTTAATTGGCAGGAGCGTTCAAGCGAAAATAACAACTAAAATAACTCGGCAAAGAAGCAAACAACTCGGTCCTGTACTTATTGGAATAGTAAATTGGGTTTAGTCTATGGTAAGCGTCAGCACAAATCTTGGGCTTCAGCTGATGAATTAAGATATTTAAGAGGTCGAATAAGCTCTTCCAGCAATGACTGAGCTATTTCGATTAGTGTATACGATAAGAAGGTCAAAGCTCTTCCTTACCTGACATTTATGATTTCTCAGTGCGTAGGAGGGCTTTTAATATGCAGCATTAAAGGCATTGTCGAGGTTTGGAATTGTTTAATAACTCTGACCTTTAAGTTGGCCCATAAGCTAGAACTGTTGAATGAATTCTAATTACAGGTTAGACAACCCACATACATTTTAATTATGTATAATTACTTGTATCACTGTAAAGGTAGAACTTAATTAGTTAAGAATCAGTGAGCAATGGCAGTTTACCCTGAAATAAAAAAAAAAAACTATAGACTACAGCCCAGGTATCAGGATAGATACCTGGGCTGTAGCCTAGGCCATTTTATTTATAGGCAGTAACTTTTGAGAAGACTTTACGCTACATAGGCTTTTCACTCAAATCATAGAAACAAGGTTCTTCCTTGTTTCTACGATCTGAGGCTTTTCACAACGTTATCCTGTTAATGTGCTGTTAGCAGAAATATTATATTTAAACAGAGCTTCTTGTGTTGTTCAACATATGTTGATAGTGCTCACATATGGCACCGACCCTCTGATGAGTTGAGTTGAGTGAATAAGTTAGGAAAATTATGATGATCTGGGTACTCACATCGATGAGGTGAGTGCCGACTTCCTCCGGTGTGAACTCGATGCGGTACGCGCCAGGTCTTTCCGCAACATCCAGCACCCGCGCTGTCAGTGGCCTTCTCGATGGCGCTGTCACTGTCACTCCCACCTAAAAGTACTTAGTCATTAGTTTATTTAAACACTAAACATGTTATAACTTACTCAGATTGATAGAACATAATGTTTGTTCCTGCGTTTTCCAAGGCTCATACTACAAAACGTGACCCTACAGGTACTAAGTCTCCGCTGAAACCATCATAAATGTCTGGTTGACATTTTCACTGAATATGTATTAGTATATCAGACGGTCCAACAAAATAACATTGAGTTATTAACAAAAAAGAGTCCATATATAGTAAATTTTACTTTAACTTGTGACCAAAATACCCTAACTCCGTAAAATTTTAATTAAAACGTCAAATTTAGTAGGATTGTAGTATAAAATGTAAAAGCAAATAACTAAAATTAGCCAAGTGCAAGTTAGAATCGCGCTATGGATCCTAAAAGAAAAAATATATTATTTGTACTTTTTATTATATTGCTTGGTAAGGAACCCTCGGTGTGCGACTAGCACGTGCCTTTCTTTTACATTAGTTAGAAATTATTTAGTTTCTATACTATAAGGTAATGAATACTTCAAATTGTATTCATTTTGGGCTGGAAAATCTATGTACGATTTTTTTCAGTTCTGGTCTATCGTAAAAGATTGCATTTTTTTGCAAATTCTTAGACAAACTGCGATATACACAAAATCCAGTGACAGATAACTTATAATAATAGTTACGTACTACACAAATTGTTAACATATAGCGCAAAATTTATTTTACACATTTCGAACCAAAAACCTATTTTTATGATTGGCATTCTCTTACAAATTACAATACGTGCTCCTCATTGCGCAAACCCCCCTTTAAAGGGGGAGGCTGTAAGCAGTGTACAATCCGGCTGATACAGTACCTATATAAATTCATTCTCAGAAGCAATAATGAACGAAATTTTAAATATATCTACCTTCAGTTCGGTAGAGACTGTTTTATTTAAAATATTAATTTATTTTGCGAAGGTACTTTAAAGCTTCGATGAATATTGTAATTTAATTAATTGAATTAAATTGGCGCTTCCAACATGTGGAAATATCTGAACTGACGTAGCACAATGATATACTTCTGTTGCTTTTTAATAACATAGGTACCTAAATTATAAGTACATATCTCTTTTAATGAATGTTGTCTACCATTCTTGTTTAGTATTCAATACAGTCTTATTATTGAATATCTACTTTTTAATATCGGCACAGGTTTGAATTTAACCATTAGTGTGTAATAGGTGTGTAATGACATTTCTTTCCATTAAACAAGTACAACATGAACAGGCGTGAAAATGTATGAATGAAAACACAATTTAATATAGGCCAGAGCAAGTTTCAGCAAGTAAAAGGTTAGGTAATTAGGTCTGATATAACCCTTGGATAAACATTTTACTGAACAAATATAATAAGACTTAAAATAGATAAGTTTAGCTTCGATGTTGATTTCAGTGTATTCATTGCATAAAACAAACTTAGAAATAAATTTTACGACGCTTCCTTAAAGCTCGCAAATCAATGCCACTTTTGTAACAATACCCACACTCCACAGTAATATGGAACATGCTATCGATGTTTGACAATGTAGGACAGCGGCCTCAGCTTAGAGTGTCAGTAATAGCTTAACTAATGTTCCTATGTCCGAGACTGGACGTTTGACTGACAATCTTAGTGAGTCCATTGACATCATCTAACTTGCTAGTCAATGATAAAGTGGTGGGTAGCCGAAGTTAGTCAGAATAAGCGATGAAAACAAGCTCTCCAAAACGAATGATTTGAGAGCTGCTTACCGCCGCCACCGTCAAAGGATCTTGTGGAATTTGTTGTGTTGATTTTGAATTCAAAACAAGCTAATGAGTTTTATACTATATATATAAGAAAATTACTCTCAATGACATGTGAGGATGAAATCACTAGACATAATTTTTGAGAGCGCGTAAACTTGTCGTACTAGAAGTTGTTACGCTAGTAGTAACATAAGAGTGGTAGTGACCATAATCAATGGTGATGAAACTTTGTTATAGAACTACAGGCCCATCTATATTTTATGTGCACCTGCGGATTTCCGAATGTTCTTGCAGTCGCCTTGATGAATTGAACGAACAAGCCGATTTCCGGAAAGGTTTTAGCTTAGGCCATACATATCACTTTCATAGGATTCGAAATATTATACTAAAGTTTAAAGTGTATATAATAATAAGCCTTTGTGTTGAGTGTTTGTGTAGGAACGAATTATAGCTTTAAAAAAAACACAGTGCTGCAGTCTCTTCAGCGAAGCCAAATCTACTGTAGGTAGTAGTAGACCTATGATTGGAGTTTCTTTATGAGATAAAATCCGAAACGAGGAAATCTAGCCGATGCAACGAAGTCATCGACATAGCTTTTAGATTATGGGCAGGCCATATCACTCGACAAACTGATAGCCGATAGAGAACATTATCGAGTGACTAATATACCACATCGAAAGATGAAGTGTTGGTGGACCGATGACATCGTGAGACAGATGGATCGGAACGGCTGATAGGCGTAATAACATAATTATAAATAATGGTATAAAATCGGCATTTTGAGCTCAGCGAGGGATTAAGAGGCAAATTTAATTATGATGCAAATTGCTTTACTCTTGTGCGTTTTAAAACTCTTCAGCTCCATTAGGCAGTGTTATGTTCGATGCCAGATAAATGAATTCGAACAAATAAACGATGGAGAATGTCCAAATTAAGAATTCGTTGCCAACTGACGGGTTCCATAATTCAAGATTTTGACAGTTATATTTGATTTTTATTTTATTTCAATCAGTGGTTTATTTCTTATCGTAGAGAAATGATAACTCGTTATAATATATATCTACTTCAGTTACTGTTCCCTTTCTAAAGAGCAATAACCTCAGATCCCACGCTCGTATACTTAATTCTAGTGTTTTCACGCCGCTTCCGCCTAATGTGTCTACTAGAGACTTAGAGAGGTTAAATTTTTGTTTCATACATTTTAATGCTTTTAGTTGAATGGTTAATCATTCCTATCCCTTCACCCGGTATTAGTTTTTGACATTTAGTTAATTTTTGAAATGAAATTCTCGTGAGTTTCACACATATATAAATATTATAAATTAAAACGACAAAAACACTCACGTTGAGGATCAAATACGTCGCCCTGGGTTTCGAGTCAAGTCAAAGTCAAAGTCAAAATCATTTATTCAATTTATGCGTCTACGACGCTCTTATGAAGGTTAATTACAAATTTGAGTATTGAAATATTCTACATTGTACTGCCACGTTCAGCAAATAAATTGTATAGAGTCACTGCGAGAAGAATGGGCAAGAAACTCGGGGCCATTCTTTTAAACATCTTTTAACAATGTGTTACATACATACTTATTATATAATAGAGTTATTACAATATTTGTTTAAATTACGTAGGTGACAGGCAATAGCTTGGCGGAGGCGGAATTGTCCAGGCATTTTTGTCGTTTATGTAATCAGAAACTGTGAAGTAGGATTTTTTAATCAATATGTTTTTCACGTGCAACTTGAATTTCCCTTCTGTGAGCGTTGTAATATGTTTGGGAACTTTATTATAAAACCGCACACAATTACCTAAGAAGGACCTTTTATTTGTATTTGCTAATCTTAGCAGCATATCAGATGCGATGATGATCAGGGCGAATGCGCAGCTGCGTCTGCGAGCTCCCGGCGGGCACTCAGTTAATACTAAGTTGACGACTTGTCAAACTTACCATTGTACTAGCTTTTAGTAAATTCGATCATTAAATCGAACATAAGAAGAATATAGTTATATTGTTACCTCATTCTTAGTGAAGGAGTCCACGCCAGGTGACGTGGAGATCTCAAAGGCGGCTGGTACGCGAGCGGGGATAAGCCTGGTGGGCTCCCCGCCACCGCCTCCGCCCGCCGGCCCTGCCATCACCTCGACCGTCCACGGGGATCCTGGAAACAATAAGACAAATCTTTAAAAATTGGAAATGTGATACGCTGATAGTAAGTTGCTGAAAGTAAATCAGAAGGGTATACCAGAATTTTGGTAGGTCTCTTTAGCAAAACATCGTTTTGGTGGGTACTAGCGTAGTGTCAGATATTCTCGTCTCGAAGCAGTAGTGTGCAAAAACTACTGTGTTTTGGCATAAAGGCATTGTACCAAGTGAAACTACTAGGAACGAGATCTACTAGTCCTGCATAAAGACGTCAGGGTGACGAGCGCTGTGCAACGCATATAATTAAGAAAATTATTTTTGAAAAAAAAAAAAGGCACATCTTTTTGTAAGACGAAGTATAATACAACACAAAATCTGATTCATGAGCGCACAGTCCCTATTGCCTATGGCGCTTAACAGGAGAGTAATATTTGCACCTCTCACCGTATCGGTGGTCAAGTGGTTAACGGATCCCACTCTAAATTATAGGTGGGATCAGAACGGAATAAAAACTTAATAGAAAATAAAACTGATACCATGTGGTATCTCTTCGTGGGATCGGAACGGAATACACCGGTTAAGGCAACCTGTGTAGTGTGTAGGTGTAAATTTTAACCTCTAAAAAGTTGTAATGTAAATTCTATTAACTCGAGTAGAACGCATGACGCGTTCTACTCAGTATGGTGCTCACAACGGCTTATTAAAATTAACGTAGTCAGATTAGTCAGTCCTTATTAAAATTAACGTAGAAAAAATTCAGCCCTCACGTTGGTTTCAGAAAGATGTGACGGCGCTAAAGTGTCTACGCATGTAGCGTCTCACACTAAGGGCCGTCCTAACTTCCATGGAACCAGAGTCATGCCGTCAGGTCTTTTACCATCGTCACGCATCAGACCGTTCGGTTCGAGAACAGCTGGAACATTGGCGCTGGTAAAAGCCCGGCGAATGATATCGTTAAGGCTGGCGTGGCGGGAAATTCGACCATCACTTCGAGAGCAGGAGAGGCCATGGTGACCGAGTTGGTCAACTGCAGTACCACACTGGCAGTGATGTGCAACACAACACCTTGCACCATAATAATATAACATACTGATACCACTACATACCATACCTGAACTTTATCATAACGATCGATAAACAATACTTAGAACTTATACACATAGTTAATATTTTTTGTAATTCCAAAAACTACTTACTTCGATTGAAAATCAATAATTATTGTGTATATGATAATATATAAACTGTGATAATTTTGTTACAACATTGCCCTGGGTACAGTGGTATTCGAAACACCACGCTACACAATCGCAAAAATGTTGGAGAGGAATTTTTAAGGATCTAAATCAAAACTGCTCGATGTTTTTCATTGTCATCAGCGTATGGCGTTACGGCTGCTGAGATAAGCCTGCTAATATAGAGGGACCAACATACTATCGCACAGTATTACAATATATTCCCTATTGTAAATCTGTTGCTATGGTGTTCAAGGAGTTTCTGATTTGTTGCACATTTGTTTACATAGCGGCAGCATGTGGGTAACATACCTACGACGGATAGGAATACAGGGTCTAAGCACATGTCTATGTCCAAGGCTTTTTTCTCGTAGTCCTATCAATATGACCTTTAATAATTGGATCTCTCGTATCGGGGAACCGCAAAATCCTGGCACGTCATATGTACAGACTAGCATTGGATCCATGAAGCAGGGATAACTCAGTGGCATTGGCTATGGACTGCCGCGCAGCAGGTCCATGGTTCGAATCCCGCCGCGGGCTCGAGCTTCACCGCATGGTGGAAGGGCATTTTGCGCATGCCCGCCTGGCTAGCGACCACCCTCAATCTGTCGCCAAGCACCTAACGGTGTGTTCCGGCAGCAGTCCTTGAAAGCCAGTGAAATTACAGACACATGAGACTTAACCACTATGTCTCAAGGTGACGGGCGCAGTGCAATTCGTGACTTGTGACGAAATGCATCTGTTATAGGCAGAAGTTAGTCCGCTTAACATCAGGTGGGCCTCAAGCTTGTTCCGTCACAATAACATAAAAACAACTTAAAAAAAATAGTGTTTTCTGAGGGTCACGGTCGTCTGTACCTTCCGGACCATGAGAAATGCAAACAAAATAATTTAAATGCTAAATAAAGGCTCTATATAAATAAATATATTGAACCAAGATAAGCAGGTGCTTCTTCTTCTCCCACAAGTTACCGTAGGCCATATGAAATAGAACTGTGTTAGTTATTAGGTTAGCTTCGGCTGTATTAACTTATTAGGAACCGGCTAGGACCCGCGTTATATTTACCGGAAAGATTCCATAGTGAAGTAGCTTCGGCTGTCCGTCCGACCTTTATATAGGGCTATATCTTTGTAACAGTAATAGGTAACCAATTAAAATTATCACAGAATATCTTTTGGAATAGCGCATTGCCTAACAAGTACTTGATATCAATAGCAAAATGTTAAGATAAAAGGTCTCCGTACAAAATACCTGTAATTTATTTACCTACGTTTCTTGTATTTGCTCTATCTTAAAAACGGTAATACATACACGCGTCAAACTTAGTGTGAATATAGTCCAATGTCTATCGTATAGCAGTAAATAAAATAATTCGGCCGAGCGTGGGTCGGTCTTCCGCTAAGAATCCCGAACTTTTTTTTTTTTATGCCAGATAGGTTAGCCTTTGACCACTATCTCACCTGATGGTAAGTGATGATGTGGTCGAAGATGTTGTTCAGGCTAACCTAGAAGTACTGGCTCTCAAGGACAACTGCCGGAACACACCGTTAGGTGCTTGGCGACAGATTTTCTACTTGAGGGTGGTAGCTAGCCAGGCGGGCATTCGCAAAATGCCCTACCACCTTGCTATAACGACTGCCATCCTAAGACAACAACCGGGACCGACGGCTTAACGTGCCCTCCGAAGCACGGAAGCGCTCAGTAGTAATGTCACTAGCGGTCACCCATCCAACTCATGACCGCGCGCGACGTTGCTTAACTTTGCTGATCGGTTGAGAACAGCTAAGTAAACTTCGCTACGAGCGTTTCAAGAACTGTGTGAAAGTGATTATTGGTACATTTTATTTTGTACCAACAATCGTTATTTGTATGTACCTTTGGAATGCGAGCCCAACTCACACTTGGCCGATTTTTTACTATGATAAGGATGCCATTAATGAGGTAGGTAGGATATATGATAATGCAGCGTAATTTTGTGAACGTATGTAGCAACTAATCAAGTCCATAAATTGCTCGTAATGACCGACAAGCCCCATCAAGTTATGAAAATTGCATGTTTATGTAAATTGCAGTCGAGCACATGCGCAAAATCCTTACAGAAGCACCTGAGAATCTTGATTGAGATTTCAAATACCTATACCAGAGTATAGCCATCCTAATTACCTACCGTAGCTGCTCCGGATGTTTCGTTGCGTGCAACTCATACCTATATGCGAAGTATTTTTGAAGCGCTCGTAGCGAAGTTCTTAACGTGCCGACATCTAAGTAACATGTCGGTACGTTAAGCCGTCGGTTCTGGTTGTTGTCTTAGGATGGCAGTCGTTATAGCATGGTGGTGTTAATACCCGCTTGGCTAACTACCACCCTCAAGTAGAAAATCTGTCGCCAAGCACCTAACGGTGTGTTCCGGCAGCTCACCTTGAAAGCCAGTACTTCTAGGTTCGCCTGAACAACATCTTCGACCACATAATCACTTACCATCAGGTGAGATAGTGGTCAAAGGCTAACCTATCAGGCATTAAAAAAATACATTAGACGCACACATATGAAAACACATCACATAAGTATATTATACATATTTATTTATAAACAATAATATATAAATCCAAGTTTAGATATATTATGATGCGATCTTCTTAAATAGAAGAGATAGAATAAGATGACACAGTTCGATTGGCATTGATTGCGTATGGGATAAAATACTACGTATTAAATATAATTGTTATGTAAATATTACTTTCATTCCATATGTCTCGTTCCCTATATTATTATGTTGTTATTAACTTGCATCACATGAATTTGATTCATTAGATACCTTGATACATTAATAGTAATTAATTAGTACCGATAGTTTCTATTTTTATGGGTATTATTCATATTTAAACAAAAATTAATATGAAACTTTTACTATTATTAGATTTTTAATTTTATACTCGTACTTGGATACTATAATCCGATTTAATACTGTCCATGCAGTTCTGCGCTATTGACGTCCTTTTGTTGAGTGGGTAATTCGATTTATAAGAATATTATCGTTGGGTCCGTGGGGACCGGGAGCTCATGGTATTTTCCAAAATCTATCAGAGCGCTTGGTCGATGCGACGCGTGATCAAAATGCTGGCACCTATTTGGCTCAAAGAATAAGCATTGCAATTCAACGGGGCAATGCTGCCAGCATGCTGGGCACGCTGCCAACTGATAGTGGGCTAGAGCATTTGGACTGCCTATGAGTCCAAATGCTTTTATTGTAGTGTTGTATATAGTTTGTAGTACATAGTATATAGCAATAGCTGTAGTGTTGTATATAGTTTGTAGTATTTGGTTAATAAAGGCATACCGCCATATAAAAAAAATTATAAGAACGTATACGAACTTTTTTAGTCCTGCCCATAAGTACTAAATGAATCTACGACAGAATTTGTATATATTATTATACTAGTTGGTATAGTAGTTATAGTTAGAAGAACCTGTTCAAAAATGCTGCCCACGACTAGTTGGAATTGCACGTAATTTGGAAATCCACTAACTCGTGTGGCACTATTTGATCAGAGTATTTTAAATATATACTCATTAACTAGGTAGGTATGTATGCATATCAATCTTTTGAATATGTATGTCTTCAATCTGAATTGAAGACATACTTACTGAGACATACATAACTGGCTGAGCTAGGGCAGTGAAACAGCAGAGTGGCAGGCCCAAACGCCGATCAGGCTCTTCTATAGGTACTTACCTATGTATACGAGTATAATTATACATAGAAATCTCTCGAGGCGATTCAATTTATTTGATATGGCTGCACTGATGAAAGTGCCTATTAAAATACCAATTTGTGTTATAAAACTAATTACGAAACAAAAGGTCAATAGCGCAGAACGGATCGACACGAGGTCGATGGATCAGTCATAAAGTTGCTATTTACTTGTAAAAATCTGTATCAATTTCAATCTGTTTTGAATGCTCGGTGCTCAGCTAAACGTTGTATCAACGTAATTGATCACCGTCGGAAACTTTATCCACTTGGAAGCGTTATGGCAAAGCCAATAGAGAATTATTTACATAATAATGGTTAAGTAATTTGTCATCCGACGGGAGACTTGTCATTGGTAATTCCTAGTCCGCGTATTCGTTGCGACAATCTAAGGTATTATGAATGGGAAATTAGTAGGTATAGTAGATAATTGTACCAACCAGTTACAGCTGCAATATTGTTAAGTACTTATCGATTGTGGGATTCAAAATCTGGTTTTGCAAGGTTGCGTCTAACTTGCATGATGTCATTTGAACGAGCACAGTATACCTACTAAATCGTAATAATTAATAATATATTAATGATATATATACCTTTTTTTTTATATGGCGGTATGCCTTTATTAACCAAATACTACAAACTATATACAACACTACAGCTATTGCTATATACTATATACCACAAACTATATACAACACTACAGCTATTGCTATATACTATATACTACAAACTATATACAACACTACAATAAAAGCATTTGGACTCATAGGGAGTCCAAATGCTCTAGCCCACTATCAGTTGGCAGCGTGCCCAGCATGCTGGCAGCATTGCCCCGTTGAATTGCAATGCTTATTCTTTGAGCCAAATAGGTGCCAGCATTTTGATCACGCGTCGCATCGACCAAGCGCTCTGATAGATTTTGGAAAATACGATGAGCTCCCGGTCCCCACGGACCCAACGTCTCTACACCAAACGGCTCAAATATGCAACCCATACCGAGGTTAGCATATTTGCGCCGCTTGAGTTGCTCCGCCGAAGTAGCCGCAGCGCCAGCCTTCACGTTGGTTTCAGAAAGATGTGACGGCGCTAAAGTGTCTACGCATGTAGCGTCCCACACTAAGGGCCGTCCTAACTTCCATGGAACCAGAGTCATGCCGTCAGGTCTTTTACCATCGTCACGCATCAGACCGTTCGGTTCGAGAACAGCTGGAACATTGGCGCTGGTAAAAGCCCGGCGAATGATATCGTTAAGGCTGGCGTGGCGGGAAATTCGACCAGCACTTCGAGAGCAGGAGAGGCCATGGTGACCGAGTTGGTCAACTGCAGTACCACACTGGCAGTGATGTGGAACACAACACCTTGCACCCAAGCGTAAGCTAATAGCGAGACGAAAAGCGGAAGGATCTATAAGGCTACCAGTTTTGTAAGAAGGAATGGCTTGTAACCAAAGACCTCATTCCCACACAGAAACAGCGAGAATACGAGCACGATCTGCGATGCTAGGACACGTATTTAAAAGATCTTTCCGTGCTAGCTCGCATAGGGGCCGATCCCACTGTTTCTGAGATGACAACATTTTTGGGAACTCAGTATTTGGACAAGCCAGTCCCCATGTGGTTTTGGCCTCAGCCAGATATGCTACATCAAAAGAGCCTAAAGATGGTGCAAGAATTTTTTCTACTAATTTGTGTGTACTGTGTACAGAAGACAAAAAAGCTGGTAATGCCACACTAGAAATTTTCCGTATCCCTATGCCCCCCAACCTCACAGGGAGGGAAGCTTGCACCCAAGCCCTATCATCCATCTCAACATTCAAAACCGAAATTAACGTATCTTTTAATAAATTGTCTAAGCTTAAAAGAAGCTCACTGTGTTTCCACAGCTGACAACACCTCAAAAAGTATGTAAATTTACGAACGAAAAGGCAAAATCTAAAAATAGTATAAGCCATATGGGCGTTAATTTTGAATAATCTGCTAGAAGCATTTCTAAACTTTTGAATTTGTTCTTCGACGAATGGTGACAAAGATTCGTCATTTATATCATTTATATATATATTGTATATATTATTTACTATACATTGTATATAGGTATAATGAACGGAACCTTATACCTATATTCAATACAGGCTGGGTTTTGCAGTAGGTAAACTTATCAAACCTTACTCTACTTTACTTCTGTACTCAGATAAGGCTAGGCAGTTAACGCACCTAAGTATTTGCTACATTCCTTAAGTTTTCGAAGTAACAGTAGGTGCTTACATTATCAGTATGTCACTTGACATAAATAAAACTTGTTTATGTAGAGCTGGCACAGCGAAACAGTTGGATAGGCAAGCCTCAAGAATGCCCACCAGTCTTACCACACCTGTTTGGTGAACAAGAATACCCGCGTTGGTACTCGAATAACGGTATATGATACACTATCAATTAGTGCGCGAGCTATAACGAAGTATTGCCAAGATATATGGACCTGAGATGATTACTAACCAAACCAGTCTAGTCAACTAGTTACCTACCTTTTGTAAGGTCACCATTTATTTTCGAGACTAGGACAGTGAAAGCCTTAGGCTAGACATTGGTAGGTACATATGCACTTGTGCTTTGCCTGTGTAGAACATATTAATATCAGAGTATTACCGAAGACCTAACTAATATTTACTAATGCCGTACAGACCCAAGCTCAAGAATATAAGAAATGTTCCATATATAACGCAGCATGTCAGTATTGACTTCGATGCGAGTAGGGTGTTGAATTGCACCAGCATTCTTGTCATCTGTGGCGTCGATAAACACAAGTAGCTATATAAAAAATTCATTACACTTTGACATACTTGCATGTCCCAAAATCTCGAGTAATAATCGAGTAGGAAAAAAGCTATGGGAAAGTACCGACATTTTCGTGGAATTCGAGGCAAATATAATGTATGTAAATTTATTTGCTGGGAATTTCTGGGTTTAATCCATTTATGCATTTATCTATGGTATCATATTTACTGTTTGTGACTTATTAAAAAGTTGAATGGTTAGTCCACTTAAAAGTCCCTAACATTAAGGTTGACACTAGACCTATATTAACCTATAGATTTCCAACAAATTTGTTAGTGAATTATTTCTGCAGTTTCTGTAGAAAACAAATGACGACATGGACAAAAATTTAACTCAAGGCGTTCACTGTGACGACCAGCAGTTATATAACGTTAAACTATTTAGCTATCGCCCCACGCTTTGTGAGCATTGGACCATGGGCCTTAACGGTAAGATGGCGTGAATGATTACGGCCTTAGTTATTGATTGCAGTACTGTATACCAACCTAACTTGGTACCTGTACATCAGTTACTCATTGTGTACTGGTAGGACGTAGCGCTAGCAAGTAAAAGTACATGTAACCAAATCCAGTTTGGTGCAAACTGATCTTATTCTACCACACAATGAAGGCCTTGTCAAAAATACAGCGAACTGAAGGTTGAGGAAGAACTGGTTGGGCGTAGCGTTATTGTACCGCGTCTTTTCAATCTCATCACTTAAAAATGCGGAATACAAACGGTTTGCTTTTGCATTTTCAGTAAGTACTAAGTTCTTAATCTTCGTAACGCTTCCGGTTTGCTGTTTATTTTAAAAGGCTTTTAAATCTTGCAAAACAGAGTCGTTTTCTTTGACAGGCACTATAGTTATGTCAAGGATAAGATAATAGGATCATACAACACTTATCCTATTTATGTTGATATTATTTACAATATTTTTTAAGACAGCGGTGTGCCTTAATTAAAATAATAAAGTACGATAATTAAACAACACTACAGCTACTATAATATCTCATTAATTATAATAAAAATAATGTGTAATAATAGTACGCCTGCTTGTAAGCTATATAGAAAATATTGATATTTATGACTTTGTATTATATTACTTGAAATAAACTATTCTTATTTAAAATAAAACTATTATTACTTAGATCTGAGCGTGACGAGAACAGTTATTCAATCGTTGTATTTCGATATCCTTGTAACTTGTTCGTATGGTCCGAAAGTCATCATCGTCTTATTACTCTTACTCCACCTATACGACGATAAAATGTTTATCGTTGGGTTAAAACATACATATTGGGTTTGTCGTTAGTTTTATTCGCCTTCCTGATTCTACGCCAACCCTTTATCGACTCTAGCAGAATTTAAATTTCGACATTGCGTGCATATGTTAGTTGACATACTAGGTAAATATAATATGTAAATAAATAACCTATTTGTGTAAATAATTATTTGCCTATTGCCATTATTATAGTCCTTTTTATTCTGTGTATGAAATTTGTATTATGTGTCACGTGGTCAAAACAGAAAGTTAACGTATGAGATATCATTGAGAAGAAGAAAACATAGTCCAGACTAGGATATCGTTATCATGGAAATGACTTTGAGAGAATGCAAATGACAAGCAAAGTACAGTGACTGTGCTACCAGTCGGCTCATAAAGTCACCCTAACTTTGTTGGTTCCAAAGGATGCTACAGTAAATATAAGCTCTATGATGTACTGACCTTTAAAAAGATCTACTTAATACATAATCATCAAAAGCGATCTGCTAGCAAGTTTTTTCTCGTGTCTATACATGTCTACGCATGAAAAAGCTTTCTTATGTAAATTAATGGCAGGAAAATACAAAGACATAACTTATAGAGTATTTATTGATGTTAATAGTAAAATTATACAGATTTTTAGTGGAATACCTGCATAATTGTAGGCATTTACGTCAGTTTGTTTTATTGATTTTAAATTATTACTTTATAGCTCGGCCTAAATACATACCTACATTTTTGAGAAGCTATTTATTAATGACAGAGATTGACGAGCGTTTTTATTTTAAAATGCGTACCAATCTGTCAGGTTTATTGGGTGGAGTTCCTTATACATGTTACCATTAAAAAACAATGTCCTTAGATGCGACATTAACAATTTTGTACTTGTAATATCATTTATCACAAATAATAATAAAGTCTTACTAGAGAAGAATTGAATTATAGAAACATCTATGGATGGTAAACATTTTAATTTGTGTAAAACTAAAATTAATCAAGCAAATATGATTTATTATTCACAAAAGTAAGTGACACTATTCATAACATTCATAGGATCCATTTGATGTATAATATGGGATTGCTACATTCATTCGCTCTGACATGACATCTCTATGGTATATTTTTTACGACAAAACTTATTTCATCCCCACTGGATTTCATTACAACGAGAACTGTTTATGTAGTTAAGCTGGTAATAAGATAAGCTTACGTTTCCGACAGTTATTTAACTTGTAGGAACACTATGTGAAAAGTTTTCGAGGTGCAAATGTAGTTAAAATTACAGAAGGTGTGCATAGCGCTGTGCGAGGATAGCACATTTTATTTGAGCAGAGAGCCCAGTTAAAAGGAATAGCAAATTGCATAAGCAATTTCATTTAAAGTGAAACCACATACCGCAGACGCGATAGTTTCCGGCTCTAGCACGAGAAAATGTAAGCAAATATTTATAATATTTATTCGCAAGAAAATCTTTGAAACTTGATTTCCGCAAAGATTAAAATGCCGAAAATTGAGTATACTAAGATGTATAAGTCTCTTGTGATATAATAATACCTCCGTCGCCGCATCATCGTCTTCTGCCGTGCACTCGTCAAACGGAAGATATTCTAAACAAACACGGTCGAGGCGAAAGGCGATTTGCACGTTCACACCATAATTGTTATGAAAGTTAATACTTGATTTGATCACTTACAAATCGTACAACGTTTGCTCGATGGAGTTGGCGTAACTGCGTCGTGTGTAGCTATTTATGAACTTTATCAAAGCATTATCGCTCGACTTTACATTCCAAGTATTGGATAACGTAACGTATAATATTATTACGTAGGTATATGTAATTCAGAATACACAGGGCGTTCGATTGTGAACGTTGTGTAACTATATACTGTGAGTAAATCAGGTCAACGATTGACAAATTTACGTAACAAAATAAAATTCCATATAAATAGCACGTGTCGTCGTTTCTACTGGTGAGGCTGCGGTCAAACGCTTTCTAATATTCTGTAAAATAAAAATGTATTGCTTCCAAAAAACAGTAATGACTATTTAGTTACAAAGTGATTTTATTTTAGGCCATTTTTGGGTAAACATTGTAATAAAGTACTTAACGAGGTCGTAAGAAGTGCAAATTTATGTTTTATTTTAATTAGTCTCATGATTCCATTGTATTTATTTTGTAGGAACTCTAAGAAGTATATTTTATTTTATACGCAGGTAGACTAATATGAATATAATTTTAAAAAGCTTAGCAGCTTATATTGTACGACGGCAAAGCTTAATACATGAAAAACAATAAAGGCGAATAAGTAGGTAATCACATTTTAAAATTGTTTAATTTTATAACCATACCCAAAAAGAAACCTAAGTGAGATTGTCTATTACTCTGTTACTTATTTATAAGTATTTAACGGGACTTAATCGCGATAAAAACATGTATAAATTTATTTATATATATATAAATATGTGTTCAAGTCGCGAAAGTCTTAAAGTTACTCTGTTACTTCTTCACCACTACATCGATTTTAATGGAATTTTTCCTAAAATTATTATATGGCCCGGACCATAGAGATACAAAAATACTATTCTTTTCTGTGGCACAGACTATGATCAGAAAGAAATATTTATTCCTTTTTGATATGTGTGTTTTTGGAAATCGGAGTATAACCGGTGTTTTTATTTGTGATATCGACGAAGTTGCTGCAGGGAGTAATTTCAATATATTTCTGGACCCGACTCAATCTAAATCAAATCAATGCGTATACTTATTAATAAACAGTTTTTAATCCTATTGAACTATGCAGTTCCCACACATAAATATTTAGTGAATGACTGGCAACAACAGAGGTGTAGGATGTAGATGAGTATCTCAAGCCTCTCAAGGTGAGCCTCAAATCATCCAGTAACTATGTGAACCTATAAACAATAGCTGGGTAATGATCTTCAGAAACATCTAACACGGTTTATCTCTTGCAATAGGTGCGTACTAAATTTTAACCTCCACATTCTGTTGTTAAAAGAAAATAAGACAGTTTTTTAAAGTGTTTTATGAAGGAACATGCACGATGCCCACTTGATGTTAAGCGGTAACCTCTGCCTATAACATATACATTACGTCACAAGCGAAGAACTGCACGGCGCAAGTCACCCTAAGATATACAGTTGTAAAGTTTCATGTGCCTGTCATTTTACTGGGTCTCAAGGACTGCAGCCGAAACGCATTGTCTGGTGCTTGGCGACATACTTTCTACTTGAAGGTGGTAGCTAGCCAGGCGACCATTCTCAAATCGCTTCACCGAGCGATGAAGCTCAAGCCGGCGGCGGTGGGGATCGAATCTGGGATCTGCGGCACGGCAATCCAAAGCTATTACCAATCGGCTATCACTGCTTTCAAAATGTGATCATTATATTGGTACCACCGCTTTCTGGTTGCCAAAAATCAATGCTAACATTCCTATGTTCCGTTTGGAAGGATAGATATTTTATGGTTATGTTTGCGGAAATTCTATGCCTTCACAGTTGTACATTCTAACAAAAATATACTCGTAACTCCTAGAGCTACGTATGTTTCGGGAGCGGTATGTAAGTAGATTTTATTCGCTGTGGGCATGTGAGCTGCAAAACCTGTTTGAACACGTATACTAAATAAGACTATGTAGGTTGACAAAATGCGTTATTATTCAACTGTTTTTATACAAAAACAGTGAAGTAGCTAGTCTGTTATGATCCTTTCACTGTGGGGATGTGCATACGTAACAAATATGGCGATTAACCCGAGATAAAATGAATCATATGTATATTTCTTAATATGATTACAAACACTATCGAAAATGCATTAGAAATAAACGATTTATAGTTTAATATAATATCGATTTAAATTATCGATGTATTTTTACGAATTCATATCTCTAATACACGAAAACTTGCAAATTACATGGTGAAATCTGGCATGTACCGTGAAGATTGTGTCGACAACGCAAAATGTTTCCAAATTATGTAGTGACAAACGTTTCCCTATCTCTTTCTACTTAAGACATTATTACTGAGTTAAAAAAGATAAAGTGTACTTTATCTTATGTAAAGAACAATATCCATAGACTCCATAGTTCCTATCCATAGATTTCATAGATATGACTATCGCGATCTAAGCGAAAATCACCGTGCACCGTCCTTTATGAGTTATGACGGCACAAAGTTTTGGTTCGAAAGAGTATGTTCCGTTGATCAAGTGGTTTAGGTATTCGGCGCGAAATTTTACGATACGGGTTCGATTCCCGCCTGGGCCAAAAATATTGTTCAACAATAATTTGTCGTTCGAGGCCTAATGAATATTATACCAAAATTCATCAAAATCCTTTCAGTACCTAATAAAAAATATTACTTAATAAATGTATTTTTTACATTACCAACACACAGATAAGCTTTCGTATTTATAACATTAGCGGAAAGATGAAACTTAAGGTACGCCTAGCCACACCTGTAGTATGAAACAGGATATTTTGCAACGTAATATAAAAGATAGAAAGGAAGTAAACCGTTACTTCTGATGGATTCATTCACATCGACAATAAACACGCAGGTATCAAGTTACTGGGAGCGTATGAACTTGATCCTATATAGGACAGCGTAGAGCTATTGTTACGTAGAAAGTGACTTATACCTAATCTGTGTGTATAGTGAGTAGCGGATTTACATAAATATAAACAAGATCATACTTTATTACTGCAGATAACCTTTGCGTTAAATTATAACTTCTAACTTCTTGGGTTTTTTACCGACTACCAGATTAGAATAACGTTTGTTATATGATTTCAACCTCACGTTTTATCCCATTCATCCATAGCTATCGACGGCAGTTGCCGTAGCGTAATGTTAGGTGCTTGGCGACAGGTTTACAATTTCATATATTATAATAATATCAAGAAAGCTAGGCTAATCATGTTTCGAGCTGTATTTCAGTAACGTAATCTACACCCGAATCATATTGGGACAATAACAGAAAAAGACGGAAATTACAAAATACGATAGAAAAAATTTAAGTCATGTGCGGGATTCGAAAGAACGATAGGAAAGATTTGAGTTATGACGTCATGTCATGTTAGTTCAATTGGTTAGAGAGCATGGGTATGCTCTCTAACCAATTGAGCTAACATGCCTTTATCCGGGGTCGGCTAAAGGGTTGGATGGACGCGGGTTCGAATCCCGCACATGACTTAATTTTTTTTTCTATCGCATATTTGTAACTTACGATGACGAGACACAAGCCTGTCCATCGACAGCCACGGGCCACGACCACTCTGCCAAGAGTGCCCGACTAAGAAGAAGAAGATGAGATTTGTAATTTTGTAATGTAACCCGCATAGCAGGCGTTATTGCAAACATAACATAATGCTTATCTTAATTTGTATTATTATAAAAAAAACATCGTATTTTTACAAATTATTGAAGTACAAAATTGTATGCCCCGGCGGGAATCGAACCCGCGTCCTCCGATTTCGCGCCGGATGCCTAAACCACTCGGCTAAACTGCTTTGTGCTCCAGTAATATGTAAACGTGGTTTCGCTCAGAACGCGATAGTATTTGTTAATCATATTTAGACACATCGTATTGTCAACGTAAAAATTTTGTCGTATTCGGTAATGTAAAATTGTTACCGTCTTTAAGGGTGAACTGGCCGGGCCGTTCTCCATACAAACGCCGTAAGGTGATCACTGCCTTATTTGCTAAAATCTTTCAACTTAATTATCTTTTGAAAAAGATAATTAAGTTGAAAGTTATGAGCCTTGAAAATGTTATATGAAAATGTTTCGAAGCTCATAACTCTCAAGTTAATTATCTTATTAAAATTTCGGCATCATACAAGCCTAGGTAATGATGAGATCAATCGGTATTATACTTTGTTTTGGACCTAAATCCGCAAATAAGGTAGTGATCACCCTACGGCGTTTGTATGGAGAAGCGACCGGCCAGTTCAACCTTAAGAAGCCAGTGGATTCTTCAACTAAATAACCTTAAGATAACAATTTTACCATTGTATTATAATAATCGTTTCGTATTCTAAAATCTTTCATGCAATATTTATGGCATAACCACCAACATTTACGATATTCAAGTGGTCTATCGACCCGTGGCGACAAATCCGGTAATTTCCCAAACGGTCTGTGTCGCCAGCCATTGGCCAGTTTCCTAATGCCAACGTTGGAGCGGATGTCACGGTTGGCCATTGTTTGGTCCCCACCGCACGATGCCCAGCTGGCTTTCCACCGTTAGCTGTGTTTATTTGGCGTTGATCGATCGAACACATGACTGGACCTAGGATTAATGTTTACTGTTTTCCGCTTGAGGACTGCCAATTTATCATATTTTTATAGTTTTGTTAGTACGTTGGTGCCACGTGCCACACATAGAGTGATTCAATAGAAAGGTTAATATGTATAATAACATCCATTAAATATCCAAAAGAGGTTTCTAATGTGATGTCGTAAATAGTTTCATTTTTTTCTCTTACATTGCAAACGCAGGCAAACGAGATTTATCAAAATAATGTACTAAGTATTGTACACATTGAAAAGGTCTACAGAAAACTCCGCTATGGTATATGTCTATCTCATATGGATATCCCACAATAACATTTTTTTTGTCATTTATTTTTTACGACAAATAATGGCTAATTTTCGAAGCGATGTTAACCAATACAGCATTAATCCTTATCTAATTAAATACCTAAAATACATTGTTGATTTAATTTAGATCTATATAGTTCTTTACAGCATATGATTTAAATTAATATTTTCGAAGATATTACAGATTTCAAAATTGCGGGACGTAGCGTTCTCGGCGGTTCCGGCCGGCGGCGTACCGGAGAAGATATATTGATTCCCCGAATCCCTCTGATACCATCGGATTTACCCTTCCAATTTAAACGTTTACAGTTTCCGGTAAAGACATCTTTTGCAATTACTATTAATAAATCGCAGGGTCAAACCTTCAACACTTGCACATCGCATATAACCTACCATGGCATATATATATATATACTTTAAGAATCTACAATTTTTGAGAAATTTACTTAACGGTCAAATTCTACAAAAAAAAATACCGTTTTTATACGACTGCCCATAAAAAAGAGTGCATGTATGTTTGTGAGTTTCTTAATTCCACCATAATTTCTAAACGGCATAACCGATTTTAATTTACCTATGAAATATCGTTAGTTTTGTGTTTATAGCGCACATGGTCACTAGATACATAAAAAAAAACAATCTGATTTATTGTAGACACCATATTGTTAGATACATTTTTTTCTTCCGAAACCCATCGAGAGTGGTATCAAAATGAAGGGTTTTAAGCAACTATCCCATATATAACTTGCAGTTTTAATTCTGATATCTCACACTGCGATCCCCAAGCCACCTGCCAAGCGTGGGGATTATGGCAAACCCCACCGTATGGTCTGTGTTCAGCAGTGGACTATCCGGCCAATGGCCAATGTCAATGACTATATCATCAAGATAGGAAAATAGGTACTTTTCAGTTTATGGAGTGTAACTCAAAATTATCTTGAACGATTTTGATGAAATTTAAATAGGACCACACGGCAAGCATCACTTTTCAAATAAAAAAAAACATCATGCAATTGGTTCACCCAGTCAAAAGTTCTGAGGTAACAAACATAAAAAAAACGCATTGAGTATCTCCTCCCTTTTTGAAGTCCGTAGAAAAGATATATTAAACGTCATCAAAGCCTTGATTCGATACATAGTATTTTTGTCCTTTTCCCTAAGAAGGATAGAGTCAAGTGTTTAAAATACCGATCACACACACGTTATAGGAGTAAACATATGATGATGAATGTTATAAGCAAAGAGGTATTTCTTTAAAGAGGCTAATGCTGGTAGTTTTTTTAGAAATCTCATTTTATATGCAAATAAGTTAAATTGCATTTGGATTTGACATCATATAAATGTTTAAAATGTCAACGACTTTTACGGAATTTAATGTGTGTTGTGACTTAGGGTATCGTTGTAGGTAAAGGCGGAACACTTAAAGCATCACTCGCGTGTCTGCCAGTCTGTCGATATGTCACAGTTTATTTTCTACGAATCTATTAAAAGGAAAAGGTAGAAATTGGGTATAAAAGATAAATAGGTATTTCATTTACGAAGAAGATATGTTAAGAAAACAGATTTTAAAAGCATAGGGGAAAAACTTGTAAGAAAACCTTGTGTATTGCTTTCAGTAACTTGCAAGAAATTTTTACGAGGCCTAAGAAAATATTTGGTTTATCATTTAAAAATATCAAGTTTTACCAGGTTTATTAGATGGTAGGCCACTTGGTGTGTACCACCGCAGTTTCAGATATTCTATCTCAATGTAATAGCATACAACTCAGTTTTTTGTGTATATTTTAATGTACCTATGTATGATATAATGTTAATAAAAATAAATGGAAAGTAAAATGTAACAAAAACATTTTTACTTTTTAAAGTCACAGCGAATCCTTTTTTGCAGACCGTACCTAAGGGTTACTGCGACGTGATCGACGCGAGGTGCAAACTTAGGTTGGTCGAGTTGTATAGTGTGCAAACTGTACCTACTCGACAAACGACTGTCTCGGAGTGACGGTGAAGTTTTTTGCTGAGCGGTGTACAGTACTACTAGGCAGCTGCGCTAACCATCAAGCGATTGACTGGTCAATCTTGGCACTTCATATTACAAGAATTAAAATTTTTACAAAAGAAAACCGACTTCACACATAAAATAAGGATTATTAAGGATAACTCAAACACTACTCGTCAGATCTCACTTAAATTTCTATGGGACCACACGACAAGCATCAGCTTTCGGATATAAAAAAATCATCAACATGAGTACGCTCTGTAATGAGTTATGAGGTAACACACCAAAAAAATACATTCTAATGGAGAACCTCCTAATGTTTTGAAGACGGTTAAAAGAAAATCCTTTTCTTATCTCAAAAACATCAAATATTACGGAAAAAAGAGCCTACATTTTTTCTCCTAATTTCTAAGTTAACACGAAAATCAATAGAATTAAACATAAAAGTTTTCGGTACTTCATTGATATATATTAGGTCCTTACATATGAAATTGGCGTTTTGTATGGGAGGAACAAAAAGTCGAATATTTTTTAATATAATATATTTAATTAATCAAAGTATGAACCATTATTTTCTATGCACTTTTGCCATCTCATAGGTAGTTCATTGATCCCTTTACTAAAAAAACCAGTCGGACGGGAATCAATAAAATCTTTGAAGGCGATTTGGACTGCCCCATCGGAGTTGAATTTTTTCCCTTGCAAGAAGTTATCCAAATTTCGAAAAAAATGGTAATCTGTTGGAGCAAGGTCCGGGGAGTACGGAGGATGTCTTAGACTTTCCAATTGAAGCTCTTCTAATTTAGTAGCCGTCTGTAGCGCAGTGTGTGGTCTAGCGTTGTCGTGAAGCAGCAGTGGCGTGGAGCGATTGACCAGCCTAGGTTGTTTAGCCGCTAGCTTTTCCATCATGGTTTGCAATTCCTGACAATGGACATCAGCCGTAATAGTCTGGCCAGATTTGAAAAAACTGTAATGAACAATACCGGCACTAGTCCACCAAACGCTTACAAGTAACTTTTTTGGGGTTAATTTTCGCATAAAGGATTTGGCTGGCTGGCCAGGATCTAACCATTGCGCTGAGCGCTTCCGATTATCGTAAAGAACCCATTTTTCATCACAGGTAATGATTCGGTTTAAAATACCTTCATTATTGTGCCGGTTTAGTAATGTAACGCAGCAGTCGACGCGCGTTTGCCGGTTTGTTTCAGTCAATTCGTGAGGTACCCACCTTTCAAGCTTTTTAATCTTCCCAATTTGCTTCAAGTGAATTAAAACAGTTTTATCACTAACATTGCAGCCTGCAGCTAACTCAGACGTGGTTTGCGATGGATCCGCTTCCACAATAGCCTTCAACTCTTCATTATCAACTTGAGTCTCAGGCCGTCCACGGGGCTTGTTCTGCAGGTCGAAATTTCCAGAACGAAAACGTTGGAACCAAAAACGAACTGTGTTTTCTTTTGCAACACGACCGCCATACACATCATTCACCCTTCGAGTTGTTTCCGCAGCACTAGTGCGACGGCGGATCTCGTACTCGTAAATAATGCGATATTTAAGGTTTTCCATTTTGTAAAATGAGTGACGCAAACAGAAAAAAACAGAAGAAAAAATACAAATGAATGACGATCATCGAAGCACAAATACATGAGTCTATAGCTGTACAAATTTGAATTTGGAATACCTTACCAAAGAGGAGAAATTCGTGATTAAAGTGGCCAGTACGAAAAACGCCAATTTCATATGTAAGGACCTAATATTAGAATCTCTTCTACGCCCAAGTCCGTCCCGCACTTTACCGTTTTTTTTATTAAAATTCACATAGGTTGCAGATTTAAGAGATTAAGGCTACGAAACAAAATGATTGCAAATTAGTTCGTCAGATATTATAAATCATTTCTATATATATAGTTGGAGTGTCATAGTTCACGTCCTGCTTGACACTGCTCAGCGCTCGTAACTCCGTGACGTTCGTTCTTATATCTCATTCACGCAGTAATTTCATTTGTTACAGTACCCTTTTGTGTTTAGGCGTAAAGGGTACTAACTATTTCATAATCTTTTATATGCTCCAAAAATGTTAGGCAGTGCTTCGCAATTCTTCCTCCTAGGGAAACATTGTCAATATTGTGAGATGAGCAGGATCCCCATAGTCTCCGATGTAATAAGTCATGCAGGATTTCACTACCTAACTATGTGTTGGCAATGGCATATTATCATTGCCTAAAAGTTAAATATAACGCTACGTATACAGTGAGTTACATATACGTCTGTTTTGTCGTCACAATAGGCTAATTACATGCCTTGCCCATTTACCCAAATACATTACAATCGTGTATTGTCATTTGTAACAAGTCGACCAAATAGATTAGAGTATTGTTTCATCCGCACCCTGTCTGGTAAACTATAGGCAGGTATGTAATCAATAGCTTTTGTCCGCACCTTCGCCCGGGTTGACCTCAGAACACAAACTTTTTGTATGACTTTGCTTACTTACTGGCATGTGAAATAAAAGTACCTTAACATGTAGTGTTTACCAAAAATGCTTCTAATACGTGAATGAAAGTTTTTATTTTCATTTCACGATTTGAATAACTTCCTGTTATTGTAGAGTAAAGCAGTTTTTTTGTGTTGTATAGCCAAAAACACTATCTTACTAATAAAGTTTGAATAATAATTAATAACAACCGGATATATACAAGCTTCAAACTAAACCTTTCGACAGTCAAAGGACAATTACGACCCTCAGGACAGGCAAACATGGGGTCAAAAATAAAAAAAAACTTTAAATGGAATAAAACCTTTCGTTTGTCCGAAATGCGCGAAAATTAGAAAAAATAATATTTAATAGATGGTCGTAATTGTCCATATTTTAAATTGTTAATTGGTAAGAATTTAATTGGTTTGAGCAAAAGTTAGCTGTGAAAGTTCGTTATCTTTAACGAGGAGTTACAAAAAATAACTATACAAAGGCTCCTTTTCATTGATAGCTGACTTTTTAACTATATTAGGCCGTTGATTGGTATTTCTGCCGAGACTTAAGTAGTACTTTCCTTTTGTGAGGAAACAAATATAAAAACATCAACAATATTTTACAGATCCAATTTTAATTAAATTATTAATTAAAATGATTAGGCAGCAAGCGGACTTAGTTTTTTTTTTCGACTTTAGTAAAAAGAAATTGCTTTTGAAATATTATATATACCTACGTATACTCAAGGTCGGCTATGGATAGGCTCGGGAAAATATAGCGAAACAGGAACATCACAAAAGCCACAAAAATGCGACTTGTTAGGGCATTAGTGTTGTGTTGTGTGTTTTTTGTGGCCTATATTTCTTTACGGTGCTGAGACATGGACGCTTAGAGAAACTGAGAAAAAAAAAGTAGACGCTCTGGAAATGTGGGGTTGGAGAAAAATGCTTAACATATCATGGACTCAACATTGAACCAACATTTCCATACTTGACGAATTCAATGTCATACAACGCCTTTCTTCCATCGTACAGAGTCGAATTCTCAGTTTATTTGGACATGTTTCGCGGCAAGGAGCCATGTCTGTGGAACGGCTTGTAGTGCAGGGAAAAGTGGATGGCAAAAGAGCTCGCGGCAGATCACCCATGCGTTGGACGGACCAAGTGAAGGCTGCTCTAGATTCTTCACTCCACGAGTGTACCAGGAAGACAGCGGTGCGAGAGGAATGGCGACGGATTGTGAGGCGTGTCACCAGTCCTGATGTGACGACCACGACCACTCTGTCAAGAGTGTAGCGACTAAGAAGAAGAACGTATACTCAAGTAATCTGTGTAATTTCAATTAAAACACTTAGCTAGCCCTCATAGAACAATTTAAATCACACAACACACTTATATTAATTAAAATAAATCTAGCCAAGTGTAAGTCGAACTCGCACACCGAGGGTAGGTGAGAGAGTATATCAGAAAAACCTACCCTCCTGTTACATTAAGGTGAAAACTAACTTAATTTCGGGAAATTAAAAATTTTAACACGTTTCTAAGGCTTTCAGCAAGGTTTCGTGTACATTGTCCATGATTACGGAATTGGCGAGTTTAAAATTACTTTCCTCGTATTATCTTCAACAGTTATTGGACACCAATGCACGTGATTTTAAAAACTATTGAATTTTTTCAATTACCCGTGACAAATGGTGATAAATTAAATAAGTATTGCAGAAATGTATCAGATATTGTAAAAAAATCCTCACCGAATCTCATATTTTACGCGATCAAATACAATTGATAAATGATTGAACAAAATAGGCAAATAAATATTAAAACTTTAAATTTCCCAGCAAAGACAGTCAGCTTCCGCCATAAAGTAAAAATAAATAAACAGTATAAATGTTTTATTTTCATTTGAAATTAAATTAGATTTTTTTATATATGGCCTCCTTAATATATTCTTAAAATCAACTATACATCCTTTATATCTTTATTATTAGGTTTAGAAAGTTGTTCAATCCGCCACACTTAGCAAAATAATTTCAAACCGGAAATCCTTATTAAAACTATTTAAAATAACATTGATAAACTGCCGAAGGATGGAAACGTTAATTGACACCAATGAGGTAACATTATGGCCGGACGACAGAGAGTGCAATCAAAACATAACACTTTATAAACGGAGGTGTGTGTTCATGTGTTTAGACTCATCGATCCTAGTGCTAGTTAATTATGTGATCTATTGAGTTGCTAAGGTCAAAAAGGTTTAATAATAAAAATTATCCTACTCTTATCCCCCTCAAAAGAAATCGGTAAAATACGACCTCTCTGATGATAACACAACTTAACAAAGTCATATCTGTATAAATATTTGCCTCTGGATTTATGGCTGGCTGCCTGCCTGACTATTTCATCCAAATTGCTCCCGTTTGTAGTAGGTATAATCGCTACCTCCCAGATAATAACCATCATAATATTGAAGAAGACTTGTAACATAATGAATGTTGATTTGAATATAACCTGCGCTAAAAATATGTTTCTAGTAATAGATCGATCTACAAAAATTCAAAACAGAAAGTCTTCACTCAATGATTTAACGGCATCAAATTGCATTAGGAAGTTGTTAATTACCTACACAATATTATGAGTTTCGCTATAATCGGGCATTTGGAATGCAAAAATCTATTAGCTTAAAAATTATTCGTAATTAAATAAATGTTACACGATGATTAATTAATCTGTTATAAATTATATAATAAATATATTTCGAAATGTTAATTTACCTACTTATGTAATGAAATCCATATGAATGCTTAATTGAAATTTACATTACATTATTTTCCTAGATAGTTTATATGACGCTTCATGCATTTGTGTACCAAAAGTAGATTTGTAATTTTGTAACACTTCATGCACTCTAGCCTAAAAAAAATATTCGTAGTGTATGCATCAACGGTATTAAGTTTAACACGTAGAAATATATCTCTACATATATATATATGTACAGATAAGACAATAGGTTTGGCTACAGCAATCTTGTTACGATTTGACCAACTTTCAACGTTCCGTTTGAAGCACGCGTAGCGTAGTTTGCTTATTTGTTCTGCTAAGTTAAGCAACGTCCGCCGCGGTCATGACTTGGATGGGTGACCGCTAGTGGCATTACTACTGAGCACTTCCGTGCTTCGGAGGGTACGTTAAGTCTTTGATCCCGCATGTTTTTTGAAGATGGCAGTCTTGCGAATGCCCCACCCTCACGTGGAAAATCTGTCGCCTAACGGTGTGTTCCGGTAGCTGTCCTTGAGTAATTCTAGATTAGCCTGAACAACACCTTCGACCGCATCATTAGGTGAGATAGTGGTCAAAGGCTAGGTATAAAAAGAAACAGATAATCTGGTCAAATCGTCCAATTCATCTCGCAATGCTATTGCGAAACAGCGTGGACGGTCATTGGGCTAAATAATTACGTAATTATGCTCGTAAACAGTTAATTATGATAATGAGGTCCACAAACACGTTGTCAATAATTTATCGATATTTGCATTGGAATTCGCGGCATCCGTGCGTACCTAGTTCGGTTTTATATTTTAGCTCCATTAATAAACAGTTGACTATACTGCGATGTAACAAAGTTACTACAACACTTTAGTACCAAATACCATAAAGGGGTATTTTGTACAATATTTGGTAATATTTGGTTTTTGCATAATATTTGGTAATTATTATAATATATATAAGTACCAGCAAATATATTAAATTCTTACTTTAACACGGTTTATATTAAATACTCGGTCTACCTCCATATTACAGCTCCTGTGAAAATTGAACGAGCGTCTTTTTTACATTATGTAGGTATGCATTATTTTATAAAAATATGACGTTTACGCACGTATAGTACCACCAACTTAACTGTGCAGTTCTCGAGGCTCTACTGGTGAAGGAAATCAACTACAAACTGTCACAATGTGAAGGAATGTTGTAGTTCTTTTTTTTGCCGCCTGAACAGATAAGTTGGTGGGACTATACAAGGTTATACCAGAGTTTCTCCGTAATTTTTATAAAGTGGTATTATCTCTTTTAAAAAATTTAACATTGTAGGATAATAAAGAAATAGTTCTAAAAAAAGTGTCGTCAATATAATTTTGATCTGAGTCACTCAAAGGATAATGATTTTTTTAGAACAGTTTCTGTATTATCCTAGTCATTTATTTGTATACATTATTCGTGAAAAAAATATTTTGAGATTAACGATGGTAGTCATAATTAACAAAATATTGAGTATACCTTTTGGCTTGATAACAAAATATATTATAAATTTGTTCAAACTACTTAGAATGTCACCGCCCATCTCTATCCGTGGGTGTCGTAATAAGCGACTAAAGGTAACACACTAGAAGGTGGGCAGCAGCGATTTCTGAGGTATATATATATATACCTGATCTATATCTCGATATCTCACATTGCGATCCCCAAGACGCCTGCCAAACGTCGGGATTATGGTAAGCCCCTCCATAATGGGGCATGCTGTCTTCAGTAGTACACAATCCGGATGATACTGTACTTTTCCTATGATAACGAAATTTTGGTGTGACCCCAATATTTCCGATTAATACAAAAATCACTTAACAAATATGTATATTCGGTAACTGGAAATCCGTTAAAGTGCAAAGATAAAAACGATAAAACTTCAAACTTATAAATATATAAATGTTTTAAGGTAAGGGAATAAGTCACATTAAAAACAAGTTTTATCAGATGTTTCGAAAGTTGAACCAATGCAGTTTTTAACTTGTTCTGGACAGGTGCTATATCTACTTTTGGTACACTTTCAACTTTGCTAATGTAAATTGCAGGAAATCGGTATTTACACGGAAATTGCCTAAGACGTGTTATACGAGTACGTTAATACCTATATATACGTATGAGAAGATCATATTACTTTCATTTTATTTCAAGATTTCTTTCTTTTAAGTTATTATCACGTCTGTGGAGGGATATTCAACAATTCGACCACTTTTATGAACTGGTCGGTCACTTCTCCATATAAACGTCGTAGGGTGATCACTACCTTATTTGAGATTTAATATAGAAACTGGATGGTAAGTACATCATTGTGCCCATGACGGCGAATTTTCTACTTGGGGGTTATAATATGCGAGACTGGCATTCGCCAAATGCCCTACCATCATGTAGTGAAGCTCAAAATAGGTGAAGTGACCTTCTGCGCAGGATATTCATTGCCACTGGGCCATCTGCTTCAAAATGATCTTTAGATAATGTGAACGAAAGTAGTATTAGTATTGTTATTATAGTATTATTATTATTATTACTATAGTATTTTTTACAAATGGGATTAAAAGTGGCTAATGGATATTTTACACGTAAAGAAGTGAAGTTAACGTTCGCCACATCCAAAATGTATATCCGAATCGCTCTGGTAAAATGATAGTGACCTGCACGCTTACTCTCTGGGGATATCTGAATGTTATACGTATATATATGTCATTAGGAATATATAAAAACATACGAGCATTCTATCGGTTTGAAGGTTGTTTTGCTTGTATATCCAAAAGAGAAGGTGTCGTATGGTGTATTGTTGTTGGTAGTAGCAGCTGATATAGAGATCATTATATATCTTACAAAAGCGTGCCATTCGCATTTTTATGTAACTACATATTATAGATGGTGAGTATGGAAGAGGATGACTATAGGACATAAGTTGCCGAAGACAGAAAACAGATTTCAGAAAGAATGATTGTGTTGGTGAGCGCAGAGAAGATGTGAGATGATAAAATAGATTCAAAGAAAAGTATCATATTTAATCTATTAATATAGGACAAAGATTCCCTGATAGCTATACCCTGGGAGTCGTTGAGTCTATAGTGAACAGGTATATCTAAGACAAGCATGCTCCATCCTTGGCCACATTGTGAGAACGTTGTGAAATGCTTGTTTATGTGAAATAAAAACGGCAACAAAAATTGTATCTAGTGAGGGTGTTAGTACTAGGTTTCAAATTATATTTCAAACAAGTTACAAAATATTATCTGTGTAAGTATTCAGTGGACAGAGGATGCTTCTGGAAGCGGGACATCGGTGCGGTTGCCACCTGATATCGGGAGCAACCAGACACCCGAGAGAAATGAATGTAGGGTAACATTTATATAAAGATCGCATTCGGTTCATTGTTTTTTTAAAGAAAACTAACAATTCTACTAAATTAGGGTTGAAAAAAATAGGGTTGTTTAGTTTTCGTCATATCTGTTAAAATATAAGTCCTAATATAAAATAATCCTAAATTCCTAAGTCAATCGATTAGTATTATTAACTAATCCGAAAAAGGTTCCATATTCATCCCAAACTGAGTTGACAAGAAAGTATAGACAGTAAAGAAAAGACCCTTCTGTGTTTAATATGTCCAGCTACACTCGCGGCAACACAGGCGTAGCGGCTTTTTTACATTGTCGTTAAAATCATCCAATCGGAGGATAAAGTGGATCTGTTCCATATCTACTTATATATTACAAAAAATAAAATGTTTTGGATGGCCACACACAAGAACATTACTTAGGTATTGATAGTTTTGGAACCGGTTAAGTTAAGGATATTCATGGGCATAAGGCATTTATAACCAAATATACATCGCTTGAGTAAGAAACAGAAATTGTTTGTTAAATTGTTAGAAGAAATTCGATTTTGGTATGAGATGTCACAGGTAGCATGAATTCGGAACAATACAGTCCGTTACAATGAAAACATTTAAGACAGAAATTTATTTTCTATAGCCGGCCCATAGACTTATACATATTATATATATACATCAACATATTTGTGACAGATTCCTGTATACAAACTGTATCTACCTCAAATCTGTCATTCGTTTTCAAAATATGTGATAAAAAAATTAAGACTTTAGAAACAACAATTACATAAGTGCTTCAGTACCTAGTTCTAATGACTATATGGACTGCCACTCTGTTTGTCCACCGTTCGAATACTACCTGAAAAGCCTGAACTTTAAGGCGGTGATCTGCAAATACTCGCCTGGTTAGCCACTGGCAAGGCCAAATGAAAATCTGTCGCCGAGCACCTAACGATATGTTACAGCACTATTGGTTATCAAAATGCTTTCGTTGTAGTAGCTATAGTGTTGTATATAATTCGTAGTGGTAAAATGTATTTTAATGTACAAAAACAGTTAATTACAAAGTATGCTATTGAGATTTTTTGCTAATATACATATGTGCATATGAGACAAAAATATTTGATCAATGAGTTTATTTCAAATTACAAGTATCTATACCTATCTTGCGTCCCCATTTTGCTTACACTATAGACAATAAAAATAAAAATGGATTTATCTTTCTATGACAACATTATAATATTTACATACCAGAACCCATTGCCACAATTTTGAAAATAACAGTGTGTAACTAAGCACATCTGTTATTACAAGGTAAAAAAATAATTAAATACTTTGATGTGCTGCACCAAAAATTTTGCCAAATGCCTGTGTTCAAGTGGGATGATAAATAATGTACATTAATCGAAAATGAACGTTATTATACTAACAATAAAAATAGTGAAATAATTGATATTAAGCTCACAGAGCTAAATGGTCCCCTTGCACTTTTGCACCATTCAATTGTATTTTGAAAAAAATCGAGCAGGTACTTTTATAAAATGGGCATCTCGACACGATTGTAATATAAATATAACGGAACTGATTTTGTAATTATCTAAACCTGTCATATTATTATGTAATCAAATGTTAGCTTTCTTTGAAAATCAGCTTGTGATTATATTTGACAGTAAATCTGATTAATAAAGAAAAGTCAGTAGGTGTTATCCCTGGCAGTTTCTTCTAATAGTGTCGCGTAAGATTTGTTTTCTTTTACGTTGTTTTGTAAGGTAATTTCCATTCTGAGATTTTGCCGGCCATTAAACATTTGCGTTCCGTATTCTGGTCACAGTTATGTAATAGGAAAGTGATAGTAGTTCACACATGCCTTAGTTATTTTACTTATGCAAGTAAATATAATTTACGTGGGTTGAGTGCTTTCACTATATTCAAATATCATGTGTAGTTATCTAATGCGCATTCGCATATCTGTATTTAGTTTCTACCCACTTTTATGAGCTTTTATGTTTACGTATTGAATTTTATTAATTGAAATAGGAAGAAAACTGTTATGTCAGGCCTCATAGAATAAAACAATTTAAGCAAAGCAATAAATGAGATTAAATATTAATATAAATTATGTAATTTTAGGTAGCTCGATATAATTATGTTTTTAGATTAATTATTTAATCTTAATGTTTTTTCTATATTATTGTTGATTTCTGATGTTTGTGATTATGAATTTCAATTTGGTGTAAAACAAACCTAAGAATCAACATTTAAAGTTTGTATAATAATTTGCATGGTAATATCATATTATGTATTAATACTTCGATGATTATTAGCATGTTTACCACCTAGTATTGATAATTTAAGAGTTTAAAATATAGCCAACTAGTAGGTAGGTCTAAACTTTTTGCACTTGCACTGCAATACACACTTTCATTGTTGTTTGGTTTCAATGGTCGTTTGAGTGTCTGTGATGAGTCTAACAAAAACCTTACAATATCTGTTATCCGATCCACGAGTTTCTCTAATATTCGATTATAACCATTAACCCACATAGATTTAGGGCCTCATTTGGTTTGTCGAACTGGTCGAACGAAAAAGAGGGTGTGCGTGAGAAGCGGCCCTTACAAAAGAGTTCAACGCACGGTTTGTGTAAAGGCAGTCGTGCAAAACCATAGATTAGATTCAGGACGTGCATACAAGTCTCACTGCATTTCGTATGAGTCTATATTATTCGCAGTTTATGCAGAACACTACAAAAACTTTTTTATAATTGGTTTGCAAGTAGATTGTATACTGCTCAATACAATAAATTAAGTTGGTCTTTCTCAATTGAGTATAGCTTACATTAGCATTTAGAGATATTATTTATCTGTAGGTATGATAAAGTATCAACAGCTAAAACTTTTGAGAAATAAAATCACCACGACAAAAAAGGCTTCGCCAATGACGTGTCTCGCCCACATAATTAAGAATATATAGTAGATACAGCCGACAGGTATACGGATGTAGAAACACAATGCATGCAAATACACTCACTTATCGAGGGCAAATCGACCTCCGGAGACAATCTCGTCCCAACAGCGACAGCACTATCTAGGACACTGTACAAAACAAGGGAAAAGAAATCACAACACTTTCAGGTACCATTCACTGTACACAATGTAACGAAGCCTTGGCGCGGCTCAACTGTTCTTGAACAGATGTAAAGATCAGCGAGTCACTGCGTTACGTGTATCAATATTGGGAACATATGCGGAGGAATACACGACGAAAATGCATGTTTAAACGTTCTGAGGCAAAGCCTCGGTCGGACGCGAGCGCGACACGAATGTTAGTGGAGCTGCGCTGGCGCAGTCACCCGCGCCCACCTGCGTGACGTCAGCACGGTATTCAAAATGGCGGCGTGGAATTCGAGAGCCTACTTGTAGTGGTAGCAAAAGTGGCTGGTTAGTCACGTTGCGCTGGTGTTGACTACATTAACTCTACCTACACGATTTCTTGTGTACCTGTATAATTTATTTTAAATTTAGCTAGAGAGCCATAAAAGCCTTCGATTGATTCCTTTTGAATGCCTGCATTGTTGGCTGCATCCTCAAGTTGAAACATTTTTCTTGAGCACATAATATGTGTCGTCAATTATTGTTCACCGATAGCTGACCTATAACCAGCAAATTTAAGGCTTACCACTAAAATGTAATTATCTTAACGATGAGTGATAATAGTTTTTTATTTGTTAAGGTGCTATAAAGGTCCCTGAGCTAATAGCGCTCAAAGGCAATGGATTTCCGCACAGAAGGTGCATGGTTCGAATCCCGACGTGGGCTTGGGCTTTTCCTCATGTCTTTTTGTATTTACAAAAAGACATGAGGAGGTTAGCTAGCCAGGCGGACAATGTCCGCCTGGCTAGCTACCACTCAAGTGGAAAATCTGTCACCAAACATCTAAAGGTGTGTGCCGACGGCTAACCTTCAGGGTCAGTTCCTGTTCTATACGTCAAGCCTGCTTATCATCTTCGACTTCATAATTTCTAACCATTAGCTGATATTGTGCTCAAAGTTGGTATCTAATCTTCATAAAGGCAACAAGGGCCCTTACTTCCATAAAGAGGTAATGAGTAGTGAGGCAGACGTAATGAGAAAATTGAACTAGTTGACATGATAAAAAATTTAAGGTTAAAGCTAGATGTACAGTGTAACTGGAAGGCACATACAGATTATGTATGTAATAAAATAAACCGAATTTGTTTTTGCTCCTAGAACGCTTAGGAGATATACAAATCAAAAACTGATCTCACTGCCTATCACGGGTTTGTTGCAACAGTATTGAGATATGTTCTTATTTTGTGGGGTAATTGCAAAGATATTAATAAGGTTTTTATTGCTCAAAAATATCTGAGCTGTATGTAATGTCGGGCCACTGAGCTCCTGTAAACCTCTATTCAAGAGACTGAATTTACTATCACCGGGCGTGTATATTTTCCAAGTGTGTATTTTTCAAAGAGCATGAGGTTTTATTTAATTTCTTTAAGGATAAAAAAAGAGATCTTACTCTATTATGCCTGTTAATAAATCTGCCTTGTTTTCAAGTAATAGTAATATCATGTCTATGAGAGCATTTAATAAAATGCCCAGAGACAAACGACAATTGACACTAAGACAATTTAAATTACTTTTCTTTATGACAAAAATTTCTACAATGTATCCGAACTATGAAACAAACAATGGACATCTTAAAATATCTTAATATATATGTAATGTTTCTTTTAATTGTAATTTAATTTTCAATCCTACCGGACATTGTATTTTAATGAATGTGTATAAGGCTATATATATTGTATTGTATATATATTTTTTTATCTTCAGCAGTAATTAATTCAGTAATTAAAATTTGGAATATCAGTTATGTTTCTGACTAAATATGTCATACTACTTATTATTACGACTTGTTCAACAACTTGTAACACCATATTTTACGCAAATAAATCTCATTTCATTTAAAAATTGGGGCTTAGCCACTGTGCAGAAAACCCTGAACTTCCTGCAATCGTGATAGTTCAATGTAGGTTTGTATAATATATTATATTAACGAGTCAACTGCATAAAGCATAAGTTTAAAATAAATCCTAAATTTATATAGATGTATTAAACCTCGATACATGAATGTAGGTTCTCGTATGTGAACCTATATACATGTAGCGAAGTTTTTTAACCTACCTTTACCTTTAAGTACCCAACGTTTAGATAAATAAAGAGCTAACTCTTTATTTGCAGTGCCATAATAAGCATAGACAGAAAAATAAAACTTTTAATAAGTAGAACAATACAGTCCACAAAAGTCAGCCTTATCGCTCACAGAAATTTCTTCCCAACAACCTTTGCGTTAAAGGTATTTGTATTTATATGCAACGACAGTAACAGTATCCAAAATAAAGTGTGTATATTTAAGGAATATGTTGTGACAAACAAATAAAATAAATAAATTAGTAGAACATTATAATATGTATTAGTTTATAAAGATAAATCCATAACCTTTGTGTAAGGTGTATAATAAGAGCCAAAGTAGAATCAGACTTGATTTAAAAAGGATCTAATTTCACAGAATGTATTAAGAGTAGAGTGCACGGAGGGCTTTCCATACAAACATATAGTTTCGTCATATTTTAAATACCAAGTGTTCATCAAACTCGGTTATGTAGGCATATTGATGAGATAAATATCTATGCTTCTGGTTTGTCAGGGTTCCGATTTATTGTTTATTTTATCCCTTATTGTCAAGATGTCAACTCCCATACAGAAATAATTTTGAAAATACTTAATTTTACGGAAATCTGTCAAACCAGAAGCATAGATATTAGGCTCAAGGACATTAATGCAAAGTTTCACCGAGTTTGAACACTTTATTAGTGTATAAGATATGCTGAAACTACGTTTGAATGGAAAGCGCCAGGAGCACTCTAGCCTTAACCCATTGGCATCGGCGATAATGATAACAATAGAATTTCATTCATAACTAGGACATAGAGGTCCAGTACGATGCCAACTTATTAATGTGAAAAAAATATACTTCGAATCGTAAGATTCTTGACATTTCCAACGTACCTATACTTTGTCCGTAGCGCGCCCAAACTTTCGAGTAAAAACCAATTTTTAGCTAGTTACGTCAAGTTGCGGAACAAAATTCCAACCTTATCGACATAGGCGTTTTTCTTTCAATATATGTCACTCGATAGATAAACATAATCTTTAATGTTATAATTTCTAAATTTGTACTCGTAGAAAATCTATGTGGAAAGTATTGTCTTGCGTTTCAGAGGAAACTACATATTACCGTAACTGTAAGTGTCACCTTGCAGCGTGCGATGATATGTGCCTGTTTGAACGTTGATTTGTTTTAGTAAATATACGGGTTAATCACAATGTGGTTGAAACTATAGTCGGAGCTATCTGACTAATTTACGTGAGTTATCCCGTATTATTTACTAAAATGAGTGAAAACCACGTTAGTTTTTATAACAAAACGTTGATTTGTATATTCATTGATATCTGAAATTATATATAACTATTGCTAACAACCTACTAGCAGTAGTCAACCCTAAGAGTTGACTTCTACTAGTCCTAACAAACTTTCTTTTATGTTTTTTTCACGAAAAAAATAATAATTACAAAAAAACTTAAAATGTTTGTTAATACTAGCAGAAGTCAACCCTATAAGAGGTTGTTAGCATTTTACCAATAACCCTGTATATTTTATGCAAACCTTGTTAATATTTATAATTATTTTTTACCAATTCCATTTATTTTTTACTCTCTTTCTGAGCAAACGTAACAACCATTACTTTCCGTCCGGACTAAAAAATAAAATTGCATTTTAACATCTTCGTACAATAACAATATGATTTACGAAGAGACTAAAATAAATATTTTTTTCCACCGCATACCGCCCCATTACCCTTAATTACAAAAGTAGGTCAACTGTTGATAATTCCCGAGGCGTATTTTTTGAAGGAAAATTCTTTTTAGTGTGTTCTCTGATTGAACGCTTAAACCGCACTTGAAGTAACCGTCTCACAAAAGCCTTCTTTACCTCTGAGTAAATAACCTATTATTCTGTGGATTTCTGTGCCTTTATAGGGAAGTCTCTCGTTTTTTTTCAATATCGGGATTAGGTTAAGCTCATGAAGAAGTTAAAGTGTCAGTTAATAGCATCTGGATTAAATGGTTGGCGACCCTTAACTTGGAGCCGGGAGCCGGACCACCAAAAATATCGTTACAACTATTTCGGAGATGTACTTGTACAGGGATGGCGATATGGCATTTTAGCAAAGTTCTCATATCACTCTTATGTCAGAAGCAGTGATGGCTCAGTGGCATTGGCTATGGACTGCCGCGCAGCAGGTCCATGGTTCGAATCCCGCCGCGGGCTTGAGGTTCACCGCATGGTGGAAGGGCATTTTATGAATGCCCGCCTGGCTAGCGACCACCCTCAAGTAGAAAATCTGTCGCCAAGCACCTAACGGTGTGTTCCGGCAGCAGTCCTTGAGAGCCAGTGAAATTACAGACACATGAGACTTAACAACTATGTCTCAAGGTGACGGGCGCAGTGCAATTCGTGACTTGTGACGAAATGCCTCTGTTATAGGCAGAGGTTAATCCGCTTAACAGCAGGTGGGCCTCGAGATTGTTCCGTAACAATAACATCAAAAAAAAAAAATGTCAAAACGGACAAATTTCGCTATACATAAAAGAAAACATTGTCAAAAATTTTTAAAGCTGTATTAGTTCAATCGTAAAATTAATATTGCCTGTGATAAATGTGTATATATCCATGCGCATCAAAGATAATGATAACAATTGAATTTCATTCATAAAAGGACGATAACGGCTCCGCGTGATAACGTAAGGGATGGACTAAGGAACCTTTAAGAATAGAGCATATTTGTTACTTGTTACTCAAAGGCCATCAACCATGTGCGAGATCTGATCACTTACCACAAGGTGAGTCGTCTATCGTTTGCCCTCCTATCAAATAAAAAAGACACGTTTTCTGAATGTCGTCAACGTTTTACCGATAAATTTTAGCTAGGCCAGTTTTTTTTTTCTTATTTTGCCTGATAGGTTAGGTTAGCCTTTGACCACTATCTCACCTGATGGTAAGTGATGATGTGGTCGAAGATGTTGTTCAGGCTAACCTAGAAGTACTGGCTCTCAAGGACAGCTGCCGGAACACACCATTAGGTGCTTGGCGACAGATTTTCTACTTGAGGGTGGTAGCTAGCCAGGCGGGCATTCGCAAAATGCCCTACCACCATGCTATAACGACTGCCATCCTAAGACAACAACCGGGACCGACGGCTTAACGTGCCCTCCGAAGCACGGAAACGCTCAGTAGTAATATCAGTAGCGGTCATCCATCCAACTCATGACCGCGGGCGACGTTGCTTAACTTTGCTGATCGGTTGAGAACAGCTAAGTAAACTTCGCTACGAGCGATTCAAAAATATAAAGGATCTCCAGTCCTGCATCCACAATAAGCAATGAATATCGCTGAAGTGCAACATGTCATTGATATGCAAGAGAAATAGAGTCGGAAATAGCACACAGCCTTGCGGAACACCAGCATTCGGAGCATGTACCACGACAACGACCTTTATGCTCCGATCTGCCAAAACACTAGAGATCCACTAGCACAATTTTGGTATTGGAGATAAAATAAAAATCGGTAAAGTGCGAGTCGGTTACGCACACGAAGGGTTCCGTGCCATTATCGATATAAGATTAGACACTATATTATAATCTTTTTTTTTAGTTTTCACGTGCGCGATTTCGACTTGCACATGGCCAAGTTTTAGTATTTCTTTTTATAGCGGCTACAGAAATACATCATCTGTGAAAATTTCAACTGCCTAGCTGTCACGGTATATGAGATAAACCGTGATGGCTAGACGGACAGTGCAAAGTGAGTCTTAGTAATAGGGTCCCGTTTTTACGCTTTGGGTTTGGAACCCTACAAAATATAGAACAGATTATATAACCAGTAACTTACAAACTTGCTGCTTGTATAATCTATTACTATAGGTATTTCTTTTGTTTCTAAAAACCAGATACGAGTAAGTACGTAGTTGCGCGTACATAGGTGTAGCACAATTTATACCTATAAAATACCTACAATCAATAAGTACTTGTTTCTAGAGCCAACTGATCGTACGTATCTAATTGTGCGTACAGATACATACATACATACATAAAATCACGCCTCTTTCCCGTAGGGGTAGGCAGAGACCACGGATTTCCACTTACCACGATACAATACAGATACCACATTTGAATAATGGAGTTGAACTGTGTATATGTATTATACATATGTATAAAATATTATATATTATGCTTTGTAATTTAGATGCAAATTATCTCGGATTTGATAACGACTGTTATTTGAATACGTAACGACATATTCGTCATCAAATGGCGAATGAATATTTGACTACCTTTCTAATGGGTCTCACAAACCTTAAAAATGCGATCAAAATATCCATTAAAAACTGGAAATTTTTCTGTACACTCCACACACTACTGAACCCATGGAAATATGAATATATTCTATGACTGAACCCCAAATACCATCCGAAATAGAATCCACCTATTCCGTTCGAAACTATTGTACCACCAACTTAACTGTGCAGTTTTCGAGGGCGCTACTGGTCAAGGAAATTAACTACAAACTGTCACAATGTGAAGGAATATTGTAGTTCTTTTTTTGCCGCCTGAACAGATAAGTTGGTGGGACTATATACAGTTTTGCTTCCACCACACACTCCCGGGCAGATCGAGAACGGTCCTCATTTCGTTCGGTCCACGAGGTGGCTTCGAGAGATTACGTAATAATTGTTGTCGGCTTAGTGTTCGCCCCCACGTATCACGCGAAACCGATATCGTCCACTTATGAATGAAATTCAATTGGTATTATTCTATGATGCCCATTGATTAAGGATAAATATATGAATATGACGGTGACGGACACGAAAATATAGAAAAACGTTATTACTAAATCCTTTTAATTATCCTGAAATTCAGTTATTTTACGTAAAAAGTTGATCCGAAGGTTAATTAGACGAGACATTTAATCACAGAAGGTTCCAATACATTTGGGGTGCACCGTCTAGAATTCATTGTATCGTCCAGAAATAAATAAATTGGGGACCGTCAAAGCGCGCAGCAAGTATTCAAGATACTTCAACCGGAAAAAAGAATTTGCTACCGTGTGACACTACTTTTAATCCCGCAATCAATATATATATAGAAACTTTTAAATAATAGCACTCATGCATATAATAAATAAAATGGTAAATTTTATGGTGTTATTATTCTTGGATAAAATTAAAGTAGTAACTAAAAATGTATTCGCACTACTAACAAATATTTTTAAAATGTTGTAAGAAAACATTAAATTAATATTTTAATAAACACTCAAAAATATATCTAGTCACAATTCCGCCTAATTTTCCTGTTAAGCCGACGTGACGTCACAAACGCCACGCAACCAAACCGGAGGAATTTTCGACGCGTTTCGCTTGTGACGTCACGTCAAAATTAGGCGGAATTATCACTATATATATTTTTTATATTTTTAAAGTGTTTTATTAAAATATTAATTTAATGTTTCTTAAAATATTTTAAAAATATTTGTTATTATTAAATATGGATTTCCGCAAAGTAACGCCTGAATCTATTCATAGTATATGCACTATTTATTTTGAAATATTTTTTCCAAGAATTTGTAATTAGTCATTTGTTTTTATTTCCGCACTACTTTTATAACCGGTCAGTTACCTAAATACTTGTTATAAAATAAACGGTTCTCTTAACAGGTCTATAATCTAGTTGGTCACGAGTCGTGCGTGTGATGCCCTGCAAGGAACAAAATTTATGTTCTTAATTCAGACTTTTTTCTGCTTTCTATAAAACACTAACAAAAAAGACCTACAATGCTCGCGCCCATAGACGAATTAATCATTGTTTTTCGAATAGATGGGAAATACTAGGTATATACTATACCTATTCGTATCTAATATGGACGTTGTTGGCTATATTCAACTATTTTACGAGGATGCGTATGTGAAACTTTACAATTAGAAATTGGAAAGCACTAGCGCGACGTTGTAAATACGCGGTGTTGTCACTTTTATAACTCGGCTGAGCTGGTGAAGTAATTGAGTTTTCTTTTCATTCTGAGGGAGGCGCAATCATGGTAAATTTTACGCATCGTTGAGACATATCACAATGGGCTTTCTAGGATGGAAAATGCGGCCTGGATCCAGTTAAGCCTTAGTAGGTTATACCTATGTAAGCTTAAGAAATTTTCTCCAATATATTTGCATAGTATCTTATGCGGAAGACATAATGCTATCAGTGTACCTACCTACTCATTCTTGTATTAGTATTTTTATTACATATCATATCTTTGGTGTCAAAAAGGATATTAAATTTAAAAAGAACATATACCTACGTCACCCTGGGTTGACTTTTCAATGTAGTACCTACGGGTTTTCCAATTTTGACCTTTATTTAGTAATGACAAATAAAAACCTCTTTATATGAAATGTTTTGGGCGAAAATTATTTAGCAAAATCGTATTGTATGGGAATCTTATTTTCAAAGGAGTTTGAACATTTTTTATAGATGATGGCACATCCAGCCGCCTCCAATTTTTTTCAAAGTGTCCATGAGCGATTGTAATATTTAGTATATAATATTGTCTTATGAGAATAATGAAAATAATTGAATAAGTAGTAAGTACGTGGGTAATACAATAAGCAGTAAGTACATATTGAATTTAAATAATACTTCCAAGGCCCGTTTGTTTATAAACTAACTAGCAAACCAGAAGCTAAGATTGGACTGAGCCAAATATCTATATAATAATGATAAAAGGTTCAAACTAGGTGAAATTTGCTTACAATTCACCGAATTGGTATTTAAAAAAGTTTGTATGATAAGCACTACGTGCACTCTAACCCAATACAATCTAAATACAATCTTACTGAATGATAATAATACAGTCTTTTGAAGAGCTCGTAGCTAAGTTTGCTTAGCTGTTCTTAACCGATCAGCAAAGTGAAGCAACGTCCACCGCGGTCATGACTTCGATGGGTAACCACTAGTGACATTACTACTGAGCGCTTTCGTACTTCGGAGGGCGCGTTAAGCCATCGGTCCCGGTTGTTGTCTTAGGATGGCAGTCGTTATAGCATGGTGGTAGGGCATTTTGCGAATGCCCGCCTGGCTAGCTACCATCCTCAAGTAGAAAATCTGTTGCCAAGCACCTAACGGTGTGTTCCGGCAGTTGTCCTTGAGAGTCAGATACGATGGACAACATCATCACATAGCATCAAGTGAGAAAAAAAAGAAGAAGTATAGAAATATAAATGCCAAAGTACATTTACAATATACATACTCACATATAAAAAAAAACTTTAATAAAAATAAAAATAGAACCAAAGTCTTACCTATTCCAAGAAATCAGCAGTGAAAACATTTTCACATCTCCTCAGTTGATAAGGAGCAATATAGCAACTCACCAAGAACGCTTCAACAATATAACTTTTGTACCTCGCTATTTTACGAGCTGTGAAGCACAAAGCGACACCGAGCGCGGGATAGCGATTTTAAATTACAAGAAAAAAGCAATTTAACGTCATATTTCTTCGAAGAACTTTGCCATTGTTTGTTTTAAAAAATGTCAAAGAATGAGTTGGTCTCATATTGTTATTTTGTGGAGTGAATTGCATAAATTCATAAATCCAGCGAACTAAATCCAACTACAGGCAAAATACATACTTGTATGTAATCACAACGTGCATTAAAAATAAGATTTTTAAGAGCAAAAAATGAATATTATTTCAACCGTGTGCGTGAGATTATTATTTTCATTTACTATGAAAAAATATTAGCGGAAGATTCTTTCAAATTAATGTAGGCATGACTGAGACTAATAAACAACCAATAATCAGACAGATGACATGATTCCTAGTTTTATCGGTTAGCAACTATGTAAAATTAGGTATCGTATTAGACATGATCCGTGTTGCTACATAGTTAAGAAGAAAACAATTCTTACATTGTAAGCAGATATACGTAGATCCATAGAGAAGATAACCTAACATGCAACCCTATGTACTAACTTTCATATGCCTATCTTAATAAATACATATAGGTGCTTATTACGTAAAGGAACTTAAGTTATTCGTAACTTATATAACTCGGAAACATTCAAACTAATCAAGATTAACTAAAAATTTTCCGTAAGTTGGATATTTATACAAAGAAAGGAATCTATTTAAGGAACCTCAATAAGGCTCGAGAATGGGTTGCTAAGCTTCCAGGCGAGGCTAAAAATAGACGGCACGTTTCGACGTTTCATTCCATTGTTGTAACTTGTAAGAAATGTAAATTTCTTGTAAAATTCCTAACTGTGTAATTTCACAAGAGAAATATAGCCTACTACAGGTCCATCTACATTGGTTTGTACTACAATAGATATATGAACCTACCTAATTGTAATTTCCTCGTAGAAATAGCATACGCTAAGATTCCTAGAACGCCAGCTTCGTCTCTTTTGTCACAATTACATGCAATTTGTGAAGGATGCAGCAAGACTGCGAGCGTAAATGTGAAACTCAGGAGTAATATACGTGGTTCGAGTTTTTGAAAACAAACTGCAAGCGAAAACAGTCTTAGCGAGAATGCTAAGAATTTGATTTTACTATGCAGCGCGAGCCAGGCTGTCTGCATTGTCTTGGAATAAAGGAAGTTTGTGTGTATGTGGAATATGAGATAGGTAAAATTTGTAACGCTGAACTGTTTGGAAGGTGTTCTTGTTTTGTATTACGATGCTATTTTATAGGTGTTCTTTGTGAAGTTTCAGATAACTAAGAAGATATCGTATATATAGAATAAGCATTGCAATTCTGCTGCCAACTGGTAGTGGGCTAGAGCATTTGGACTACCTATGAGTCTACAATGACTTATAGGGATCTAAATGCTTTCATTGTAGTAGCTGTAGTGTTGTATATAGTTCGTAGTATTGTGTTAATAAAGTACAGTAGATATCTGTCTGTATATCTTCAAAGCAAAATTTCAAGGATTACATGGTGCATAATATACAATATGTATCATAACATTTATATGTACCTATATTAGCCTTGTAGCGAAGCGCTGGTAGCGAAGTTTGCCTAGCCGTTATTAGTCGATCAGCTAAGTTAAGCTACGTCCACCGCGGTCAGGAGTTGGATGGGTGACCGCTACTGACATTACTACTGAGTGCTTCCATACTTCGAAGGGCACGTAAAGCCGCCGGTCCTGGTTGTTGTCTTACGATGGCAGTCGTTACAGCATGATGGTAAGGCATTTTGCGAATGCCCGCCTGGCTACCTACCACCCTCAAGTAGAAAGTCTGTCGCCAAGCACCTAACGGTGTGTTCCGGCAGCTGTCCTTGAGTGCCAGTAATTCTAGGCTAGCCCGAACAACATCTTCGACCATATCATCACTTACCATCAGGTGAGGTGGTGGTCAAAGGCTAGCCTAACAGCTATAATAAAAATAGCAATATATTATATCACTAACACAAATAAACATAAATGTTTATGTAGTGTTACGGTTTATATATGGTGAGGTGCGTACAAAGAAAGTCAATGAAAGAAACAAACGCAATGATAATCTTTATTGCGCCGATTTAGTTATTGTAAAGTAATAAATGGTTTTATACGTATGTACCTATGTAAACTGATGTACTTATATGCAAATGTACAGAAGACTTCTTAGTATATTACTCCAAAGACAGAAGATATAATATAACATTATTTCTAAGGGATCTCAATTTGCGAGTCATTTACACTGTTGTTACTATGCGGTAACCCGTACATTCTAAGGTATGAATGTGTTATGGACATCCTTATTACTACAAGTAATATCTTTCAGGCAACTTTTGTATGGAGAGGAATACTACAAATTATACAGACGGAGGAATAAGATAAAAAAGCTTAATATAAAAATAAATTAAGAGTTGTTAAACATAATAAAAGCTTATAAAATTGCCAAAGTGAGAGTTGGGCCTCAGTTTAATTGGGTTTTGCATCGTAATAGCCATTAAATGAATTATGTTTGTTGGTTTGGATTTCACCTTCAAAACTACATTAAAATAATCAATTACAGAATCGTTGGTTGAATAGAAGATATTGTAAATAATATAGGTGTACCAAAATTACAGATTCAACACTGGAGGTAGATCCCGTAACGAAAATAGTCTAAACTTGACAACTTGGACGGCCCATTTCATGCAGTATTCTACACAATATATCAGATTTGAAACTCATTTCCGAACGAGAGGCCCGTGACATACAGACTGACAGACAGAGAGCGGATTCTCCTCAATAGGGCTCGTTGTTAAGCACTTTAGACACGGAACCCTACAAACGAATCGAAAGGACTATATAGTTCAAAAAAAATATTTCGTACAAACAAACCGTTTCGTACGACGCGACGTTGGGGTGAGTTCAAGTAAATTATACTATGTATGAATTTCTTTGTCTTACAAATGTATATTAGAGATACCTGTAACGTTCACGGTTATTGAGACTGCCAATCTCAATAACCATGACCATATAGTCAGCCGTGATATATTAAAATGTCAGGTTGTGTGCTAGAATTTTAGATTTCATCACGTGTTTAGAAAAGCTTGGCGTTGGGATAGCTAGTTTTCCATACCTATCTTCGTTTCATGGAGAAATGATTTGATATAATTTTTTCACCAAGCTAAGACGTGAAGGTTTTGCTGTTGATAAATAGTGAGTTGTATTGTTGCTTGAGGTGATTTTGCTGCGAAACTGCGAAAGTGATTTGAATTAAGAATACGATTAAAACGGAATAACAAACGTTCGAAAATACATATAACAATATTAAATAACTTTTGAAAAAATATTGTAAAACGAAATAAAGGAAAAAACCGGCCAAGTGCGAGTGGGATTCGCGCACGAAGGGTTCCGTACAATTATCTCGTTTTCATTATTATTATTTTTAGCAAGTAAACGGCGAAAACGAGAAAGATAGATATCATGCCCAAGGACACGCATGTAAAACCCCGAGTTTGAACCTTGTTATTAAAAATATGACGAAACAATGTTTGTGCGGAAAGCGTTTTAAAGACAACTTAAACCACCTTTACCTTTGCCCTTAAACAAAACGGGCCAAGTGCGAGTGGGACTCGCGCAGGAAGGGTTCCGTACCATTATATGTAACCTAATCTGGCAAGTTACAGACACTTTTTGCAGTGTCTGATTGAGCTGGGTAGTTACGGAGAAAACGTCTTTTATTGTATGGGAGCCCCTTAATTATATATTTTATTTTAATTAACTGTATATAAAGAGAACATAAAACTAAATATTCTGTAAAGTAGTCTGAAACGGTAAAAAAATCAAGATTGTTGTATGGGAGCCCCCCTTAAATATTTATTTTATTTTATTTTAGTATTTGTTTTTATAGCGGCAATAGAAATACATCATCTGTGAAAATTTCAACTGTCTAGCTATTATTCCTGAGATACAGCTTGGTGACAGACGGCCGGACGGACGGACAGCGAAGTCTCTGTAATATGGTCCCGTTTTTTTACCGAACCCTAAAAAAAGGCTTATCCTTGCCGTAATTGGTGTCCTTCGCGCTTCTTTCTACGAAGGCGCGGTCATCCAATGGAAATAAATAAATAATTCACGAATACCATCGATATAGGTCAGTAACTTAGTTTGATAGGACTCTAGAGGCTTACTGGGTATAAACGCATTTTCTTCCCTTTTTTGCGTGGCGTCATGTAAGTATTTCAATACTATTACAGAGGACCAATATATAGGTATTTTTTTATTACTGATAGGTACGCCTTTGACCACAATCTCACCTGATGGTAAGTGCATACGATATGTACTGAAGGCTGGTCGTTCTAGAAAGCGCTTCGGATTATCCACACATGCTAATGATTGAAGGTGATTCAGACAGTATGTAGTCTTAGTAGGCACAAATGCTGCAGCATATACCTGTATCGACCAAACGATCGATACATTTTGTTACGATACATTCTCTACTTGCTTTTATGTTCCGATTATGGTTGAAGATTCCTCGGAATCACCTGGCATATGTTTATTGTTGGAGGTGACTTGGAGAGTGCATTAGTAGTACACGAAGCACAAACGCTGCAGCATATCGTTGACCACAGAGAAATTGTAGAGCTCGTACTTAAATTAGAACGTGGGATTCACTCTCTAAATACACTTTTGTATCTGGTTTGTTGTTGAAATTTAATTTGACTCACCTGGCACATGTTCATTGTTGAAGGTGACTCGAACAGTGTGCGGTCGTAGTACGCGAGGCACAAACGCTGCAGCATATCGGTGTCCACCTAGGGATCGCACCGAACTAGGCACGAGCGCTCCATTGCCTCCCGACACTTCTAATTCTAAATGTCCTGGACCTGCTGAACTGCCATCCACTGCAAAAAAAGCACGGGGTTGTTAATATTCTTTTTATAAGTATTTTTATTGAAAATATTTCATAATTATTCAGGTTCATGAATATCTTAGACATCGACAGAAATTTATTTGTTGGAGTAGTTCAAAAATCCTGTGCCATCTAAAATTTTCTTACAGAATATTATTTCATTTATTTATCTCTATCTCTTTTTTAACGTTTATTTATCTTTATCTATATCTGTGATTCAGCTAAGAATGTAACATTAATGAGAATAATTATGCAGCTAAAAAAACTGCATCAATGCGCAATGATAGAAGAATAGTAGAGAAAGGTTACAAAAAGTAATAAAAGGTTTATTATCTTACCTATAAACTCAACAGGTTGTCCAAGAACCGCATTGTAAGTTGGTTTTACGAGGATACCTTTGGCACCTCTATTGTTATCCCTTTGCATTGGTCTGTAACAACATAATGTATTGAGTAACAATAAACTTTCGCTATAAAAGCTTTTGCAATAGGAAACGTCACTAACACTTTGATGCTTATTTGAAGAAAGTTGCGCGGTCGTCGACTGAACAATGAAGATTTCAACATTTTGTTTTCAAAATAGGAAACTCCATCAAGTGAAAGAATTGTGAATGAACAAAGTATTTTTATTCATTGAGACCGTTTAATTCGACAGTATTTGCGGGGTGTTATGTAGGACGAGGTCAAGAAAATGAATATAATACATTTACTCTGTATGCAAATGTAACGAATTGAGGTCTATAAAATCAACATTGCAAGTCAATTATTGAAGGATGTGAAAGTGAAATGTTTATCTATGTAAATTTTCCAACAGAATAGTTGATAGTGCCTTGTTTTTATTCGATTATCTTTCCACAGATCGAGGGCAGTACTTGAAAAATACTTGTAAGTTACTGGTACTGTCGCTATTATTATATAGGTAATTATTAAATAAGTATTATACAGGGTTCTTGGACAAATGCTAACAACCTCTTGTGGACCATCTTCGTTTAACAAGACCTAAAACATTATTTCTATGACTTGACTTGAAACCTAAAACATCGATCAGAAAAAATACTAAGTTTTTCTAGTACTATCTGACTCTTTTAAGTTCTTTGTCTCGTAGTAAAAACACAATGCTTACTCCGAGCAAAGATAAACTAAGATCGCAAGCCGCGGCAATTCTCGACCGCGCCGCGCTCCCTTTGAATAGAGTCTTGAATATTTACAACGAGGAAAGTAATTAAATATATGAAATAATAACAGTTTTAACATTTTTTGAAGCATTGGCTATGGACTGCCGCGTAGCAGGTCCATGGTTCGAATCCTGCCGCGAGCTTGAGCTCCACCGCATGGTGGAAGGGCATTTTGCGAATGCCCGCCTGGCAAGCGACTACCCTCAAGTAGAAAATCTGTCGCCAAGCACCTAACGGTGTGTTCCGGCAGCTGTCCTTGAGAGCCAGTAATTCTAGGTTAAGCCTTTTAACACCTTCGACCACATCATCACTTACCATCAGGTGAGATTGTGGTCCAAGGCTTACCTATCAGCAATAAACAGGTGTGCATCGTGCTATTTTTGTCACAAACACATAAAAAACAATCGACTAAAGATGTTTGTTTGGACTAACAGAAGTCAACTCTAAGAGGTTGTTCGCATTTTACCAATAACCCTGTATATAATTCTATGTTATACACCCACCACTACGGGGGCCCACGTGATCGTGACAGTCGCGACAAATTTTAAACGATTACTGCTGAAGGCAGTCTTTAACCACCATCTACCCGTAGGTACGGAAGTCAATGATGTGGAGGATGATAAACAGGTTTAACCTTTAAGGTACTGGTTCTCAAAGACAGCTGCTGGAACACACTATTAGGTGCTTGGCGACAGATTTACTTCTTGAGGTTTTATCCAACTATTTTTCTGAATACTCTGATTGGTAGTATAACAGCTACATTTCAGGTAAACAAGGTGTTAAGGAGTTCAAAATGCAGCAACAGCCCACTGACATTGAAGTTCATTGCTGCTCGAGTGTCATGCTGTTTATAAGGCGCATTTTCCCTTAGACGACTAGCAGGAAATGGAGTACATAAGTCACATAACAATATTATTATGACTTGAAATGTGATACTGTCCATACAAAGGTTGTCTGGAAGAAATTGCTATATGCGATAAGACCGCCCATTGCACAACCGTAGTCTAAGAGTACTATTTATAAGATTATTTAAATGTATATTCGCTGTGCAATAAAGAGTTTTGTATTGTATTGTATTGTATTATTTTATGCAAGTTTCACCTGAAACGTCCGTGTGCTGCGTCCGTCTCAGTGCGGGCCCCCCCGGTAGGGTCGCGGGGGGGCCTATTGGATAAAAAAGACTGCTGTTGTTGGTGCTTCTCCTCCACACTGCTGTACGAGGAGTCGCGCACTATGTACGATGAGCTCTCGCGAACCTCACGCTTAATCTCTTGCTGTTGGGAAACATACGAATGTATTAAAATCTAATGTAACAATGTATTAATTAATTTAAAGCCCCGAAACGCATCCTTGACAATTCTGGTGATCACTTACCACCAAGTGAGCTGAATGCTCGTTTGTCTTCCTAAAGCATTAAAAAAAACGGCAAAGCGCGAGTTGGACTCGCGCACCGAAAGGGTTTCGTACAAGGCCTAGTATCAGTAGTTCGATCATCGGACTAATATTACTATTTCGTCTCAGTAGTCCGGTGATACAGACAATCGGACTTCTGAGCTCTTTAGTCCGATGTTCATAATATTTATAGTTCGATGATCGGACTTTTCGTCTCAGTAGTCCGATGTGACATGTAATAGGACTGCTGTGCCTTTTAGTTTGATCTTAACATTAACTACCTACCTAAATTTTGGAAAAATAAAAAATGCATACTGTAATAAAAGACACAAAGAAACGCTATTTCTACTAAATCCTCTAGCCTTCTCCCACAAGGCAGGAAACAGCACTCACTATTATCTATTTGCTATAACTCTAGAATTTCTTCAGTGGCTAACTTTTCCACTATGATACCTTCTATAAATATAGAAATAACTCTCACCTATTGTGAGTTTTTGTTCGCCTGGTACTTTCAACGAATTCAATTACATATTTCTTTATCTGAATTTTAAAAGGACACATTAGTTTAACCTCTCACTCATTTATGTACGCCTGGTACTCGCACCATTCGACTAAATGGTGTGACGGTGACTCTGATATCAAAATTTTCCTACTTTGTATTAGTGTTTTTTTTATTTTAATTACTTAATAAGTAATATTTTTTTTATTCCAGTTTTTTTATCTAGCATACATAACCTAGTTAATGTTAACATTAAACTAAAAAGCTCAGCTGTTCTATTATATGTAACATCGGACTACTGAGACGAAAAGTACGATCATCGAACTATAGATGTTATTAACATCGGACTAAAGAGCTCAAAAGTCCGATTGTCTGTATCACCGGACTACTGAGACGGAATGGTAATATTAGTCCGATCATCGAACTAAATTATCGGACTACTGATACTAGGCCTTCGTACAAACCTGTAGGTATATATGTAGAAATTATAATATTTTTATTGCTAAATGAAATCCATAATATTTTAAAATTAATAACAATATTTTTATTATATGATGTAACTAAAAATGTATATTTTTCACAATTTTCCTTTATCTGTGAGATAAGATGTTACTTCGTACCACATTTCAAGATTCTGAGTTCACGGGAAGTAGGTAACCTATAGGCTTTGATTCCCTTGCGAATGTCGAAAATTTGCGGCATAAGCGCCATCTTTTGATTGCGTTGGTTTAGATTATACTCATTGATTTTGTTACATTTCTACGAGTAAATGTATTTTGTTAAATATTTTTGACGGATTTATTTATAAAAGTTTTAATTTATGTAATTGTATGCATTCATGTTTTAATTTATGGAATTATGTGCAAGACAATACGGGCAGTATTATTTAAAACTGGCGAATACCATGATCTTGTAGAATAGTAACGAAACTTAGTACTATTAACATCAAAGGATTTATGTGACAAGTTGACAACACTAAAATTATCTTGATGTAGTTGAATGAACTACTTCGTTTCTGAAAACAGTGTCCATATTTATATGCAATACCAGTAGTAATTTGTTCAACAAGTGAACAAATTTTTTTGGTATCAAGTATATAAGTATATATCATGCAAAATAAAAAACCATCCAAGTGCAAGTGGGACCCGCGCACGAAGGGTTCCGTACCATTATCTGTAACCTAATCTTGCAAGTTATAGACACTTTTCGCAGTGTCCGATTGAGCTGGGTAGGTACGGCAAAAACGTCTTTTATTGTATGGGAGCCCCCTTATTTATTTATTTTATTTTAATTAATTATATTTAAGAGAACATAAATATTCTGTGAATAGTTAAAGCGTCTACCTGTCACCGTTATTAGTATCGAGCAAGAAACGGTAAAAAAATCAAGTTTGTTGTATAGGAGACCCCCTTAAATATTTATTTTATTTTTAGCATTTGTTATAACAACTGTCTAGCTATCACCGTTCTTGAGATACAGCCTGGTGACAGACGGACGTACGGACGGACGTGCAGCGAAGTCTCAGTAATAGGGTCCCGTTTTTACCCTTTGGGTACAGAACCCTAAAAATTACTTGTTGATATATATAATAGAATTAATGAATAAATTATTTTTGTGTATCTTTTCGAACGACACAATAACGTCTTATTATTGAAGTTTTGCTATTATAACGTAATGGCGCGACCCTACCCAAGATAAAACACAAAACGACAGTAACGAATGGATCAAACTTTACCGCAGGAATGCGGGTAAAGTATGTAGGTCACAATATCAGTAGGTTTAATATACGTTAAGTATATATAATAGTGCTAATATGGGAGGACGTCAGACTAATGGCCGAAACAATGTCCATCCACGGGAAGTTATAAAGGAGAGCCGCCGACCTGGAAATCCAATTGTTTTTAATGGTAGTTTCCATTACATCTAACCAAAATGAGCCATTTGAAATGTCCTTTCTCCATTCTTTTCACTGTATATAATAATAATCGTATCTTTATTTTGCCGTTACGTCAGTTATTTAATTAGAAAGTAGCGATAAACTCGAACTGCGACTCACTTTAGCACGGTATATAAGAGTATTTTAAGAGGAAAACTTAGACAAAATACTTACAAACAATCTGCCCACAAATCATCAAGCCAAGACGCTTGCAAAGCAAATTATTAAACAAAAAGTGTTGATCGGCATCAAGACTCGGGTTTTAGATTAGCCTTTGACCACTAACTCACCTGATGGTAAGTGATGTCGTGGTCGAAGATGTTGTTCAGGCTAACCTAGAATTATTGGCTCTCAAGGACAGCTGTCCTGCCAGCACTCACCGTTAGGTGCTTGGCGACAGATTTTATACTTGACGGTGGTAGCTAGCCAGGCGAGCATTTGCAAAATGCCCTACCACCATGCTATAACGACTGCCATCCTTAGACAACAACCAGTACCGACGGCTTAACGTGCCTCCGAAGCACGGAATCGCTCAGTAATAATGTCATTAGCGGTCACCCATCCAACTCATGACCACGGCGGACGTTGATTAATTTTGCTGTTTGGTTAAGAAAAGCTAAGCAAACTTAGCTACGAGCGCTTCTAATTCAACATACAGAAACTATACACATTGTATTTTAAACCACAAGGCGTATTCAGACTTCGTAACTTAAACTGGAGACAAATTCCACCAATTACAATGGCACTAGCTCTTAGCCTGCTACGTCATGCAAGATGGTCGGGGAATAGACGGGAAGCTAGTGATAGCCTGTAATCATGGAAGTCACGCACAACGGTTAACATAGTTGACAGTAGTTCCCAAAGTTATCACTCAAAGGTCCCCGGTGACTCTGACTATGTAACAGGCGATAGCTACCGACAAAGTTGTCAAGTTGAGCCTTGGGTTTATGTAGTAACTATGATCTAATATTATGTGCTTTGGGTCTCACATTCAGTTGACTGTGACTGAGTTCTAGTACTATTGTCTATTCTGTGGCTAAAGGGAGAAGTCGTTGTTTTAATGTTATTAACTAATTATTTAAAGTTGTCTAGCTTCATAGCAAAATATAGCGAATGTTATGTATTCCCAGAGTAGCTATGGTTATTTCAAAATATGATTTCAAGCACTATTGCGTGCTGATCCTAGATCACATTTACAAATTATTGGAATACAATTTTTTTTTGTTCCGGACGTGAATTGTACCCGAGTCGTCTGATTTCGCGCCAGATGCCTATTCCACTCGGCCCCCGGAACCGTATACCGGCCCTCTGACGTTAATAGAATCGTAGAAGTTTCGGCTCGAAAGAGAAAGGTTCCGGTGGCCGAGTGAAATAGGTCAGGTGAATTTTTTCGTGCTATGACTGCCATCCGCCGGGACCGTCGAAACACGAAAGCTCTCAGTAGCTCACCCATACAAGTTATGACCGCGGCGGACATTCCTTAAATTAACTGATCGGCTAAGCAAACTTCACTACGAGCGCTTTTTTAAGTAATAATGTTTTTTATGGCTTATATAGGTAAGCCTTTGACCATAGTCTTAGGTAAGTGATTGTTAAAACATGTCCTTGTGAGCCAGTAATTCTAGGTTAAGCCTGTTAACACCTTCGAGCACATAGGTGTTAACAGGCTAAACCTAGAATTACTGGCTCTCAAGGACAGATGTTTTGTTTAGTGTTTCAGCTTATGAGGAAATCAAAGTCTGTAAACCACATTGTTTTATTGATATAAAGAAATGAAATAAGCAATATTCATATCAACCATATTGTATCAAAAACGATTAGTAAAAAAACAATTATTTAAGTTACTAGGAAGGTCATTGAGTCAAGCAAAATTTAGATTTACTGTTTGTTAGGAATTGGAAAACTAGTAATTATTTACCTGATATAAAATGATGTTCCTAATTAGTCTTACATGTTATGTACAGCGCCCAAAACTGCTGAGAAATCCCTGGGGATAATGCAGCCTTTATCTTGGGCGTTGTTTATACATTGTTTGCATTACTGTACTCAGGATTGTAATCTTCGATAAGCTCGTGATTTATATTACACTAGAACTTAAAAAGAAATAAAAAAATCTTTAATTGTATAACATTATATGAAATTTGGTATTGCATACCAAATTTGGTATTGCTTACCAAATTTCATCCAAATCGGTCCAGCAGTTTTTAAGTTTATTCGTGTCATACAAAAATACAAATTCCTCTTTATAATATTAGTGTAGACGTAGATGAAGGTGTAGAAATAGATTAACAATTTAACGACAGAGCTAAAACAATAAATCGTCACAATAATCGCCTTTCTTGTATGGAGATTTCCCTTTAGTATTACCTTATGTTTTTATTTCTCAGGAAATGCACCATACCGACATGTTATGTGAAAATTTCTACTGACTACCTATTCAAAAGATACAGCGGTTTAGAAGTTAAATAGACCGAAAGATGGTTAGCAAAGGCTTAATAATCCTCACAATATAGCTGAAGATGCCATATTCACGGTGGTACGGTGTCGGTACTGTGGCTTCGCTGTGAACTACGGACAACGGTGCTAATTAGCTCAGTTTAAACGAGTCATGTTTAAGCGCCGTTAGGGTGTACTTCAGGTTATCATAGTATATTACTTTCAAATAAAAGTTTTTGAGATAGCCAGTTAATTTCATCATCATTAATAGCCAAAACATCCACCATTTTTCATTGGGAAGGTTTGCCATAACCTCTCTCTCTCTTGGCAGGTGTCTTGAGGATCGCATTGAAGCACTCGTAGCGAAGTTTGCTTAGCTGTTCTTAACCAATCAGCAAAGTTAAGCAGTTCACAGACGGCAGCTATAATATATATTATAGCATAACTGTCATCAGGCGCGAATGTAGCAATGAGTACTTGTGAATGAATAGATAAGTGCCTGGGTAGAGCTTGTTTCGAAACTGCTTCTAAGGGTTCCGTACTACAAAATATGTGTTAGTACAACGTAAAGTCTAACATTCAAGGGGATCCGCATACAGAAAACGTGTGTTATATTTTTTTCATTTTGCTCTATCGTAAAAACGGTCATACATACTAGCGTCAAATTTAGATTATAGTAAAATATCTAATGTCCAACAGCAAATAATAAAACCAGCCAAGTGCGTCCTCGATTCGTAAGTTCTAAGGATCTCGAATTGTATTTAATACATATAAAATAACGATTTTCGGTGTGTGAGTCCTACTTGCACTTGATCGATTATTTTCAATAATTAGGAAAATACATTTACAATAGAAATACAAATAGTTTTTATTGACACAAGTTATATTATGTACAAAGTAAATATGAATCCATAGAACTAGCGTCAGCTGTGTTTCTGGAATCATAGGCTACTGAAACAAAGCTTCCGCTAATAAAAATGTATGTGGCCTGTGATCCTTGAAACTACCATCGCGTTACCTACAATTTATTTTCCGTTTTAGTCAAACTTAAAGTCAAACTTAAGGTACCGTTTTCTACAACGGAAACCTAACATTCATGAGTGTGTTTCATACAGAGTTGAATCATAAGAAGTTTTTTAAAGAGATTAAGTTACCCAACAAGCACGAGGCCCACCCGATGTTATGTATCTCTGCACATCACCCTGAGACATAAAGTTGTTATGTCACATGTGCTTGTAATTTCACAGGATCTGCTAGGCGGTAGAAATCGGTATGGTAGCACACTTTCTATAATAAGTAACTTAAAAAGCGCAGTTCCATTTTCTACTAAAAGGAAATATTAAATAACTGTTCGTAAAACATTCTTTGAAGAAAAAAAAACGCGTAAATATCTAACAATTATTTAAAAAAATCAGAGCAAATATTGCAATGGTAATGGAAATGAATAGGTACAAGTAACTTTGAAACAAAATACTCGTAATTTCGAACCAAAACAAGGAAAAATCTTAATAAATGCAAACAAGTGCCTCCTTCAATTAAAAATTTCTCCTGTTACGCACCTCTTGTTGCTGATTATATTTTAATTGGATATTTGTATCATACCTACCCGCATGGGTATTTAATTTACTTACTCTACTAGTGTAGGTATCGGAGTTGCTGTCGTCGGCCAACTGGTCGAGCTGTTTGTTGAAGGAGTCGCGAGTGAAGTCCGTGAACTTGTTGAGTTGAGTGTTTCTCTTGGTTTCGCGCTCCAGGGTGCTCTGCCCGTAGCGTTCCGGCATTTTAGGCTCCAGACTGCACACATAGAATTATACATCCTTAAAAATTTGTATTGAAATTACTACTGGACCTCAGTCAACACGGCAAATCAGTTTCTACGCATCTGAAGTTCTGCAACTTGTGCGGTTTGGTTGTTCACAGAAATTCCTGCTACAGCATATTTGATAAGTCACCGATTGGGTTAGTACTTTAATTAATTAGCAAACTGCACCAAGGAATTTCTCGGAATTTCTGTAGCAAAAGCTACGATTTCTTGGAAATAGTACAAAGTGCTACATCTGGAGATTCCGGAAATTCAGAGAACTGGCTTAAACTTAACTTCAATGTTCCACCTTTAGGTGAACTTCTACTGGGTGATACATATAATTAACAAAGCTTATTTAGTTAATATAATTAACGAAATAAGCTTTGTTAATTATATGAAAAACAAAAATACTTTAATGTTTGAGCCCTAAGTACAATTAGTAATTAGCATTAGAAATGTACCATCGAACAAATCAAAAGTGTAGCTGGGGCATTTGCATTGTAATTCTCATTGCATATGCGTCCTTGGTAAAATTAATAAAAATACAGGGTATTTAATTAACCTTGCTTTGATAAGTATAAAACTTAGTAGCCTATATGACCCGTTTAAACAACTTGTTCCTTACTTTCTTCATTTGGAGTTTTACTCTTACAGAACTGCATTTATCTCAGTGCCACTCTGACCAAGCAAAACTGTAAGAACCTACATCCAAGCAAAAAGATGTAAAAGTAAATTGTCAATAGTACAAATATGGTCAATTTAGTATTAAATTGTTACTTCACCTTATGTGTGTCATTAACCAAAAGCGATTTCCAATAGAATAGAGTTGTTCTACTGGTATCACACTACTGTTTACTGTGACAGCAAATAGATTACAGGAATATAGTAAGGTTTACATTTGACCACTTGGATCACTATGCTGTTCCATTGACGCTTTCTATTTGAGATCCTAGTTTAATTGGAACTGTAATCGGGACACTTTTGCTAACCTTAATTATACCGTCCAAATAACGAAGAACTTTTGAAGCGCTCGTAGCGAAGTTTACTTAGCTGTTCTTAACCAATCAGCAAAGTTAAGCAACGTCCGCCGCGGTCATGAGTTGGATGGGTGACCGCTAGTGACAATACTACTGAGCGCTTCCGTGCTTCGGAGGGTACGTTAAGCCGTCGGTACTGATTGTTGTCTTAGGATGGCAGTCGTTATGGCATGGTGGTAGGGCATTTTCCGAATGCCCGCCTGGCTAGCGACCACGCTTAAGTAGAAAACCTGTCACCAAGCACCTAACGGTGTCTTTTGGCAGCTGTCCTTGAGACTTTTTAAATAAATTTAAGACATTGGCTCCGTGGGGACCTGGAGCTCATTGTATTTTCCAAAACTTATCAGAGCGCTTGGTCGATGCAACGCGTGATCAGAATGCAGGCAGCTATTATTTTGGCTCAACGAATTAGCAACAGGGCAATGTTGCCTGCATGCTGACAACTGGTAGTGGGCTGGAGCATTTGAACTGCCTGTGAGTTAGCAATGACTTATAGGTTTTCTAAATGCTTTTATTCAAAATTCAAAATTGTTTATTGTCAGCTGTGTGTTACATGTTGGTCAAAATGATGACAGTGTCAACAGCTACCTTTTCAGGCGTACAATATTACATAAATCAATATTACAATATGATACAATTAATTCTATGTCATTCTAATTAATATTATGTCATGCAATCATTATTTTATAGGTAAAATGTCAAGATTATTATCATTTAAGAATTTGTCAATTGTGTAATAGCATTTGTTCAGTAATAGTTTCATTAGATTGTTTTTAAATTTGATGAATGTCATAGCTTTTATTGTATCTGTTAAATGGTTGTATAATTTAGTACACATTACGTAAATACTTTTGCTAAAAAAATTTGTTTTGGAGCCCTGAGGGGGTAACACATAGTAGTTTTTACGAGTTTTTCGTGGCTAACGTGTAATTTTTATGTCAAAGCTATTTAAATTTTGTTTAACAAATAGGCAAGCCTCTAGAATATACAATGATGCTAAGGGAAGTAATTTAAACCTTTTAAATATTGGTACACAACTTTGTCTTTGTCTGGCTCCGGTTATTGCTCTTAAACATTTTTTTTTGCATTACAAATACTTTTCTAGCGTTCGCAGAGTTTCCCCAAAGTAATAATCCGTAACGCAAATTGGAAGATACATTTCCATGATAAGCACAAATTGCTGCTCTCTGTGATGCTACTTTAGTTAGTCTCTTTAATGCATACACGAATCTACTTATTTTTTTGCGTATGTAATCAGTGTGACTCTTCCAATTTCCGTGATAGTCAACCATTAATCCTAGAAACCTTATCTCTTTTACCTGTTCTATAATTGTATTTTGGTGTTTTATTGTAATAGATTGTGGAAAATAAAATTGCATTGCCTTGGTTTTAGATAGATTAACAAGTAGATTATTATTGTCAAACCAATTCATAATACTTTCAAGTGCTTCGTTTATAGTATTTTCATATTCTGATGTATTAATGCCTTTAACTATAAGGGTGGAATCATCCGCGAAAAGAACCATTTGGTGATTTACGGTGTTTGGTAAGTCATTAATGTAGACGAGGAAAAGTAATGGTCCCAAGATGCTTCCTTGATTGTAGTGGCTATGATAAATAACAAGACAAATTATAGTTCGTAGTATTTTGTTACCCCGTGAGGCGCCGGGTTAGAATTGCACCTCCCCATATCATCCCGTGGGTATCATAGGAGGCGACTAAGGGAAAAATACTGGAAGGTGGGCAGCAGCGCCTTCTAAAGAACTGCCATTTTACTCTGCGATCCCCAAGCCGCCTGCCAAGCGTGGGGATTATAGCAACTACCCCCTTAATAGGGGAGGCTGTGTTCAGCAGTGGATGATTCGGCTGATTCAGTACAGTACAGTACGGTATTTTGTTAACAAAGGCATACCATCGGTAAAAAAAACGATAAATGACACTAAAAAAACAACACTTGCGTTTACTCATCTTGACTGTTGGATTTCCAGATAGTAACGATTAAATAATATGTTGAGGTACCTACCTATTTGAGCTTAACATTTGTCTTGTCTTTTCAACGGTGTCCCACGAATCTCTTCTCGAATGATAAGGTTTCCCGCCAGGATCTCCGGGACCTGTAAATAATCTTTGTAAATATTTGATTATATATCCTTAATATAACTTATATATCCTTATTTGTGGCTGCTGGGCCTGCACACTGTGAAATCTCTATGGACTATTTGTCACGAGATTTGATTGTAACTTCCGTAGTAATAATTGCCATACCTAATCCCCACAATTTCCTAGGGGATCGGATAGGTCAGGTTGGCAGTTCTGAGATAACGCTGCTGCCCTTTGTCTGTTTTCCCGTTAGTTTTTTCCGTGTATTTCCTGTTGATAAACCAGTAAGAAAAGGGTTTTTTTTCAGATACTTTCTCACCGTTCAATTTAGACCGTTAAACTGTTGAATTCTCAACATCCCCGGATAAAAATTGGGTCAGCCTTGTAAGTAAGGCATCAGTAAAATCCAAAAAACTGTTCGAAAGTATAGGAAGTCAAGTGGTAATTTCGAGTGGTACTTTTTTCAGTCAAGCAATCGATCAAAAGCAATATAAAGAGCAGAGATTTATTGAAATGAAACCTACGGTGAAAAATCCAAATTACTGTGAAAAAGTAACTACACTTTGTTAATACGCTCGATTGGCAGTGAAAAACGGAATTTCATTTTAAGTCTATTCAGTTAATACATCAGATTGAAATGCCTACACCATATGAAATTATTATACTATAAGGACCCTCGGGTAATTAACTCATTCATCAAATCGAATTCAGGGCTTACATTTTACTCTAATATACTTACGCTGATTTTTGTCCTAGCTTAGAGGAAACAAAATATAGAAAATATATGGTATAAAACCGATGTTAGATACTGTAAGAAAGGTTTGGTGCCAAGAAAAGTTAGTTTATGTTTAGCTTGAGGAATAGCTTTAAGATAGAAGAAGATTAAGATTCGAGCTAAGGTAAGACAGAGATAACTGTTAGTTCAGTTTATAGCTTTTGGAATAAGTGAAGAGAACAGGAGAGCAAGCACATGAAAAAAATTGCGTACAAAATGTCTCACCTTGAGTGGGAATCGAACTCGCGTCCCTAGGTTCCTTAACTATGTGGCTATCGAGGATCGCTCTACCAAGTCGAAATTTTGTGCTCTAATTGTATTACTTTAACCGAAACAGGAAAAAAGCTCAAGAGAGATTTGAATTGTCTCATTATACATATGTAGGAAGACTTCAGATAGACGCGTACACTTTCATGAAGATCTGATCCTACTAACGCTGGTTCTACACTCTCTAATTATCCAATCATTTAGTAAATATATACCAAGTTAAATTGGCTTAAAGTAGTCACAGTCAAATCCTAATCCAATTCATATTTTATTAAAACGATGGATATATTACTAAAACTCATATCGAGACATGGTGAGTCAGAACTATTTGTCACACTCGTGGCTATGACACATCTAGAAGAAACACAAATTTAGAAATATAAATTAGTATCAAAAATGTCATAATTCCAATTTTCTCGTAGTAGCTCCAAAATGTAACCTATACTTAAAAAATAATGTACAATATTGTACAATACAAATAATGTACTCACTAGGGCTGCCAAGTCTCTTCGTTCTCTCAGCTTCGAGCGAAGAAAAAGGACTGCCTTGATCCAGATTGTCTTGAGAACCGCTAAAAGAGCTGTACATCTTGTAGTTGGATCTCTTTTCCACCACTTTCTTTGTGGTGGTCACGGGGCTGTAACGGTCCGTGGGGCTGTTGACCCTAAAACACAAAAAGATCTTACTGTGTTTTTAAATATGATTACAAGCACTATCGCATGCTAAGCGAAAATCATATTTTAAAAATTATTGGAGCACAAAATTGTATGCTCCGGGCGAGAATCGAACCCGCGTCCTGCGATTTTGCGCCGGATACCTAATCCACTCGGCCGAGTATAATTTTGTGCTTTGATAATTTGTAAAATATGATCTTAATGTGTATTATATATAATAGGGGTTAAAGTATGAAATTGAATTTTGGTTACATTGTTGAATCCATAGAGAAATGAAGGAATATTGGATCGAATTGTGACATGGGATGAAGAGTGGATTCTTTACGATAACCGTAAGCGAAAAATGCAATGGCTGACCCCAGGTTAAACTCCGCAACAGTGTCCTAAAGCAAAGCTTACCAATGAAAAGGTAATGGTAGGCTTGGTTGTCTCAGCATGCTGTTATTCACTATAGCTTTCTCCGATCTGGTGAAGCAATATCTTCTGTGCCGATCTTCGAACAATGATAAAAAACCTAGCAGTGTAACAGCCCCGACTCATGAATCGATCTTCACCATTATTGCTCCATGATAACGCGAGATCTGATACGGCACGAGAAACCATTTTAACTCTAAAGGAACTGCAATTAGAAACCATTCGTCACCCTCCGTATTTGACTTAAGAAGGTTTTAATTTATCAAACCTAAGTACTTTGTTTTACGAATTTATGATACGATGCACATAACTTTCGTAGTATATTGTAATAAAACAGTTCAAAATAAAACCCTGGTGCATTCATGATTTTATATAATGTACATATAAAGATTTAAAAGCGGTCAAGCGCGTGTCAGGCCACGCGTAATGTAGGGTTCCGTAGTAGCCCGTTATAATAATATAGAATAGTTCTGTTGTTCTTTTTCTTTTTATCTCTCTACCTATAACTTCCTAAGCAATTTGTTCTTTTGTTTATAAATTGTGATTGCTTGCACGTGTAGACTGTTGTTGACCGTGACTATTAAGTTGGAATATACGTTTCTTAGTTCCTCACAAACTTTTTTCTTCTCTCCATTTAACGACACCTCTCTATAACGCCATAAAATGCACAGTCCCTTGAGTTTACACTGTATATATATATATATATATATACATCTATATTTAGTGTAAACTATATAACGACACTGAAGGACTGTGCATATATATATATATATATATGTTACAGCCAAAGTAACAAATCTGGATATTATATATACTGTCTAGTCATTATATATAATGTCTACTTAATTTAGATAAAGTGATAATTGACACAAAATTTTGATATTATTCATGAGACTCATATTTCTATTGGTCACGGAGGGCGCACCAGAATGGTTAAAGAGCTTAAAAATAAATATAAGAATAGTAGTAATTTATGTGGCGCATCGCCGGCCGCTGCCGCGGCGGTATATATATATATATATATATATATAATATATGTATATATATATATATATATACATATATTATATATTCAAGAACCAACAAACAGAGTCACAATATTTTCCTAATGAAAAATTATTCTTATTTATAATAATAATTATGAGACGGCGAGGATGAGGTCTAAAAAGTACTTTATACTCGTACCGATCAACTCTGTACAGTCATATCTGTGACTTATGATATAGGTCATACAGAAGCATTATATCTAATTGTTGCCTTCTAGAGTTTAATTGCAATAATTTATATTTATTTAGCAGCTCTTCATAATGGTTTAATATTATGCAATAAATACGTTAATTCGTTATTGAAGTTACTAGATGACCTTATGACAAAATTAAATATTTTTAAACCACGTGTTATTATTATATTTTGAATATTTACAAGAACGAATAATTTACTATCTAATATTATTACTTAATCCGTTATGACTTGAACTTCATCAAAGTTAGAATCCCATAACACATATGTAAAATTACACATTACAAATCACATACCCTTCACGTGCACGTACACTCAAACATACAGAAACACGCACCGACACATACACCTTTCAAATTCCTTACAAACATTCACTTAAACTCGTACACCAATACTACACCACAGAATAATGACTACACGTAAATATTAATTATTAAAAATATACAAAATGACGTTATTTTCGAATAAAAACATTTCGTTAAATATTTTTCCTATATGTATATAGGTTTCAATGTATTGGTTCAATTTTGAATTGTTACTAAATAGTATATAAAATAAAATATATAGATGTGTTACAGATTCTCTAAAGCCAGGAAGAACCTGGCTCTTGAGATACAGGCCACCAGCCTAGTTTTAGAGTCATAGACTCATCATAAATGTATCACAGTAAGGAAGAATAAAATTAATTTGTATTTGTATTAAATTATTTGTTTTTCGTCTTAGGAGTAAAATTATATTTAATAAAATACACTAAAAATCTGCCCAGATCCTTTTGGAATTTAAAGTGGTCTTGATAAGTATTTATAGAATGATACATTTTCAGGTCATCGGCAAGTAATAGCAATTTAAAAAACTTAAAATATTTTTAGTAAACACACTGTTTGTTTGTTTATTATTGTCTACATTTTAAATATTTCAGTAAAGCTTCGATAAGGCGGGCAAAATTGAGATTGGGCGATAGTTTGCTACAACTTTTAATAATCCTTAGGTTGAATATATGGTGGACTGGAAAACAAATGGTGTCAGCGGTGTATTTAAGAACTTATGGTGAAAAATTATTAACTCCAGCGCCCTTAGTTGGATCGAGCCTATGTAGTTCCGATTTGATAAACATTTGATTATAGTAAAACAAACATCACTGATAGTTAAATCTGACTTGTGGTTCACGTGCATCATCTTCAGAAATATAAAATGTATTATCTGCATTATAACCGTCGGTAACAGTTGAGGGTTCAAATACTGATTGGAAGTGATTCGAGAAAATGTTACTAATATCTAATGGGTCACTTGCTGTTTTTGGAGCCCCCATCTTTGTAGCAGTCTTGTCTGCCCTACCCCTACAGTGTTTTTTATAAGCCGGAGACGCGGAGAGGGAGAGGATTAATTATTTTCATGAAGAAGAAGCTTATTTTGGGAAATTTCGTTAGTATTTAAAAAAACTATAGGTAACCCCCCCTCCCATCAATGGGGAATATTCCGCCCTCACTCCCCCTCTCCATTGCACAAAATATATACATATACCATACCTAAAGTCCTTCCAATGTATGTAGATACACATATTTTTTTAATATTATTATTATTAAAAATTAATAGTTTCCGTAATCCCCAACCCCCCTGGGGGGATGCTACAACCCCCCTCTCCCCCTTCCACCCCTTCCTATAGTACATAAGTATGTATATCGATTCTAAAGTCCTTCCACTACTTCATCTTGGTAACTTTAAAGGATTTATTCTAAGAATTTTGTATTTGGTACAAAATTATCTAACACCCAAGTTCAACGACTATTACTGCTAAAGTAATAAAGTTATCTTAATCGCTATAATTTTTCTTGAAAGTTCATGAACTGCATTATCATCATGAATTTTTTCAGATTTTTCAGATTTTAGGTTTTAGAGGGGGGGGGGGACGCCCTACTGGAACAAAAATTTGCACTTTAAAGTTGAATATTTCGTAAATGAAGCATTAAATCGTGAAATGGTATTAGCAACCCCTAAATCATTTCAAAATAACTATTCAATGATACCCCACTCGATGGGATAGACGACGAAAAAAAAATTCATAACAGCATCACTTGTTAGAATGCTACCCTAAAAAAATTTTTTTTTCAAAATTTTATTTTACCACTTTGTCGGCGTGGTAAGTTTACATACCCGTACAAAATTGCAGCTTTCTAGTACAAACGGTCTCTTAGCAAAACCTCGGACAGACGGACAGACAGACGGACATGACGAAACTATAAGGGTTCCTTGTAGGTACTACGGAACCCTAAAAAGCAACATTGAGTATATTTATGAGTGGAACATGTTTTTTTTTAATAAGTGAACCTTCTTTCTGCACTGAAAATTATGAAATAACTTGTGAAAGTCGGTACCAAGCCGATTATAAACCCCTAGCTCACATTTTCATGCCCCGACTTTAAAGTTTAATTAAAAAAAACAACCTCTTGGTTCAACAAGATCGATGGTCACACGCCCACAATATCCATAGAGTAATCACAACACAGGGTATCCTAGTGTGGGGGCTAGTGTGAATTAGTCAGTAACTGAGTGCAATGTTATAGAATATAAAATAATTTAGATTATAAGTTTTTGGTAAAAAAATAAACTGCTTCTGCTATTAACTTATAACTTATAACTAACATTTATAGTGATATACCATTTTTTTTTTCTGACCAATGTAAGAAACTGTTTTTGGCACAATAAAGTATATTATTATTAATCCAGTACTACTTTATTGAGAAGTTTTTAAGTCCTCAAACCCGCTGTAGCAACTCAACCGATGTGAGGTCCTATTGCAAAAAAAATATCATCAAGATTGGATCCAATAAAAAGTTAGGCGAGGTCATAGAGATATATGTACAGTTTCGACCTGAAAACCTATCCCCTTTTTGTGGAATTCGTTCCATAAACAGTCAGTCGTTAATGTTACGGCTTTAAATTAATTTCATATAACACCTAATTATATCTAACAAACTACCTCAAAAGTCAAAGCAATTAGCTAAGACAGCGCGCTCAATGTCCATAAATTCATATTAAGTAAGAGTTAATTAATACGAATAGCGTACTAGACTCCTGCATTAAGCCTCTTCACGAACATAAAAGGCCTCGATTCGAAACAAAAATGGATACTCATCGGCGCCAGACTATAGTGGGCCTGATTGAAAATTGATTCACAAGCGCTGACAGGAAAAATCTTTTCTCTTTAGCAAAATATTAACTTCATTATTGGAAAATTAAACGGAAGGCAAGAACGGACACGGCCTTTGCATATGACCAATTACTGTTACAGCTCAAAAATGTACTCAAAAGCTAGTTCCATTCAGGAAATACTTTTGACTATTTGTTGCACTTCGAGTATAATTATTATGCAAAATCTGTTTTTGAAGATATGATTTTGTAATATAATGCCGATTTTAAAATCTGGTTGTGAACTGATATTATCTTTAATTTAACAATGAGTTTTAGTTACAATTGTCATAGTTGCTAGTAGCTTTTGCCTGCCGAACCACTTGAAGCGAACGAATAATGGAATCCTACATTTCTCGTCTAAATTTCCAGGAAAACCTTTACAGCCAAATCGGTATGGTGGTGCCAAAGCAGAGTCAGTTAGGTATTTTGCCTCGAAGCAGATGTAGAAAACGCTACTGTGTGTAGGCGTGTGGGGCGCTACGTAAATTAAATTACTGTTTGAATGAGACATAAGAACGATAATGTCTTGAACTGATGTGTAACGCAAAATGGTGACACTGCAAATGTTGAAGCAGGCGTGACTCTTACTATCAGAGACATGACCGTCTCATTCTATTACATCATAGAACAAAAGAAAAACATTGTATCGTGAAGATTCCTGAAGAAAATTGTGTCTAAATGTGTAACATTTATTAATTAAATAACAAAGTTAAGACATACCTGTTAATTGGACTGGACGTCCTGTTCAAAGGACTATCCTTTCTAGTCAAAGGACTTGCCGTCCGGCCGACTGGGCTCGTTGCCCGATACGGGCTACTGGCTCGATAGGGACTCGCTGCTCTATTAATGTCCAATCTAGACCCATTATTCCCCAAATGCTTCGTAGTTATAGGGCTAGCCGTGCGATTTCTAGGACTCTCTGAGCCGTATCTAGTGAGAGTCTCTTTTTTGTTGAGTCGCGATGTCGAGTACGCCGAATCAGTGACATCGTAGCTCTTCTCTTTGATATCCGAGCCGAAGGAGGATTTGTAATAATCGCTCGAGTCACGTCGCTCATCGCGCCGATCGATAGAGCTCGTGTTGTGTTTTGATGTCGAGTCGTACAAGTTGTACTGATTCATTGGACTCTCCGATCTCAGGCGCGTAACTGAAACACAATAAAGTTTTTATTTAGTAATTATCCCATTTTAAAGTTGATTTGATGCTTCATTTATTACTCTAAATAATTTCTATAAATTGTGTTCTTTGGGTGTTCTTTGTTTTGTAACTGTAAAGATAAATGTTGCCAACCCTATATGACGAAGGCAGGAAGTTGATGATCGAAATCGTTGTGAATGTTGGTGAAGTCCTTTGATTACTTGAATTTTTTTATATAATGTAGTCTAGTTAGGGATGACACAACTTCAATGCTTATGACTTCTGTATTGAAATTTAAGTGTAAGGTAAACTTTATTATTAGTGTTTACTGTCTTGAACATGTCCAAACTTAATAGAACGCTATATTTAGTAGCATATAACATTCTAATTTAGTAATGTAGTTTTAGGGATCCTATAAAGTATTTTCGGGTGAAACCAAAATGTAATATGTAATACAAGAAGGACTAATGGAGAGTAATATACCTGGGCTCGATATCTTAGCATAAGGTGCGGGGCTGGAGCTTTCCCGGGGCTTCTTGGAGCGAGAGCCCACTCGGAACATGTGCGGCGAACCGTGAACATCGTAGCCGTTGAAGTAGATATATAACTGAAAATGTAACGATGTACCTAAATTGAAGATTGTTAAGATTTGAGGAGGTAGCTTTGCTACAATAAGTACCTTACTAAATGTTTAACATTGTAGAATATGAACCTCTCATTCTTAGAATTGATTTTAAGTACAGATATTATGAATTCTTTTAAAATAATTGAAAAACATGTTCACTTTATTTGAATTAGATTCAAACTGGTTGTACTATCTGCCTTGCAAAGTGATTATAATTAATATATAATTTTGATACTACTTTTGAGTGGAAATGAGAAATTTATAACCATGCTATCTAAAAATAACCTACAGAATAAGGTTAGCTATTTTTATTAATTAGAAGAAAGCTTTTCAGAATAAAAATAGAGCTTGCATTTATTTATGTTTGGTTTTTCACAGAGTCTATGCGAGATCTATGTAACCAAGATACATAATTATTAGAAGATCCCTCTAAAATAGCACGTATAGAATGTGCGAATTATAGTCAATGATAAGTTATTATTTACCCTATAACTTATCGTTATCTCAAAGTTAATATTGGTTATGTTCAATACGTGAGAACTATATTTCGTAAGTACTCTCACTCGAATACATTAGATCATATATACACTCGAGAGCAATGAATCCGGGTCACTTAAAGAATCCTAAAAATCTCGGAAACTAAAAATGCTAGGTTAATGCAATAAATTGTATTTAATAGACAATGTAATACTCCTTAAATGAAGGTATTAAAACTTCTTAGTTATTGTAAATTTATATCATAAAAAAATCAAATTTGAAAAAGGGCCACTTTCGAAGATGGAACTACGAAATTACAGCATTTGGTTTTGCTTTTGTTTGTAATCTGTCATTTATGTGGGTACATAAACCATGTTGATAGTGCTCTATATTCATTATTCAAGCTGAAATTATGTCGCTTACGCCTGAAGAATGCACCAGAATACTTACAATGCTGGAAACCGGCCGGAGTCAGCGCGATACAGCCAGGACTGTCGGTGTGTCGCTGTCAACAGTACAAAGAGTTCTCCGACGTTACGAAGAAACTGGTTCTAACCTACGCAGACCAGGAACGGGCAGAACCAGGTGTACCACAGCACGAGAAGACCGATACTTGGTGAACACCATGCTTCGAAATCGCTTTCTCACAGGAACTGAACTCACCAATCAGTTTCGACGCCTCGGAGGAAGTAACCCAAGTGCATGGACAGTAAGACGTCGGCTTGCTGAATCTAACTTAAAACCCCTTAGACCTGCAAACGGCCCTAAACTGGAGCGTGGGCATTGTATTTCGAGACTAAGATATGCCCAGAGCCACGTAAATTGGAGTATTGAAGATTGGTCAAAAGTTATGTTCTCCGACGAATCAAAATTTATGCTCTACAAGCACGATGGAAGACACAGAGTGTATCGAAGACCAGGGGAAAGATTCAAGCAAGCATGCATCGAAGAAAAAGTAGCCTACGGTGGTGGGTCTGTACTTGTGTGGGCCGGAATTTCTTCTGAAAGTCGCACAGAGCTGGTGATCATAGAAAACGGCTCTTTAACTAGCGTAAGATATGTGGAAGAAATCCTCAATGATCACGTTGGTCCATTTATGGTCAATTTAGGTGAGGATGCTATATTTATGCATGACAATGCCCGACCTCATACAGGTAGGATTGTGAATGACTACCTTCAAGAGATGAACATTACTCGTATGGAGTGGCCAGCGCGCAGCCCGGATATCAACCCGATCGAGCATGCTTGGGACGAGCTAGGCAGATGCGTAAAACAACGAAAGCCTCCCCCAATCACGCTTCGTGAGCTCAAAATTGCTCTCACAGAGGAATGGGAGAATATTCCCCAAAATCGTATAAGGAACTTGGTGTACAGCATGCCAAACCGCGTAAACGCAGTAATGGAAGCACGAGGAGGCAATACGAAGTATTAAAATTCAAGAAAATCGTAATAAAGTTCAAAAATTTCATGTTTCCTATTTTTGTTTTAAGGAGAGATCAGCAGTTTTTTTCTTTATGTAATTTTGTGTTAATAAAATGTATGGTGACTCATATTTTTTTTACTTTCATTTAAGGAGTATTACATTGTCTATTAAATACAATTTATTGCATTAACCTATCATTTTTAGTTTCCGAGATTTTTAACATTCTTTAAGTGACCCGGATTCATTGCTCTCGAGTGTATATCTAAAGTATTCGAGTATAGATTAGAAACAATAAAATGTAGTTTTGAAAATGAATACACAAAAACAGCCTTCGATAATAGGTATTATTGTAATTTTTGCAAGTATGTTATTATTTCAGTTGATTGACAAACCTCAATATTTATCGTGTTGTAAATGTATGAAACATATATATTTTTGTTTACGTACCCGATGTTTTCCAGGTGCTTTAGGCATGAATGTGGCCCGATATTTGGTTGCCGACAGTTTTTCAAGAGCACACATAACACTTCTCTTGTCATGGACGATGTCAAGCTGAAGATCTCCTTTGACACCGCAGCCGCTTGTGTCAAGTTCGAAGGAGTGAGGTTTGAGAGGTTCTGCACCTTCCAGTGCACCTTGGCTGAGTCGCACCCCCGCTGGGTCAAATACTTCGCAAGTGAACGGGCCTCCCTGTGGAATTCATATAAAGAACAAAGGTAAAGTTGTATCGTAGTTCTAATCAACTAGCCTCGAAGAACTCATAGCGGAGCTTATCTAACCTAATAAGGCCTCCTGATGATTTTTCGTATGTAAGCGAAACGCTTCGAAGATTCTTCTGTTTAGGCTACGTAGCGCCAATGACGTCACGTTGGCTTAGTACGAAAATTAAGTGTGATATTCACTAGATATCATCTTTTGTTTTTAAGTGTTTATCTAAAAATTACTAATGTTATGTTTATTTAAATCATTTTAAAAATATGTCTTAATTAATGCGGTATAGGCTTGTGGTGAAAACTTATTCAAGAAAAAATCGGCTTTGGCTCTCGTGTTTGCCAAAAATCGCTTCTGTACTTTAAGTTTATTTGATTTTAATATTGTATAAAAGCTTGCAAATACTTGAAGCAACTTTCAGCATTGTTTTTAACATCGCCATGAAACAATTTTTATGACCTGCTCAAGGTGATAAAATCCACAGTTCAATTGAATACTAAGAGCGTTCACTTTGAAATCTATTTAAATTTTAATGTTTCGTTTTATGGCAAGCTTGCATCGGACTTGAAAAATAATATTTCAATAAGCAGCCGTCACAGAGCGCGACAGACGGGTGCATTTCGCTTGAGTAAGTTCAGTACCAGATGGCAAACTAAATAGTTTTTTATGCGAAAAAGGTTAGAAGGAAAACTTATAATTTATAATAGGATAAAAACTCCAAGCTTAAGTTTGCAGAACTGCGCATAAGTCCATAACTATTCAAAGTCGTAGTAATAAAAATATACTCAATTATACGAGGGCGACACTGACAGTTTTTGGAACTGGCCACTTGTAAACAATGTTAAAAAAAATAAGTTTAAAAGTTAAATATGGAACTCTTTGCCAATATGATTGAGTATTTATTTGTATTTTGTTTTACGATTTGGCGGCAAGTTTAAAATTTTCTGTGTCAAGTCAGCACCAATTTAATGCAAGAAAATTTTCTAGCAATGATTTTTTTATGACTTTCGATGTCATTTAAGTCAACAAGAAAGTTATAATAGACTATAATTAGCCTTTCACGATGAAGCTCCATCTTTTAACACTATTTATAACTGGTTTAATAAGTTTAAACGTGGTCACACTAATCTAAGCGATGATCTGTATGAGGGACGCCCTTCTACGGCGGCGACTGAAGAGAACATCAGTGTTGTGCGGCGTATGATAGAGACTGATAGAAGAGTGACCTATCACCAGATTCGGACAAGCTTAGGCATGGCTTATGCGTCAAGTGCACAAAGTCCTCCATAAACACTTAGCGGTCAGGAAGCTTTGTGCCCGGTCGATACCTCATAATTTGACCGAGGACCAAAAACTCTGTCGTGTTGATTGGTGCCATGAAATGGTTGAAATATTTAACGGGGGACTCAAATGTTATGTTCGACATATTTACGGGTGACGAAAGTTGGATTTACTGTTATGATCCCGAAACCAAAAGACAGTCTGCTCAGTGGGTGTTTCCTTCCGAGGACTTGCCAACTAAAGTGAAGAGGGGTTGAAGCGTGGAAAAAACGCGTCTTTACGCGTCGATTGTTTTAGAAGATCGAAAAACAGTTACTGCAGAGTGTACGCTAACAATTGTTTGCCTTGGAAAAAGTTCAGGAGAAACGGCTTCGCAATAGGATCCTCCTTCACCACGACAACGCCTCGTCGCATACCGCCAGGCAAACGGTCGACTATTTGGGGACGTCTGACATGGAATTACTGGGTATATGGCGGTTGATACAGGCCTGACATTGCACCTTGCTATTTTTACTTTTTCCCGTAAATAAAAGAAAAATTTCGAGGAAAACTTTTTATGGACACCGAGAAAGCTGTGGCTGCGTTTCAAAAGGCTGTCAAAGAGGAGTACTAAGGGGGAGTGGGCGAAGTGCTTTTCTCAGTGGCTCCATCGGATACAACGATGTATTGGCGTGAATGGACACTATTTTGAAAAGATATAATAAAACTAATAACTTGATAGTTTAGTCAGTTTTTTATTTTTTGAAAACTTTCAGTTTAACCCTCGTATTAAAAGCAACACAGACCTGTTTTGCTCAGCACAGTTAAAGACCTCACACAGTTACTGATTTTTTTTTGCAGGATAACCTAAACATTAAAAAAGATTCAATAGCTGAACTTTTTCACATACACAAATAATTAAGGATTTAACATTATAGACTTCGCGATTGACTTTTTTTGTACCTAAAAATCTGTCGCCAAGCTCCTAACGGTGTGTTCCGGCAGCAGTTCTTGAGAGCCAGTGAAATTACAGGTACATGAGACTTAACAACTATGTCTCAAAGTGCAATTCGTGACTTGTGACGAAATGCATCTGTAATAGGCAGAGGTGAGTCCGCTTAACATCAGGTGGACGAGTTTGTTCCGTAACAAAAACTTAAAAAAATGCATTTAAACAATTAACTAGCCCAGTTTTAAAAAAAAAACTAAATTGACAAAAAAATCTATATGATTAACGAACCTGCACGCAAAAATTCAGGAGAATCAGTTGAGAAATACGATCCGTATAAAGGAAAACAACCGAAAAATCTAAAATCCGGACAGACACACAAAAGAATTTTTGTCCAAACTGAAACGGAGACGCTTCGCTAGCACTTATCTTTGTTTGTCGATTAAAAGTTTGTATCCAAATATTACAGGCTTTTGAAGTTTATCAAATATCAGAATAGTTTCTACAACGAAATTTCCTTATCCCATAGATCCATTTGAAGACGCACTTGCTACAATAATTCAGGAGTCTATGACACCGAAGGGAGTTGAATTGATCTGTTACAGCGTATTCTTATTGGATGTGTTATTATTATTATGAATACACCTTTGGGGTAAAGGGTCCCTTTAAGGTTATAAGAGGCGTCTTTGAAACAGAAGGTGGAAACTCAGTTGCCAGAAATTCAAAATTTAACAGTTGTATTGTCCATTATTCGACATGATCATCGTACGAGTATTAAAATAATATTGCTCGTAATATACTCTGTATATGGAAAAGTTATTGAACACCAATGAACATAATTCCAATTGTTACTCCTAAAACTGTTAATTAAAAAAAACAGCATTTACAAGATACAGTAATATTTATATCGTACAAAATCTTCTAACAAGTGTAAATTTATTAAAAATTAAAAAAAACCCGACTACAAATTATTAATTTTTGTTAAATGTTTTATCATTCCATTGATATTAAAACTATTCATTTTTAAAACCCTACTTGATGAATGTGGAAAAAATATTTTTTTTTTGCTATAAGGCGTTTAAAAACCCATATTTACTTTTTTTATGTACTTACTGTCACTTGGTTTGTCAAAACAAATCTAATGATATGTCATACCTACATAAAAATTAGTTATAAATGTTATTAATATAGAATTTATCGCCCTAGACATTATCGTTCACCATAAGTGGTATTATACCTGAATGTGTTGCCCTTTATAAGTGATGGCGATAGTCCAAGTGCCAGCCTCGTCGGGCTGGAAGGTAGCACTAGAGGCGGTGGTACCCTCTGCAGAAGGAGGTGGATGCCTGGGCTCCAAAGGTACCGCGCGACCGCTGGGTGAGTGAGCTGTCACGTCTATGTCTTGCCTTCTTGGTGCTCCTGTTGATAGACATGACTATAATTATTTTAAAACCATCCATACAAATAATTAAGTCACCTAGTTGCTGATAAGGATCCCCTAACTGATGTTTCCCTTACCCACTTTCTCCATTTCTAAGATAATTGTATTATGAACTAAGGCTTTTAAATACAAGAGCAGTAAAATGGGTGGATATCATGAAAAACCAAACAAGCTCGGGGCCCACCTGATGTTAAGCGGACTAACCTCTGCCTATAACAGATGCATTTCATCACAAGTCACGAATTGCACTGTACCCTTCACCTTGAGACATATTTGATAAGTCTTATTCATGTGCATGTAATGTCACTGGCTCTAAAGGACTGCTGCCGGAACAAACCTTTAGGTGATTTTCTACTTGAGAGTGGTCGCTAGCCAGGCGGGCATTCGCAAAATGCCCTTCCACCATGCGGTGAAGCAAGCTCGCGGCGGGATTCGAACCATGGACCTGCTGCGCTGCAGTCTATAGGCAAAGACACTGAGCCATCACTGATTTATAAATGAATATGGTATCATGTTATATGCATGATGTTAAACATATCAAGCGGAGAATAATGTTCTGAGCTATTGCTTGTTTTCATAGGGAACAGCTTTTACGGCTCTGTGGTGAAAAATATGTAACTAAAATATTCTATTACCTGTAGCACTGACCAGCACTTCAACTATGCTGCCTGCAGCACACGGTGCCATTCCTGGAGGCGGCACTGATACCAATCTTGGGAGGACCCTAAAAAAGTATCTTCCATCTACCCTAAAAAACAAATGAAAACGTCATTATAATCACAACACAATTATTACCACGAACACATCTTCTTCTTACGCTTATCCCAGTTAAGGGGGGTCGCTACTAATCTTATTTCACTATAAAAATCACATAAACATATTGGATAAGATTTGACTTTAGATTTACGGCTGCCTCCTTGTGAATTCTCGCTGGTACAATTTTGTTATCAGTCGATAATTATGTCTTAATAATTATATGAATTTGAGCCTTGTTGCAGGTACAATTGATGTGCAGAAATGTCACACAAATTTTCAAAGTCAGTAGTGGCATGCTCCTAATTTTGTGTATTATTTACGCTATGCAATTGCTCGAGGATATGTAACACATCAGTTTCGACGTCCGAGAAATACAATTTAATGTAGTCAGTTTGAAATCCAATGTTTGCTAAGAGTTGAAATCTTAGATGACCTTTAGAATCTTTGATACTTCAAAAACACTGTTGAGTTTTATCAAAAAATCACTTTACTATTTTCTAAATTCTAATCTTTATAAAAAAAAATTTTTTCAAAGCTACTCTCAGTCTCCGGTAGGGCACTATGACTTGACAAATAAAAAAAAATACACGCGTTTCATACAAAATGTTTACACCCGACAGCAAAAAACTATTTTTCCTTCAAATTTACAGTAGTTTTTAGTTCTTAGTTTAGTTTCTCTGTGGAGATAACATTGTATTAAGAATATTTTTTTTTTTTGTTTTGGTATGCTGATTCACCGCTTGCTGTAGAGCTATAGAGTAGCGACCACAGAAAAGAGAAAGCAATATATTTCTCTATGGTAGCCACAATCTTAAGACAAATTAACTGTGATATACTAATTTTTAGAACAGCAATGCCCACGGTATATTCTGTGTCAGTCAAGTAGCTGGCTATTAAACCAAAGCCAAAACATTTTACAGTTATGTCGTGTTTTCCTGAGTGTCGGTTGCAAACTTATAATTTTATTTTGTTCTTGTGTCATAAGTATTGTTAAAGAAGACACATAAACCGATCACATATCCGAGAAATGAGGATAGAAAAATCATGAGTCGATTTACTAAGTCTACTTAGCTTCCACGCTCTATAAACATAACCAATTTCCAAGCAGCTGATTTTTTTTAATAGACGCATGACGCATTCATTATTATGTGCGCATTGACACCTGACAGCTAACGTCAAAACATCATCAGATAATTCACGTTATATGAGTAGGTATGTCTATGCGGGGTATAATTTCATTCAACATAGTGGCTACCTTTACAGTTTATAACGCCAGAAATTTACTCCAATGGAATGCTAGCCGACGTACCTTGTAAATTTCCGCTATGAAAATCAGGTTCGCTCTCACTCATCTGCCATATTAGTTCATTGAACCTGTCATGATTTTCACAAGCGTACAGTTGCATTTTTGTAAAATTAAACTTTGAGAAAAGTAACTCTAGAATTTACTTAAAAAATATAGTATAAGTTATTAACCTATTGTGAGTGTTAGTTACAAGCTTTCTCTTGAATTGTTGTTGTTTTATAACAGATATATAGTTATTTAAATATATACAGGTGATTTTGAGATTTCATGGGACGGCACAACAAAGCCTTCTACGTCTATCCGTCCGTATTGCCACAGGGTCATCAAGTTATCGTTCAAAATTTCTAAGTGTCAAGATTTCTAAGTCTAAGTGTACTTATTATAATAACTCCACGGTCTCTAATTCCACGGACCCAAGAATACATATATATACTGTCTCATGATATCTGTACTGTGACTATTTATTGATCTGTGGTAATTATCCACGGGATCATCCATGGTCGTCGTAAGCCGGTCTTAACCCATTGACATCGGTGATAATGATAACAATAGAATTTCATTCATAACTAGGACATAGTGGTCCTGACGATGCCAACTTAGTCAGAATACACAAAGTATCTAGATTTTATATATTATTTAATGATATAAGTTCAGATTTCATACCAAAGTCAAGATAATTGAAATTGCTCACCACATTAAAAAAAATACCCTCTTTAACTAACAAGTAATTTATGCGTTATTTTTAACAGCTATAAATTAAACGTTCAGTAGTAAAAAGATTTCAAACGCTTTTATATTCTATTTATAGTAAAATTTTCATTCAACGTAATAGCGTCTTCCGATTCATCTGGTGAACAAAATGAAATTAATAATAAACTTAAGTGACGGATGCATATTATCCATTTCCAAAGCGAATCAGTCAATTTCGTCTCATTTCCAATGATGAGACATATTCGAGAAAATTTCTGAAGCGTTAATTTTCCATCATCCATCCGACGCCTAATTAAACACAAATTAAGGCTTGTTATTTTTGAAAAAGTAGTAATGTAGGTATACTGTATTGAAACCAACGCCATTTAGTTTACTGGGTACTAGTAATAAAAAAAAATGCACTTTCTAAATTCTTATTATCGTTAACACATTTAAGGTTTCTATTCTTGCCACTTGAACATATTTTGATGCGCGTCTTTTGTGCTCAATAATAAAACAGCAATAAATTTAACATAGGCACTTAGCTTAGATTTATATACCGCTCATAAATGGAGGATTTAATCCACTATTTATGTGACATCTGTTACGAAATGGGGTCAGGGGGAAATTGCGATAAACAACTTGAAATTACGTGATGTTGGGAAACACTCGGCTCATTGCTTGGTGAAAAACGGCAACTAGCGAACATAGAGTAATAATGCGGGTGATTTGTATTGAAATAACCATTGTTTTCTCTTTAAAATCAAACAAAACAAATAAATAACAACCTATTATTATAAAAGAAGGCGATTAACCTCCTGGGCCGGCAACACGTTGACAGTACTAATGGTATTGCAGATGTGTATAGGCGACGGCTGCCGCTTAACATCAGGCGGATATTATGCTTGTTTGCGGTCACCACATAGAAAATTGAATGGTTGATAAAATATAAATTTGTAAAAATTTTTGTGATACATTATCGCATAATTTGCTTTCACTGAAAATAACACAAATATCCCAGCTTTTCAATTTTGATGCCAAGATTTTTGTTCCAGGTGGTTTTCAATGGGCAACAAGAATTCTGAAATGGATCGCTCTTTCTGTGTGCTGTGGACCCTGACGTAGGCCTAGAAACCACTTACATGCGTTAACAATTACGAGAAAAACAAAAAATAAAATCAAATAATTTACCTAACGTCATCTACGGTGAGCACGATTTCGTGCATTCCCGCGTGTTCTGGAACAAACTCGCCTGCGCCTCGTGCGTCTAGCTTCAGTCGCGACTCCTGTTCAAGGGGGTTCACGATAGACACCTTGACTTCCGATATGGATAGCTCTTCAGTAATGCTCTGTATCTTTATGAAGGTCTGCAGAAGAGAGAAAAACAAATAAACTTTCGCCTATTAAGTTATAGTTAGTTAACCAAATTTATGAGTAATTTTAGGACTGATTAAGACCTGGCTATGGTCGACTCTTGTCTACTACAGGGTAAAGTCTATTGACGGGTTTCAATTACATTACCTGTAAAATAATTTTATAACTTGTTTACTACAATAAGTATCCAAAAGCAGTGTACCAATCACGACCTTATAACATTGTATTGATGTCATATTATGAAAACGAACGCTCATGCCTATATTGATTGACCAACAAGAGTGTCGTAGTATATCGTATATGTAGAGATCGTCTATCAGTAAGTTATATACGATTTAACACCGGTGTTTGACTATTTTAATTCTAGTCTTAAGATTTTCTTCAGGCATTTGCAAGAATATTTATTTTATGGGTCAGTTAGATTTAAAACTATAATGTAAAGCGCAATTAAGAGTATACCTTTCCTCTATCAAAAATAAAGTCTTGCAAAGTTACCCAACTGAAAACTAGCAACTGATATTATAGTAGAACTTAAATTAGCAAAACACGAGTCCTCTCAAAACTCTGTTTAAAGTCGAAAGTTTTACTTAGAATTTAATTTCCGCTTCGGCAAACTTAGGGTGGAATAGCGAGCACCTATAATGAATTCACTTTTGGCCAGTTCTCTATCGAAAAGCTTCGATGGTGCCCACTCTACTTTGACTTTAAAATTAGAAGATTAATTTTTATTAGAAAAGTTTACGGACTATTAAATTAAATAGTGTTAACAAAAGACGTAATTTTGTCGCAAACGACAGAAAGTGACGGAACTGAGTTTATTTTCACTTTAACAGTTTAGTTCAAGTTGTAGCTTAAATTAGTTTTAACAAAAGAAATACTACACAATTATTATATCACTTAAAGTCTTTCCGTAATAGTGTTTGATACAATATTCGTGTTTTTTTTATGTAATCGTGATTGGACAAACATGGGGCCCAGCTAGTGTTGCGGTAACCTCTGTCTATAACAGTCGCAGTTTGACACAAGTGGCGAACTGCACCGCGCCCATTACATCAATCTCTTATTATTATTGTAATTTCAAGGAAGTTGCAAATGTATCATAGTCAAACCTAGAATGAGCAGTGTAATAATAATAATCAATAAATTAACTATGGTGAATAGTGAGTATGGGGATACATAGGATAATAACAGAAGGGGTAGAAGGCGTCAGTAATAACTTAAAACACCTATGTAAAGATTGTTTGTTTTTTGAAGAACTCGTAACGTAGCTTGCTTAGCCGTCCCTAAGCGATCAACTAAGTTAAGCAACTTCCGCTGCGGTCATGACTTGGATGTCCGCTAGCACTACCATTACCTACTACTGAGTGCTGCCTTTCTTCAGAGGGTACAGTAAGCCGAACATCCCGGTTGTGGTCTTAGTATGGCAGTCGTTATAGCGTGGTGGCTAGGGCATTTTGCGAATGTCCATCTGGCTAGCTACAAACATCAAGTAAAAAATCTGTCGCCGCATAACATGCGTCGTGGCAGATGTCATTGAGAGCCAGTAATTCAAGATTAGCCCGAACAGGTTCTTCGACTGCATTTACCACGATATGAGGAGAACACAGCATACATGGCGGAACTTCAAACATCAGACACCTTGCGCGCGTTTACATTCTTTACGGGGATATCAAGGCGAGATGATATTAGTAATTATTACCTCCAAATGTGAACGTTATGACTGTTGATATAGATTCTTAAAACAATGGTGGCGGAGCGGTAATAGCTATGGACTGCCGCGCAGCAGTACGCTAGTTCGATCCCCACCGCCGGCTTGAGCTTCACCGTATGGTGGAAGGGCATTTTGCGATTGCCCGCCTGACTAGCTACCACCCTCAAGTAGAAAATCTGTCGCCATGCACCTAACGGTGTGTTTAGGCAGTAGTCCTTGAGAGCCAGTGAAATTACAGGTACATGAGACTTAACAACTATGACTGAACGTGACGGGCGCAGTGCAATTCGTGACTTGTGATGAAATGCGTCTGTTATAGGCAGAGGTTAGTCCGCTTAACATCAGGTGGGCCTCGGGCTTGTTCCGTCACAAACTATATAAAAAAATTAAGTTACACGGAAGAAACTACAATTAAATTATATTCCTGGAAACTTACTGGCTCTCCAACTCTTCCTGAAGTAGAGTCTAGTGCAAGCCGCAGCATATCATGAATAGGTGGTCTGGGAGGCACATTCCGGAATTGGGAAGCCCATGCCATGACTCCCAGGTGCTCCACGTCGCTTTGGCTCATGTCTTTAGCTGATAGTACGGGTTGGACTCCTGAAAGACACAAACCATTGAGTAAGCAATAAATTTTAAAGAATACAGAGCAAAAACACTTTCTGAGTCATGAAACAAAAGGTTGCTATAAGATACATTATGTTTTCTAATCAGGCGGGCATTCGCAAAATGCCCTACCACCATGCTGTAACGACTGTAAGACAACAACCGGGACCAACGGCTAAACGTGCCCTCCAAAGCACGGAACAGCTCAGTAGTAACGTCACTAGCGGTCACCCATCCATCCACGTGATGGCCGCGACGGACGTTGTTTAACTTAGATGATCGGTTAAGACGGCTAAGCAAACTTCGTTACGAGGGCTAATTATTCCTATACAATTTACAATATTGCTATTATGTATTGGCAATGTTCTATTTTTTTATCATAGTTATTATTTTTTTGCTTGTCCTAATCTAAAGAATCTGTGGCGTACTTTTTCTTGGAGAAAACGTCATTAATTCAAACTAATGGAGTTTAATTGAACACGTAGAAGTTATCTATCTTTTTAAATGTTGCCATTAACCTTTCTAAACTTATTTCTTAATGTCCATGTAAATTTTCGGCACATTTAATAATGAATCCATAGTGTCTGGTTGACAGTTTGGTATACAAAAAAATATTATGCTTTAAAGAATCCTTACGCTAGATGTAACTAATTTAAATATATCTATTGAATAAAATTAGAGATTACTTACTATAAATTTAAAATATCAACCTATAAACTTACAAGCAACTTAGACAATGTCAGCTAATTTCAAAAAGGTACTTATTTATAAGCCAATCCCAAGCCACCTGCCAAGCGTACTCCCTAAATGGAGGAGGCTGCGTTTAGCAGTGGACGATCCGGGTCATACAGTACAGTATAATACTTATTTATAATTTTTGATGTATGTTGATGAAGTATTGGCATTCTCTAAGTCGGAAGTTGCTCGTAAATACAGGAACTATGTCGGGGGTGTACATAAGTGATATAAAATACTGTAATGATCTGTATAATTAATTTAATATATAAAATTTAAGAATCTTATCAGTAGCTGCAAGATATAGACTTAATTATAGTAAGCTCGTTATTCAAATACCTTAAATCTGTAATCCAAATAACCCAACCACTTCTCATTCATACGTAAAATATGATAATGTAAAGAGATAAAACATCAAATCCCAAAAGTTATATTCGGCAGTTCGGGACCGGCATTATCATTGGTGTCACATGTGAACATTTCCGTAACGCGCGATGCTTGCGTCATTGTATTGAAAACATATTGAAACTTTTTTTCAACACACTCGCTCGTAACGGGCCTTTACCGATTTAAGTGTTAGTTTAATATAGTCTATTACGCATTCGGACTTTTATTTTACTTTACCGCATTAGTGTTTTAAATAGCAAAAAAAATAATGTTTCCACACTTCTCACTGTACTGAGATTGTAGTTTGTTTCGTTAGTAAAAACAAACTAAAGAGTTTTTTACCTTCTGAAGTAGAACTTTAGAAGATTTAATTATAAACCTTCTTAATCAGATTATTATTGCTATCAAAAAGATCAAGAAAATATTTACGTATTGAAATTTTCGTATTCGTTCCTCGCAAGTGTGTTGAAAAACGTCATATGAAACTCGTGCGCGTTGTTTATTACAATCTCTTCTCCATTTAGGCCTTCGGTCTTCGATCTCAGGCCTAAAACTCGTCTCGATTGTTAGAAACAACTTCGTCACTTGTTGCATAATGTACTATTGTCGTCGTTTGAAGTGCTCATAGCGAAGTTTGCTTAGCCGTTCTTGAGCGATCAGCTAAGTTAAGCAACGTCCGCCATGGTCATGACTTAGATGCACCCATGTATGATGTTTGTAGTTTACGTTGCTCGTGGACGTGACCGCTAGTGGCATCACTTGTATACTACGGAGCGCCTCCGTGCTTCGAAGGGCACGTTATGCTCTCCGTCCTGTTTGTTGTCTTACGATAGAAGCGATAAAACATGGTAGTAGGACATTTTACGAATACCCGCTTAGCTAACTACTACATTCAAGTAGAAAGTCGCCAAGTACTTAACAGTGTGTTCTGGAAGCTGTCCATGAGAGCCAGTAAGTCATTTTAGGATAGCCTGAACAACATCTTCGAGACCATTGATTTTGATAATAGCTATGGAATGCTGTGCCATAGGTTCAAGCTTCGATCCCCACTGCCGGCTTGAGCTTCACCTAAAGGTGGAAGTGAATTATGAACCAACAATAGGAAGGAGGTTACTAATGAGTTTGTGTATCTAGCTGCGAAGGTAAGAAAGGTTTATTTTTGCATGGAAAATTAATAAGGCACTTCTCCATCTCATCACATCTCCTTGCAGTCACTCTACTGGTAGCTTCACATGACAACAACAGCCATATCGTACACTATTGAACAAAGCTGTAACTACGAACTTTTCTATTAGGGGTTTGCCATAATACCCCCTAGCAGTCTATTAGGGATCACAGAGAAAGATGGCAGTTCTGCAGAAGGCGATCATGCCCACCTTCTCGTGTTTTACCCCTCTAACGACTCCAACAGCTAGTATTCTGTCATCTGTGCCCACGGAACTATATGGGGGGTAAAGGGGGTTGTTGTTCTAGCCACGTTCCCACGAGGGGTTGCTTACAGCTTATTAAATCTAATTGGAATGGAAAAAGCACGTGTGTGAAAAGAACTACCTACATTTTAATACATGTTATATATCATATGCCAACGTTGTACCTGTTACACAATTCAATAGTTGGAATATAGAGCCTTGATGAGCAAGTCTATAAAATGGATTGCTAACATATTGAGTGACCAGGTGAGATTGCGGCTAATACCTGTGCCAATACTTTTAAGCGGAGGAAGGCATTGAAGTATACCAGTAGCTTGTACTGTATTTCAAGTGTGTGGCAATCAACAGTTATCTGAATGATTTACTTTGGAAATAATTTACTTAGCACTCACCTAGTTTTTTAGCAGCATCAATTGCCATCTGGTTGTTCTCTTCCCATCTCGCTGGGTCCCGTTTAAGACGGCTTGCGGGAGGAGCAGGACCACCCAGAGACCGCACCAGCTCGTTGGCCACTCGACCATCGTTCCAATCCGTCTATGAAAAAGAAACATAAGTAACTATAACTTTTTGTTCCATTCATCCATTACAGATCATTCAGTCTAATTGGTTCTTCAGTAATAGCTGTGTGTCGCACACGAGTCCAAGTTCAGGCAATCCGCAGTAAAAGTCTGTTTGCACTTTGATTATAATGTTAGTAGCGCTGTTTAGTGATAAGTGTTTAGTCAAGCAGTTTAGTAAGAGTTGTGTCGAATAATGTTTAGCTGTGGTGTTTAGTAGATCAGTATCGTTCTCACCTCCGACATTGGGCAAGCTATTAATTTAAAATGAAGGAATAATCGCGTTCGCAATTTTGTAAGGAATATTAAATGCATGGATGGTAGGTACCGGAAGTGCAATACATCAATGTATAATAATTGGGTTCTTTACATTGTAAACATTCGTATTTTATATATTCTTGCACAAATTGATACGTAAGATCTTTCGCTCCACTTGAACATTATTTAAAAATGAGATAGGT